>NW_019379466.1:1139068-1167017 GCF_000648655.2 Copidosoma floridanum | reverse complement strand
CATCCTGACTCTTTAATATATAAAAATATATATACAATATTATACGATGGAATGGCCATCCATATGTATATTTTTATCTCGGTTTATATATGGTAAGTCAAACGAGTCCATGTAAAATACGGAACGTCTAAAATAATCATATAAATGATAAATAACATTGCTAAAGTTAATTTAAGTAATGATTAATGGACTAACGATACAGATAAATTATAATAGCTTGTGAGAATAGGGTGTGAGACTACAATTCTGCTGGAATAATGTTAGATAAATTACTAATTCCATTCCGATTCCTTCATTTTGTCTCCAAGAACCTATACGTTTCTGGCAAATATGCAATAAAACTGTAAAAATGGCCCTATTTTCTCTCTAGAATATACTATTTCATTATAACTTTGTTGAGGATTCGATGTATGATTATAATAATAATAATTTTTTTTTTTTTTTTTAATATCAAATTTTTACATAATTTTACGAATACGAAAATCTTTGGTGTACATAAGTATATAATATTAGAATTGCGAGAATACGTGTACTGCTTGTTAACTTGAATTGTAGAATTTTATGTAAATAATTGATTATTAACGTGAATTGAAAATCCATGATCGAAGCTTTGTAAATATCTTGTTTTAAACCATATCCTCTGGATTTTGAAGCAATTGGTCTACTAATATTAAGTATCGCTTTGAAAAGAAATCGGAAATCAGAGGTATTTTTCAAAATTGACTTTCACACTATTTATAAATGTGTACCCAAGGGCACTTACGTTGAAAAGTTTCTGAAGCGAATCATGAATGGAAGATTGACAAAAATAAGAAAATGACTATTAATTTGTTTAAAAAATAATTGGATTATAAATGGACGATTCATCAAGGACAATTTTGATGGACACGGACACCGAAGCTAAGAAATGTACTATTAATGTGACGAAATTTTCAGTGTTCAAGATTAGTGTGCAGTGCGTGTTTGCGCGAGCCGAGCTAAAGAGCAGCTTGGGTACAATATAATTATACTTTGTAGATAAATGTTAAACACGGCGACAATTACCCTACTTGATTGTACTGAATGAAAAATAATACAGTGCAAATGAGCAACAAAAAAAATTAAAACGACTTTGTGGTAACCACAGCACTGATTTTAGCTATGATAGCTATGAATTACTGTCGATCGATGAGATTACAAAAATATAAAATTATACATACATTTAAGCAAAAAAAAAAGTCGTATTGGCAAAAATAAAAATTTTAATTTATTTTTTCGTGGGTGCAATTTTAAAAAATCTTTTCGTAAAGGTAAACGTTTTTTATAAACTACTTCTCGCTCATACTTTCAAATATCAGCTGAAAAAAAAAAAACTAACTTTTCCATATAAATATTTGTAAATGCCAATGTGGTATAAATGTAATAAACACAATCCTAAGGATCTTTTTTATTAAACAGTACATAAAAGGATTGTTGAATAAAAAAGTAAAAAAATGTATCTGCCCAATTTCAAAGTATTTTCTAATGCATAAAAAGAAGCCTATCGTAATAAATATATTAAGACGACTGTAGGGAAAAATACTGAAGTTGAGTACACTATTAGGTAAATATATTTATCAAGTTAAAAGAGAAACACGCTTCATCACAAGCTTACTCGCTGCGGTTGATCGCAATTTTTTCATTTTTTTTTCTTTTAACGTTGGATTTTATATCTTGAGTATCCTGAACCGTTAAAATTATGTTTTAGTTAATGATCGAAAAGTTTTTACTAAATTTACAATGTCCAACGTAACATAGATGAAAAAACAACACGTAGTGCCCGACCTTTAAATGTATGTACGTGTAAAAAATATCGTCTAACTCTGTCAGAACCAAAAATTTTCGTAAGACTTTAATAGTAATAAAAGTAGTGATTATTTTGCGTATAAATATCTTTAATACATACATAAGTACGGAAACGAAAAAAAAAAAAAAAAAAAAATGGATGAAAATTGAACTATGAAAGTTTAATAATCGCGTCGACGGCATGTGTACTATAGTCTAACTGTTAGATAAAGATGGTAGGTAGTTTTTCATCACTGGTTACTTCGGTTAAGTAGAAGAATACACGATTTTTTTTACTCAGTGTGCTGTATATAAGAGTTGAAATATTAACAATTAAAAAAAGAATAAAGTAGAAAGATACTCGTGATAAGCGAACGACTCGAGGCAAAAAAAACTGAGTTTTGTTCGTCTTTCTAGATATCTTATCTAAGTACTCTTAAAAAAAAAAAAAATGCACGACAAGAGCGAGTAACATATTTGCAGCAGCGTACAGACAATTGTAAAACTGCGCAACGACTTTGTTTATACGTACCAAACGAAGAAAGGGAGGGAAGTGAATGGAGTGTATAATAATATACGCGCGAGTCAGAAGAAAACAATTAAATAGACAAAGGAAAAATAAAATATCGCATTATATAAATATATATATTGATACAATATTTGTAGCGTAAGGTACTATTAAATGTGTTATAAAAAAAAATCGAAAACCGATCGCGATCTGGCGCAGGCCACGCATATATTATTATTACTGTACATTTTTGTGGTTTATTTAACAATAAATAATAACAATAATGTTAATCTTAACACTTAATTCTGCAAATCCCAACGTTCTAATTTATTTGTTATTCATGTTTATGTATTATTCCTAATATTTTTTTCATGAATCATATTATCGAACAATTTAGTTTTCACTAACATCATTTATTTAAAAATGACGTATTCATATATTGAATGCATTGATAGTTTTTTTATACAAATTAACTCTTAAAAATAATACAAGTCACATACATATTTCAACTTATTTAGTAATCATTTTTTATATATTAACGCTATATTGTTTCTGACGTGGAAGAATAAATATGTATTTTCAATAACATTTTTTTCTTCATATTGTTGTGTTTAAAGAACACTATCTGATTTCTAAAAATATTATTAAGACTGCAACTTTGTATCGAAGTAAATTTTTTTTATTAAACATTCGAGTAAAGCGCTCTTCTTTCATTATCATACTAACAACGATAATCGAGAAGGAAAAAAAAAGTATTGCGCTGATCGAAACTTTTCCTCGAGTAATCACTGTAATTTCAATCACGTGTAAGTACATACTTATATAAGAGTGAAGTTGAAATGATAAAAAAAAGCACAAAGTTCTTTGAAATTGTTTTTTTATTCGTTTCAGTAATTGATAAAAAAATAATAACAAAATGAACATCACAAGTTGCTCTAGTTGTCAATAAAATTATCGCAGCAGATAAGTTCTGCACCATACTCATACAATTTACTAACTATAGCTCTTTTTACTCATTAAAAAAAAGGAAAAGAAAAAAAAATTGTGTCTGCATGACGCTTTTATTATCTAAAAAAAAAAAAAAATTAAAATTAAGACTATAAACAAATTGTTTATCAGCCCAGCAAGACTTTGCGAATCATGGCTCCACTGACTACCTCCTCGTCACCTTCGCGCGGTCCTATGCATTTGCTGCTGCAGAGATACTGTAAAAGCGGTAACCTGTATTTGCCGCAAAAATCGACGAATTTTACGTGCTCCACTCTGTTGTCGAAGAAAACACCTAAGAGAAAGCACAGAAAAAAAAAACAATACATACCTTTATTCGTCGAAAAAAAAAATTTTTTTCTGCAGCATTATTCTAAACTTTAATTATTTATACCGATAGCCCGATAAATTAAAAAAAAAAAAAAAAAAAAAAAAAAAAATGGCAATTAGGCACTTGGCGACCATAGCACATGTATGCGAACCTGATGGAACAAATATTCACCTTTACACAGACTGTTGACGCATCTGTGAGCGCTATTCAAGTAGTCGATCAAGTTCCTCGGCAACTCATCTTCCCTGTAAGGTATTTCGTTAGTTTTGACCACACGAGCTGCCAATTCCAAGAGCGACGGTGTATTGTGCGTCATGTCCGAGACGAACCTTACGACCAGCGGGTTGTCTCTCAAAGAGAGCTAAAAAAATTACGCAACGTGTACATAATCGAATTCGTGTACACGTTTTTTATGGGCGCAAAAATGCATCAAGCAATGTATATTACCTCAGTTAAACACCTAAGAGTAATAATTTCGGTCGGTAACGTCCTGAGACGGTTTTTGTGCAACTGTAGGGTCTTTAAATTTTTAAGATTCGCTATCGAGCTCGGCAGACTCTCCAGCATGTTGTCGCTGAGTATGAGAGCCTGCAGGGCGGTCAGTTGGCCCAGCGTCGACGGCACGTCTGTTAGCCTGTTGCCACCCATTGACAGTATCTGTAAACTAGACGATGCATCAAAGTTACAGTGAATATCAGCTTCGTTATCACATAAATAAATCAATATTTAACTTTAATGAAAAATCGCTGGAACTGATCGGAACGAACAAATGAATATGGTCGTTATCTCTTAATTTGAAATAGTTAAAATTATACAACATAACGAAATAGTGCGAATATATACAAATTTTTTTAAAAACTACTTCACTATGTTCGCTAAAGAAAATGATGAAATTTTCACTATTTTACATTTAGGGAGCTGTTTTTAAATTTTAATTTTCCCGCCAAACTTCTGCGCATGCGCTCGAAAGTCCCTAATGACCCTAGTTGTAAATTCAATCGCTAGATGGTTAAAGCCCATAATGTTACCTGCCCGTAAGAGAAAAAGTATGTTGCAGGGGATATAAAGTTGTTTGATGCCTAGCATAGTTACTCTGGTTTCCCTTCATAACACGCATAAATCTTTCGCCTTTTACTAAAGATTTCCGTGGAGGGGAACACTTGATGAGTCTAGAGACCAATTTTTTGTGTGCCTTGCGCAAGCTAGGCCGACAATCGAATTCAAAAATAAGAATCCCTTGTACAAACCATCCTGACTGCTGACCCGACCGGGCACACGCAGGCCTCTCAGTGACATACCACGTCGCACCGACACCCGCCTCCTCGTTCACTCTACTATACATGGGAGTAGCCAATGAATTACGTCGATGAGGTACTTATGCATTGCTGCATTGTTATAAATAATCATAGACGATATGTATGTAGTTGGCAGCGTAAATTACAGATAATTCATTTTAGAACACTGTGATTTAAATATCTGTAGCAACTGCGAGTACTATATATTTGTTAATTAATCTCACACTGTCAAATGTAATATTAATAACGACGTTGCAATTGATGAAATTGCATTGAGAACGATGCTATTATTATTGTACACTTAATATTTATATTTGCTATGCGATAACTATTTTTTCACCGGTCCTACAACGGTAACAGTAAACATGTTAAGCGCAAAAACAAAAAGAATAAATCAGTGAATAAAGATGACGCGAGAAACAATTGTGTGTACGAGATCCAAAGCTCACCGTTGAATCTTCCAGACATCCTTGGTGATCTCGCTGATGAGATTCCCCCCGAGATAGAGGTACTTGAGTCCCGTCAAATCGAGCACCTGCTCGGGAAACTCGGTGAGCCTGTTGCCGCTCAAATTGAGCTCGACGAGCGCCGCGAGGCCCTCGAAGCTCTTGGGCAGCGAGTCGTTGGTCAAATTGTTGTTTTTAACCGAAAAGCTGAGCAGTTGCCCGAGTTCGGCGACAAAGTCGGGCAACCGCTGGAGGCCGCAACTCGAGAGATCGAGGGTCGTCAGACTCGTGAACCGGGCTATGCTGTCCGGGAGGAAAGTCAGCCGGTTCTGGTGCAAGAGTACCGTGTCGATCTGCTCTGGCGCCGGGACGCAGATGAAGTGCTCGTGGAGGATCCCCGAGTCGAGCATCAGGTAGGACAGGTCGAGGGTTTTGGTACGGCTCGAGTCCGAGTCGCTCGAGTCGGACGTGTAGTTCTCCATTCCCACCTGCGATGGGATTACAAAAACAAATTGATGTAATTATATGTACGGACAAAGTCGACGTGAGTGGTGACTTGGTTTCTCGCGGTTTATCGGTCAAAGTCATCATTTCATCTTATCGCGCGGTTTTGTCGTCCACTGCAGACGATCAGACCGCGGTTGAGATAATTGCCTTCTTTCTTTTTTCAATTGTATTTTCAGGTGATTCTTTTTACTTGCTTTACGTGTATTGTTTTTGTTGCTGGTGGAGAAAAATACTCCCGATTTTGTTCGTTCGTTGATGTAAATCCAACTATTGAACTGAACAATTGTTACTCGTCGACAATCGACATAAGAAAGCTATATAGAGAGTGAAACATTTCCATCGCAGATTTAACCCACGTGTATGTATTTTAAAATTTTTTCACTTTTTTTAACATTGACATTTCGTGGTCAAAAATGTCAAATTTAGTAGAACTGCAGGTTAAACAATTGTGGCACATGTCATTTGGTGATTCCTAAAATTCTCGGTAACACAATTGTAACGTATTTTATAAAAAAAAATTTCAACCACGCACTTGGATTTTGATTGTACGTGCAGGTTCATTAGAATTAAAGTGATGATCGAAGCAATCGAAAACGCTGTATCTTTTTATTAATTTTTTGCCGAGCAAGTTTATACATTGCATTCGGCATATCTCTCGTTGTAAAAGCCAATTGATACACATGTAAAAAAAAAAATCAAGGAAATAAAAAAACTTCTCGGTATCCGTCATTTATATTCGATAAAAAATGTCAAGTATATAATACACGTCATACTTTTTTTAGTACTTACACATGGAACATGTAACAATGAATCTATTTATGTTATCGTGTGATTATAAAACAATCGAGTACCGCAAGAGTTAAAATTAAATGAAAAAAAAAAAAAAAGTGATGAAACGGGTCAAGTACCGCATTTACGTTAATCCGCGGATTTATATTTCTGTCGTGAATAATCGGGTTTTTGTTTTCACCACCTCAATCTCTATACTTAATACCCCGATGAGTCTCTCACTGCAATCTGTACCCATAAACTTATTCGTGATATTGCAATTGTTTGAGTAACCTTTGTGATACACAATCAATTACCTTTAAGTCGAATTATATCATTATGTGCAATCACTACGTGTTGTATTGGCTCACAATGCGTGGGCCTGTTTGCACACGATGTATAGAGAGAGAGAGAGAATAAGTTACTTGCAAGCAAAAAATATTACTAAAGAATCGTCGAAACAAACGTTAAAAAAGAAATTCTTGTCCGATCGGAGATGACAATGAATTATAAAAAAAGCATACACACGCCCATTGGACAAAGCTTGTCATTCGTCTCTGTTATTTTAGGTTCGATTTTTCAAATTGCTAGACTTTCGAACTTCCTCGATGCTATAGTGCAAACACTCGCAATGACTTGCCTTTTTCCTTTCGCACTCCCTCGTGGATATTGTTGGATATATTGTATGTGGGACACAATTAACGTACACACGAATCCCCCCCCCCCTCCGCACGGAGGAGAAGCTGTGCGTGAGTATGTACCAATTAAAATATACTGGTAATAAGTACTGTTATCACTCCCGAACGAGCACTGGTCGGCCCATCGCGACGACGAAAGATGGCTTTTGCAAGAGACGTATCGGACCGTCCCAGCGCACGACGGACTACTGACTCGATTCACTCGATCTCTTTCCCCCGACGACGATCTATCTCTTCTCTGGCGTTTTGCGTTGTTTTTTTTTCTTCTACTTCTCCTTATCGGTTATCGGAGGCAGCAGCTGGTGATCGACTCGACGTGATATCTGTGTAGCGTTTCTGCTCTTTATGTATTTGTTTTTTGCGTGTATACGTGTACACTGGCGGGTATACAGACCTCCTGGTGGGGTGGGGCCGAATTTGTTGACAGATGGAAAGTGCAATTTTTTTCGAGTTCGAGACGCGGAAGATCCACGTGACGGTTTCGTACTGATTTTTGTTATCGCGGTCCTGCGATTGGTCGTCGACGCCACGGGGTTTCCATTTTTAGTGTGTATTGATCGTTTCGTTCCAAAAAGTGTCAAGTAGGTTAGTCTTTTTGATGTTACCGTAAATCTTTGTGATTTTTGCAAGATAGAGCGTCTTTATAAATCACTGTAAATGTAATTCTTTTTTTCAGGTTCCAAGTTCCAAACTATACTACTGAGCTATTTTGTAAGTTTCGCGCGTCTACAAGGGGGGGGAGGTATTTTTCAATATTCGTCTGCTCCTTCGGTCTCATCGTCTGCACCTTAGATATTATTCTCTGAGGTCTGCACATTTGTATTAATGTGCAATTCAGTTTTTTTTTATTTTGAGTTAGTTGATAAGTCTATTCTTGTTACTTATTGACATTAGATTAATGATAATTGTACATTTTTTAATAAAAATTTTGTATCAAATTCATAACGTGTTTCTTTATTACAAATATACCGCTTGCAGGTAGTTTTGAGGTTAGAATCTTTGACATACTCAAGGAAAGGATTAATTTAACACTGTTTGAAAAATAAGTAATAAGCATTAATTTTACAGTGTTTTTTATTTGTTGATAGTAATTTTTGAAGCTCATAATAATAAAACGTAAGTAATTGTTCAATATTACTTAATATTTATAATTGTTGCTTTAATATCGTCTAATTGTGAGGGTATCTACTTACTATTTTTTTTCAGTCCAAACATGAAGCTCCTTATTCGAACATCAGTTTTTGTTATGCAATGTACAAAACGAAGGTTCAGCAATGCACCTCTTCAAAGTGCAACAGGTATAGAAAATACTAAAAGATTGAAAAATCGTTTTATCATCAAGTATTTCACTCAATCGGATTCAAGTATCAATGAAACACTGAGGGATCAACACTCAGTCATTAAAGATAAACATTGGAAAGAGATGCGAGCAGAATTGTTGAATAATTTTGAATTAACAGATTTCAGTGTTGATGCACAGCTTATTGAATTGGTCAATTTTTACAAGAGGCCAGAGGCTGTATTGGATTACATAAAATTTTTGAAGAAGAATGATTATGATATCAATTTAAATTTGATAAACAAATATTTCAAATCTTATTATAGTAGAAAAAAACCCCTTACTCCAGAAGAGGAAGAAGAAATATTCAAATTATATGATGATATTAGAAAAAAATATCATCTATTGGATGCTACCACGTGTGAATCCTGTATATTAGCCTTGTCCCTGACTCAAAGGTGGAAAGAGAGTATTGAACTGTTGGACATTATAAAGTTCTCTTCTAGCCCTGGATTGTTAGTGTACACAGCCATAATAAGTGCTGCTTTTAAAAACAATGAGCATGACATAGGCATGATGTATTTAAACTTGACAATGCCAAAAAGTCCAATTCATCCTGACTCTTTATTAGCTTACTTGGATTACTGTCAACGAAATTTAAAAGGTCATAAGTTACAGCAAAGTTTAGAAAAAATGTTCCTTTTTTGGAGGGAACATAGTTTAATCCCAATACAGTCAGTTGTCCAGGCGTACTGTAATGTTTATGAATCTTTTCAACACATCGCAAACACTGCAGTAGTCGCAAGAAGGTAAAAATTATTTAGTGAAAAAATCGTAAACTATGAGGACTATCATGACATTCTTTTATACTTTAGCGGCGTTTGTTCGAGTTGTTACACCACATTGCCTCAAACTACACTCACGAGTGCAGAGTTTAAAATGTTATCTGTGTCGGTGCTAAAAAACGTAATAATTGGAGAAAACATGTTTTGTTCGACGTCGCCCCAAGAGTTGAAAAAATATTTGCTATTTATTCAAACTTTAAAACCCTATGATGTGGTCATCGATGGACTGAATGTGGCTTACTCTACCAAAAGAGAAAACATCCAACAGAAAGGGTCTCTACAAACTGTAAGAACTTACACAGTTTCTAACAATACACATTTGAATTACAATCACATATTAACTTTTTTTTATTACAGATTTTAAATGTTGTAAACGATTTTGTTCGGCAAAACAAAAGAGTTCTCATCATTGGTAGAGCTCATATGATGTGGTGGTGCAAAGAAGTCATGAATAAGATACAACAAAAAGCAGATGTGTACTTGGTGAAAAACATGTAAGATCTGATAAACGAATTTTCAAAATCTTGTAGTTGCACTGTCAAATTTCAATATTAATTTACAGCTCTGAAGACGACCCATTCTTATTGCACGTCACACTAGTTAGCGGGCCACAAACATACTTTGTATCCCGAGATCTGATGCGATCCCACAAATTTAAGCTCGACCCAAGCATTCAAAACTTGTTTAAGCGCTGGCAGCTGTCTCGTCAATACCTTTACAAATCAGATGCAAAGAAATTGCGGCTACATCTGTTACCACCGATTCTCTTTGATGTCAGTACTCAACAAAACGAAAATGGCTGGCACATACCTTTTGTACAATCCAATCATCTGATTCAGCCTGACATCTACAAGCAGCCGGATCACTGGATTTGTTTGAAGAAAATTGAGAAAACAACGGCAAAAAAGTAGAGTCGGTGTATTTGTTTAAACAGTGTAAATTTTTCTTCAATAGGAAAGACGAATATATAAAATATTGTATAATAATGTTTCGTAGTAGCGCCCGAAACCTATTAATTTTTGCAATTTGTACATTGATTGTTGTATTTTGACTTTTTAGTAATAAAAAAAAAAGAGTTTTCTAAAATTGCATATCGACTATTTCGTTACTGTACATCGATAAATGAATACAAGATAAAGTATTGTTTATTTGTAAAATTAAATTATTTATTAGAGCTAGTTTTTTTTCCTTTAAGTTAAATTTTTAGTCACACAATGTTTATACAATACACGTGCGAGGATCCCACAGAGTAGCTTATACTGTTACTGTTTCGCACTGCAGAAGAGTATTGGGTATAAACGCAGTATCCAGACGTTCTCTTGATTTATTCAAAATAAAAATGGTTTACGGAATAAAGTAGGTCTGAAAATCATAAATTTCGCTCATGTTGAAATAAATAAGTTTCACTTGCTATGACGTAAATTGGAGTAATTACCGATTTATCTGTAATGTAGGCGCAGCGTACCAATTCCCAGGCATTCAAGCAAGAATCTTCCGTCATAGTTACTGTAAGAAAACAAAAAAACTTTGTATGGAACTCAATTAAATTCTTGAAATCACGTGAGAATATCAATAAAAATAAAACTTTCGTCCGACGTACTCGACTCGATGCAGTTCTTCGTGACTTTCAACAGTTTTGCAGCGGTCTCCTCTTGTACCAGTAAATCCACTTGTTGCTTCACCATACTGTAAGTAATCTCGTACTGTTTGTTCATCTAAGGTAAGAAAAATAAAAATGAATTATTAATTCGATTATTTATTTGTTTTTCCATTTCAGATGTATCGAAACTTACGACTTTCAGCATTATTGAAATGCATCTGAAGAAACACATAAGTTTCGGATCCCTCGGAAATTCACCTTTGGCTCGTACATTATCTACGAGTACTGAAAAAATAAAACAATTTCAACTCCATGAACTTTTTTTTGGTTTATCAAATAATATGAGTGTTATTAGGAAAACAAAAAAAAAAATACCTTACCAGGATCGACGCCAGTTTTTCGCACGCAAGAGTTTCTCATCGGCTTCGCGAACCTGACCAGTCCTTCTATGTCCATTTTTTCCTAAAAATGGAACCTTGTGATTTTCATCTTTTTTTTTTCTTTCCTAAGAAAAATACTCACTCCACAGTTGACCGATCCGTGATTAATGCCGATCACGACAAGGGCAAGCGCCAAACAAGCACTTGATCTCATGATCGCCAAATTTTTTAAAACTAAACAGTACAACAGGGACAAAAATGAAAATGCTTACTTTTTTCCTGCGTTTGCACGCTAATGTGTCGAAAAACGCGTTCCCCAATGACTTTTATACCAAAGACAATTAAGCAAGTCAGCGAAGCTTACGGGCCATTTTAATCACTGCCCTGTGCGTTTCGTCCATCACGCAATACTGTTGCTGTGTGTGTAGTTGGTTTAGTTGGGTTTATTGCAAAATAAAAGTGAAATCTTACCTTCCACCGTGGATGTTTTAAGATTTAAGACAACGGAATTGATATGTTACTTTTTGTTGGTCAAGGTTTTATTTGCTTTGATTTGATACAAAATTATTTTTTAACACATTGGGACTCGAATTTACGTAAATTTTTTTCGATGATCCATTGCTTGTATGAATTGGTTATTTAATCCTTAGTGTCTTCATTTCAAGGGAAAAAGTAGAGCTGAAATGAATTTTTTTTGTCAATTAAAAACGTGGTTGGCTCTGAAAACGAGTCGAACGGATGTACCCTGTATAGGCTTGTGTGAGCTGTATATTTTTTTTCGAAATTTCTCGATTTTGCCTAAGTAACAACATACAAATTCGTATCCATAAATGTTTTCAATATTTCACCCATAGTGTGAGCGAAAAGAATCGTTTTAAAAGAAAATTTTTAAATAAAATGTTGAGAAAATATTACTACATGTTTTCATGTAACTATAAAACGTGGACAATTAATTATAAATTCAAATAAAACAGTAATGTAGTATGGATAAAATTTGTAACTTTGAAAAAAAGACGAGAAATCTCGAAAAAGCGTCTCACACGGGCATATACGATGCAAGTGGGTACTTAAGAAATTTACCGCGGGATTCGCAAAGTAGAAACACTTAATGAACTCGTAGGATGTTTCGCATGGATCGGACTTTTGAATTGCTGCGAATCAAACGTAAATACATTAATCATACTAATAATTACGAAAAACCTTATTTTGGCCTTGTTTTTGTTAAAATAAGTGATGGCATACCCAAAGCGTGGCACTTATGGCTTGTCTCTTTTATTTCATCAACGTGCTCTTCTGGCATCATTATGTCTATCTGTGTCATCAGAGCATCGACGGTTAGCTCGCCATTTTTCAACTAAAATCCAAAAATTTTGTTCATTCGATCGATGATTTAAAAATCCACAATAACCAAACTTACCACTTTGAGCATTTGTAAAATACATCGAAGGAAACACATGAGGGTTCTATCTTCGGGAAATTGGCCACTTTTAGTTGCCTCCACCAGATCTTTAAAAATATAATGAACAACATTGATTACCATGAACGAGGATGATTTCCATAATCAAATTTCAATTTTTTGGCTAAAAATGTAGAGTAGTATTTCGACTAAAAATTTTTTTTTTTTTTTTGTACTACTTGATGTCAAATGAAGAAAAAAATTAATTTTATGATGTTTACGAACTCATAAAATGTAATCAAGCCTATCGATAGGAATAATGCAATTTTAATACTAACCTGGATCGGCTGATGTCTTTTTCAAGCAGGTGTTTTTAAATGGTTTCAACGTGTTTTTTAACTGTTCCATTGTCATTCTCTGAAAAATGTTTTTTTTTTTTTTTTTTTTTTTTCACATGATTAGTTTACAATAAATTCGCATTGAGTGGAAAAAGTTATCTTGAAACTTACAGACTCGACAGTATTGAACACAACCATGAACATAATTAACGAAATTACGCGAGCGAATCTCATCGCGTCTCCGTATTTTTTCGCGATATTGGAAAATCCAGAGTCATTTTTGTCTTTTATATACA
Organism: Copidosoma floridanum; assembly: GCF_000648655.2. The sequence goes on along the minus strand of NW_019379466.1, from coordinate 1,153,540 downwards.
CTTAGTTGTACCCCAACTACACAATATGCGCATCTCGTTAAAAAATTGTAGCTCATTTAGCTGCCGTTCTCCCAGTGGTTATCGATCATATACGTAACATGTGCAGCAATAAATTACACCAAAATGCACATTAGTAGTAGGTGGTATCCGTCCTTAAATCACTTGAATTTATTCCCCTAATTGGCACCAAATACATCCACGCAATAAACCACATGAGAATTTGTCAATTCCCCTTGTTAAAAAAAAAAAAAAAAAAAATGTAACGATCATAGATTAAAATCGATTTTTTCTAAACATACCTTTCCCCCCTGTCTGGAGTACAAAGAATACACACCCATAATCATTTATCAAGCCCCCTGAGATCCTCCGATAGCAGTGCAAACAACGCCCCGATCGCCACATCGCAAGTCACCACCATCGATCGGGAAGAGAAAAACAAAACCCCCCACAAAGTAGAGACCACCCAGTCGTCGAATTATCCTCCTTGGCCCCAAAGGATGGTCCCGTCAAAGTCCGCCAACAAAGCCTCGCGGCTAAGCTTCCTCCTGCTCGTGTTCAAGCTCTTCGGGCTGGCGACATTCTCCGCGAAAGCCGCAAGTACCGATCTCCGGTTGGCGCGCTCTCGCCCGGGCCTCCTCTACAACCTCGTCCTCGGGCTAACGATCGGCTGGACGAACCTGGCGTGCCTCGAGCTCCCGGCTCAGAAGCAGCACGCCCTCACCCTCTTCAGCACCATCGACAGCTTCGAGGTGCTCTTCGGCACGACCGTCGCCCTGCTCATCCTCTCGTTCTACTGCCTCCGCCAGCGGGCGTCCATCCGACTCGCCCGGAAGCTCCTCGGCGTAGCCACCGCCTCCCGGGCCTTGGGCCTCGAGCGCGAGGACGGCCCCGTGCTCTCGATCGGCTTCCACCTCCTCGTCTTCGCCGTCGTCCTGGTCAGTGGCCTCGCGTGTTTTGGCGAGCACGCCCACCTCATCGGTAGCGCAACCAGGAACTTGGTCGTCACGTGGCTGATCCTCCAGTACTCCCTGGTCACGGGTTTCCTTGCCAGCACCTTCAACAGCGTGAACCACGCCCTCGAGGAGCTGCAGGAGTCCCGGGGAGTGCTCGTCAGTCCGGGGAGGCTGCGTTTCTTGTCGGGCTTGCGCGACCTGCACCACTTGGCCATCGAGGTGTGCCGCGACGCCGTCGAGTTCTACCAGCTGACCATACTCGGTTGCGTGGCCTACATGTTCGTGTGTCTGGTGGTGCTGCTCTACTTCTTCATCGACCCCTTCATCGAGGGCCGGATATTCTTCTCCCTGGTCGAGTACTGTCACTTTTTCATGTGGCTCGTGTCCTTTGCCGCGGCTTTTGTCACGCTCTCGAGGCGCGTCGCTCAAACCGGCAACCAAGTAACCGATTTTTCTTCTTCTACTTTATGGATTGCATAGATTTACGGGGCTTTACGTTGCAGATCGATCGGACCGGCGTGATCGTACATCGGTTGATGGGGAGTACGCTGAACCAAAACATCCTGGAGGAGGTTCGTTTGTTTTTTTTTTTTTTTTTTTTTTTTTTTTTTAGGCACGTACAACCATGTATACCGTGTAACGTGTTTCAGCTGAAGGCCTTTTCGATGTACCTGCTGCACGCGCGTCTCAAGTTCTCGGCGTGGATACTGTTTGCCCTCGACGGGAGTCTGGTGCAGTCTGTGAGTATTTTTTTTTATCGACTCGAGCTGGTATTTCTGGACCGTATCCTTGGTTGCAGGTTTCCGGCTCTATCACCACGTACCTGGTCATACTGGTGCAGTTCGAGCTGGACTTCTCGAACAAGAGGACCTACAGTGCCCTCAACGAGACTCTCGCGGGTCTACCTACTGATCTCCAAAAGATTTAGCGATTTTTACTGTCTTTATTGAAAAAATGTACATTTTGACTCTTTCCTTCGCCCTTTGATGTATATTATGTTCTAAAAAAAAGAAAAAAAGATGTTTATTAATAAAGTATACCAAGGCGCTTTCAGAGACAACTCAAACATTGTGATAATTAATAAACCACACACGTACGAGGCACGCGATCGGTAAACTCGTCGGTTTTACGTGTAATTACGGGGCTCATTTTTTTTATTTATTTTTCAAAGGCAAACATCCTCGTTTGAACGTAACTTATGCTTTCTCTTAATTATTCTTCTCACGAAAGAGGTATCGAACGCGCGAATTATGTACAACCAGACCCTACGACACGCACTCTCGACAGTTGTACGGGCTATTTTAGTTTGAAAAAACCAAAAAATGGTCATTTTCGAGCTGGACGACCACTCATACTTGAAATTGCTCATCAGGATATTCAACGTTTTCGGTCTCGCGGCTTTCACCCTGGAAAATCGGGAGAACACCAACCCGAGGACGGAACCCACCTTCACCAGCTCAAAACTGCTCCTGGCGTACAACCTCCTGTTCATATCGATGGCCGGTTACACCAACTACTTCTCGGTGAGCCTCTTGGTCCGGAGGTACGCGGCCCACATGACCATATTCAACATCATCGACATTTGCTCGATAATCCTTGGCACGGCGGTTTCGGTCTTCATACTGGCATACTACTGCGTCCGCCGCGACGCCTCCATCCGGTTGAGCGTCCAAATGTACCGAGCCAAGATGCTGGTCAGCCAATTGAGCCCCAACCGCACGATCAAGTCGCAGGTGTTGGTCCTCGTGCTGGTCTTGATCTTCCACGTAGTGACGTCGGTGTGTATGGCCTGCACGGCAGTTCTGGCCGAATACCCCAACTGGATGCTCCGGTTCGCCAGTGCTGTGAGGAACTTTGTGGTCACGTCGTTGTTCCTCCAGTACGCCATGGTGGTGAGGATTCTCCTGGTGATGTTGGAGCGAGTGAACGGGACGCTGGAGAATTTTGGGCCGGTCGCCCTATTCGAGGCCAGTTGGTGCCGGTCGGGGTCGACCGAGGGCTTGAAGAGACTGCAGGCGTTGTCGGCGATACGCAGCGCCCATCACACGCTCTACCAGATCTGCCGGGAGGTTGGCAAGTTTTACGGGTTCACCGTGTTGGGCTGCATAGCTTACATGTTCATCTGTCTCGTGGTGTTTTCTTACTTTTTGATCGCCATACTCATCGAGCGGAGGATCAACTTTGCCGTCATTGATTACGTCCACTTTCTCGTTTGGCTCGTTTGCTTCACCGCCTCGTTTGTCATCATGTCGACTTACATCACTAGGGTCACCGAGGAGGTGGGTATATCAGCTTGTGTGTCTTTATCGTGCCTTTTTAAACATTTTTTTTTTTTTTTTCCATTGGCTCGATGGATTTGCAGATGGAGAAGACGGGGATGATAATCCATCGGTTGACCAGGACCACTGCCAATACCCAAATTCTCCAAGAGGTACGTGTTGTTCCAACGCATGGATCATGTAATACGTGGTGCGATTTTATTTTTGTTTTAGCTACAAGATTTTTCGTTGCATTTGCTTCACGTTCGCGTCAAGTTCACCGCTTGGGAGCTGTTTACCCTCGATGGTACTTTGGTGCAGTCGGTGAGTGTATAAAAAAAGTTGTTTAAATTGGATCGGATTCAAATGGCTTTTTTTTTTTTTTTTTGGAAGATTTTTAGTTCCATAACGACGTATCTGGTGATACTGGTTCAATTTAAATTGAGCTCCGTCGCCAAGTTGCAGGAAAAAGTAAATACTGGGACTTGATGTTTATTGGCTATCATTGGATTTGACAAACGCGAAGATCTTCACGAGTGCTATTGTCACGTGAAATAAAAAATAAGAAAAGTATAATGCTTGTTTTATTTCCTATCTTTTCCAACAGTCTTGTAATAAAAAATAATACCAACAAATGATGTATCGAGTGTTAAAGCAAAATGTAAAAGTGCGTGGTAACCGTAGTTTTAGATACAATTACATTCGTAGTTTTATCGCAGTGAGCGTTGCTCTTTGATGTTATTTTGATATTTTGATCTTAAAATATCATGACAACAGGATTTTTGGTATTTATATTGTATTTAATGTTCTTGGACAAAAGAAAATTAGATTAATGCCAATAGCAGGAGTTTAAATAATTATAATTTAATACTTATACCCTGGCCTATTGATGCTACGAATAAAAATTTTCTTAATATATAAGATTATTAATTGATTCGAGGAATTCGTGATAAATAGAGTTTGATTGCAATAGTTCCAAGGAAAATGTGTGGTAAAAATATGTGATAAACAGTATTTAATGTTAATTTTTCAAGTCGACAAAAGAAAGGCTTACACCCTCAATTTGTGATACAGCAACCTACTATTACGAGTCATTACTAAAACGTATAGATCTAATCGCAATGATTAAAGAGCATTTGACTAGAGTTTCAGAGTTAAATTTTATATACGAACACTTGTTATTAAGGCACGATAAGAAAATGTGTTTCTAAAATTGTATAGCTGTTTGCACAAACTGTAAAAAGACAATAAAAAAATGATTAATTAGAAGGTAAGTAAAATTAGATTTTTTAAATCAAGAAATAAATTTTTAACTGTAGAAGATGTATGGAGCCTAGAATAATTAAAAGTTCTACCCTTAACAATTGCAAGCTTTGACTGAATAATTTTGGGCTTACAGTTGACAGAATTTGCTTCGTCTATTTTTGACAACTTGTATTTTTTCTTGAGGATATCTTTTGTGCCTCTTTCAGTTACGTTGTCCGATTACGTCAATTAAACTTAAGGTTACGAATATTTTTTTTGTTTCCTTAAAAGTGTGAAAAATAGTGAATATTTATACTTACTTTTTAATTATAATAAAAAAGTAAGCTCCAGTAATTTTGTCAGTGATCGCATTCCCTCCGAAATTAAAGGAAATCAAATGGCTCACACGTTTAAGTAGACTACTCATAATAAAAATGATAAAAATGTTTATCTGTGAACTATACAATGTAAATACCTAATTATTGTAATCGATGCTTTTCAATTTTTCGTCGGTGCGTATATTGATTTCATGGTGTTTGCAAAAATTGTTACATCAAAAAACGCGTTGAAGATGTAGAATCGTCGAGTGTTCGCTTCCTCCTTTGCATACGGTCATCGTCAAGGCTTCGGGAAGGAGATTGCGTAAGTACTCATAAGCTTTGCACTAAGCTGAAATTACGTACAATGGTGTAATTACACCTTCGTCGTTTTCGCGCAATGTGCAATCTTTGTCATTGCATAAAACGTACGATGAATTTTTCAAATTTTGATCTCCGCGACTTTTTTCGAATATCTTCAATTATTTATTAACATACGTATACGTACCTATTATTAGAACAATCATTGCTGGATGCCATTTGGTGTCTCCATCAAAATTTGTCGAGTACCCAATCTTTACATCACATGAATTCCTTGTCGTTTGATCAAACGTGTCCGCAAGATGAAACGCATGTATGTGCCTCAATCAGTCTCTCGTGTACCCCCCCGACTCAGCAGGCCACGGAAGAGATCAAAGCTCAATTAAAAACGATTGAAGAGAAAGACTCCACGCATGCACGGAGAGCGTCTTAGGAGGTCTCGTCTCTTCCCTCGACGATTTTTCGCTTTGTTTTTTTTTTTTCGCGCGCGCGCGCGATCCCTCTCCCTCAGCTCCCTCTGCATTCCAAGCCGCGCTTGAATATCAAAGCACCGTTCGTCGCTAAAATATACATATACAAAAGTCTCGTACAACAGTAAGCATATATACCTATACACATGACCAAGGGAAAATTGTAAAAAGGGCCGCGCTGCGAAATTTACGACACTGCTCGACCGGCTCTCGTGAGAAACGAGAGAGAGAGATATGTACATACGCCTTGCCTCTCTTTCTCGCACAGTCATATTTTTTTTTTTTTTTTTTTTTCGCTACCGCCAACAGAAGCAACAGCCTTAAAATATAATATTTGCAGCAGCTGTCGTGCAGATTACAGTCGTTGCCGAATGAGCGGCGCGGGGCGGCTCCTTTGCGCACACGTATACACGCCTCACACTTGGACGCAGGGTCCCTTTGTTTATCACTTTGCTTTCCTTCTATATGCTTCTTTGCTCTCGTGTGCGTACGTGTGTTTTCGAGCGATTCCTACTGTCGCAATTGAAGCGGAATAATGCTTAACGTGTGTGTGTATTTTTTTTTCTTTTTTTTTTTTTTTTTCAGGTCCAATTTGCGCCACTTTAGAGATATACTTACGCACGCAAATACTACACGTCGTAGGATTCGTTTGTTACGTGGAGAGAGAGAGAGAGAGAAAAAACAAGAGTAGCAACTGATTCGATGTATTTTTCTGTAGTCAATATTATTATTTGATTTTTTTACAAGTGTTTTTTTTTCACGCTTACTTTCTATGAATTTTTTTTCTTTTAGGTCTAGGTTTTTTTTTTTCTTCTTTTTTTCTCTTTTTTCTTTTTTTAAATAAAATGTATAAAAAGGTGTGTAGGATATGTAAAAAATAACGTCGTCTTATGATCATTATGTACACTCAAGTAGTAATGCATCCTCAGCAGGAACCGACACAAAAAGGCACGATGCTTTCTGAAAAACAACAATATTTTAGTAGCGATAAATTTTAAATTACGATGCAAGGCAGCTCTAAGTGAGATCACAGGTTTTTTTTCAATGCCATATATAAGTACTCCGCGCGTTTTCTTATTACCCATTGACATACATATATGTGATAAATAACGATATGGTGCAAGGAGAGAAAAATGTTTTAATAAACGTAAGACTACCAACTTTTACTCGAAAGAAAATGTGTCACAGCCTAGTTTTACTTATACTTTATCGTTATACTACTTCAGATGAAAAACAACAGACGCACACTCACCGAACAGCTCCAGCCTAGCTTTGGTCGAACCTAGCTCGTTGACTCCCTCGCACACGTACTCTCCAAAGGAGTCCTCGTCCACCGAGAGGTTCAACGTGCCAACGTACTCGTGGCTGTGGCTCTCCTTGCCGCTGAAATCATTCTTGCCGACCTCCTTGCCGCCCTTGTACCAGCGTACGATGGGCACCGGGTAAGCCTCAACCTTGCACTCGAGGCTCGCCTGGTATCCCTTCCATTGTCCGACACGTGGTCTCACGGCCGTCGTCACTGGCGGGAATTGTATGTAAACCGTCGCGTTGTGATGCTTTTCCGGACCAACGGTGTTCTCAGCCACGCAGATGTACACGCCTCGGTCGTCGCGACCTGCATTCTCTATTCTTAAAGAGTTGCCACTGGAAAAAAAAAAAAACAAAAACAAAAACGCACAATAGGATCATACTGTAATAATTAACTACGTATAAACGCATACATACGTACACACCTACATATATAAGGCCAATAAAAGCCGTAACTGGGAGCCGAGAGAAAATTCTCGTCGGTCCGAGTGTGTTATTTACGACCTTTCCCGTGTACATGAGCGTGCGCGTACATGCCAAGTGGTGCAATAAAAGCAACGGAAAAACAAGAGACTCACCGATAGACATCGCCACCGGAAGGCAACAGATCGTCGTTTTCCCTTCTCCACGATATACTAGGCGGAGGATACCCGTCGGCCGTGCAATAAAGCTCGAACGTCTTGCCCTCGGTCACGTTCGCCAGCTTCGTCGCGTTTTCGATTATTGACGGGGCACGGCGGATCTGCAGCTCGGCCATCTCCGAGAACTTGGTGTACAAGGGAGGCCTGTAATAAAGGATCTCGCACAGATACGAGCCCGTGTCGCTCTCCGTGAGGTTTTTCACCTGAAACGGAACAGTGGTTTGATTTTTTTTTTTTTCAATTGTATTCGTCTCTGTCGTTGTAATTAACACGATGACGGTGACGCTACTGATAATATATATTGTACGGGGTTTAGGCGGAAATTGATTGTTGCTACGAGATACAGTACAAAATGTACCTTGGCGTGTATATTATAATATCACGGGCTCTGAATAATTGTTATTCGTCGGCACACGGATGGGCATTCACTGGGTTATTTTACATCTCTATTCAAAGTGGGCGACGGAGCGCGACAAAATGTGCCGATCTGATGGAATGAAAAAAAAAGAATGGCATAAAAGAGAGGAAAAGGAAAGCGCAGGAGAGGGTTTTCCGGTAATTAAAACGCGACAATGGCACACGCATGTATACGCAACGGTTTTAAAATAATGTACATACTTTGAGCGAATACGTCGAGGTGTTGTTGTAATACTTGATACTGTGCTTGCTTCCCACGTTGACTTGAAGATTGTGGGTCAGCGCTATTCCTTGTGGATTGTCCTTGTCGGTTTTATTCCAAACAACGGCGTAATTTTCGGGATTGTAAACCGTACACTCGAACTCGGCCTCCTCGCCGATGCTTTTCACCTGTCTCCCCGAGATTTTCTTTATCGATGGCTTGTCCTCGTCACATCGCGCTGTAAGGGAACGAGACACATATTTCAAAATAACACGAATACAAGTCCCAAAATCATTCCGTTGTTCCAAAAAAGTATGGAAACTTTTATACGTTCGACGAAACATAGATTTGAGTTGGGCTGAAGGTCGGTGCTGTAATTTCGAAACTTTTGAATTTATTTCCGTTACATTCCGTCACACCTTGCGGACATTACCCTCCGTACTACCCAATGGAACATCGTCTATTGTTTCATCTTAGATCGAAATGGGTACAAAGTATTCCAACAATAAAGTACAGTAGATTAAAAAAGTATACGTTACCTAGTGGAATCAGGCCAATAGTCCCCAGACAGACAACTAGGCCGAAGAACAACGTGGTAATCCTGGGCCGCATCGTCGTCCCTTTCATGGTGAGCACACACGACACAACAAGTTAGTTATAGGTGCGACACATATAACGGTGCCCACCACGGCGACGACGACGACGAGAGAGAGCGCGTCAACTATTCCGATCGCAGTATCGCACTTCAACTCAAACGCGTCCAATGACGAAAAATCGGTCGGCGAATCGCACCGATGGGCGTCCAGTGTGATACCTATTGTACAGCTTCCTTGAGACCGAGAGCGAAAAGGAGAGAAAACGTCGACGATGGGAGAATCAGTCGTGTGTTTATGGCTTGGCCTCGCTCAACCAACTACCCAAGCGCTTCGCTTCGCGGCTCCCTACGTGTGTTCATTACATTCAGAGAGTTCGACTCCGAAAGGTTCCCCCATGCGTGTATGCCACTATTACTATATATTATGCACTATACACACACTTTTCGCTCTCTCTCTTTCCCTCTTGCAGTGTGTGTATGACTGTGTGCTTGACGCAGCTTCCATCAGTCCACCCGCCACCGAATTCCAGAGCAGCAGAGCCGTTTCTTCCTTCTTCTCTTTTTCATTTATATATCCTAGATCCTTTTTATTCTTTTTTCCCTTATCCCGGTGGATAAAATTTTATGTACCTGCGCATGGTTGGGTGGATTTCTTCGGATAATTGATCACTCTATTGAATTACACATTGTTTAGTACACGTATGATACGTCATATTTACGTATTACATTTTTTTTTTTTTACCTAAAAGTACGTTTACCGGACTCTCTCTCTTTTTTTGGCTTATCGACTATGAACTCGAAGATGAGGTAAGTATAGGTACTTATGACAAACAGTACGTAAAATTCATAAACTACCTTCACGAATCATTCCTCCGAGCGTGGGAATTTCGATGTTAATGAAGCGAAAAACAGTTGTTTGCTTCATCATGTCACGTGAGAGTGTGTGTGGAAGGTCGCGAGACATAGTTTTTTGATGTTTTATCTCGTTTTTTTGAAGTTAAAAGGACTACACATAACACATGTATAACACGTTTGATAGACGTGTATGTCTGAAATACTTGCTTTTGAAAACGTTCATACACGATTTCGTTTTTCTTGTAGACATTAAAAATACAGGTACTTAGTTTATTGTGTAAAATCGTTGTGTTTAAAATTTGTAAAATAAATTTCTATGAGTTTAGGAGTTTTTATTTATATATAAAATTGTAAACTTGATACTTAATTAACTTTTCGTTTTTTTTTTCTCATTTAACGTAAAAGTATATGTATGTACATTAGGACAGGATTAACAGTCGTTTAAATGATCGATAAGTACATATTGGTTTAACATTTAATTCACTCGAATACTTAAGAGATAAAAATGTTGTTGTACACCTCACTAACAGTTCAATACGCAGAAGGCAATCTTGTCTCAACTGCCTCTTCCGAGCTAATAGAAAAATAATGCACAGATTTTTGTGTTAGTATATTGCAAATTTATACGTCATGGGTTTTTCAGCAACATGATGAGCCTGACCTTGAGGTATAAAGTATAAGTTAAATATGAGTCAAATTTATTTTGCCGTAACACAATTGACTAGTAAATATTCATGGCAAGGGGCATCAAAACATGTAGTTGAAAACTACAAAAGATTGAAACGTTTAATTGATTTACGTTGAATACAAAGCCTGTTATGCTTACTTGGAAATTTGCAACTGTTAAAAATGTTACTTTGACAAACGATATAATATTGCAAACTTACAAATTTTACATTTGAACGACAAAAATATTGCTGTTATGACTTTTATACATACGTACCTAATTGAAGGTTTGTTGAGTTAATAATACATTTACATTAAATAATACTTCTATTATGAACTGAAAATAAAGAAAATTCCCAATTCGAAATACATACGTTGGATATACTTAAATTACAAATCAGTGCTGCGACTGCTGCGGAAGGGGAACAAAGAATAATAATTATAATAATAAATCCGTCTGCGCTTGCGCTGAGAATTCGTCGAGCCGGGGGAGAGGTAAAAGGGAGGGAAACGCCGATTCGCCGATCATAATCGTAAAGTGTATGGTCAGCCGCCAAGCCGCCATACCTAACGACTGGCTGCGTGGCTGCAGCTATGCTGTAACCTGTAACTGCCATTGCCATTTCACGACGACGTTTCATTGCGATTAGATGTGTTCTCGTCATCCGGGGCTCAGGCTTCATTAACAAGGTGAGAAATTTTTTTTGGTTTTTCTGGTTTGTTTTCTCGTGTGATGACAATACGAAAAAGCACTATCTTACTGTTTGTATGTGTTAGTAATTTTATTGTAATGTGGTATTAACTACGTAGATTTGCATTTTATGGTAATTTTATACTTAATTATAAATGATGGAACTGCATGTAAAAAATGAGGAAAATTCGTGTCGACGCATGGTTATTCATTGTTCGTGTACTTACGTTTATTTTAGCTACTGCAGTAGCAACACGTGCATGGTCAATTGTGTATATAGCAATGGCCACCGGTTTGTCGAACGTTCGAGGTCGCCCAACGCACAGAGCCGCATCAGCAATGGCGAGTGCCGGCGCCATGCCGATATCATGCAATGCCAACCTCGTGGCCGAGTCCTTTAGCCACCGTCTGAGAACCCAAGGTTACGGCGTCACGAGTCTCCCTGCAGCATTTAGAGGTTAGTTTTTTTTTGTTTAACACTCGTGCGTCGACGGCGTATTAAGGTTACGAGAAAAACGTGCTGTGCCAACTAAACGTTTACGAATGTTTTGTTATCAGGAAGCCTTTTACTTTTACATCATACCGGGAATATTTGAAAAACTGAAAGAATGTAGAGCTCGAGTAATAGTATGCCTTCGTCCTGACCTCAGGAGCTGTGGCTGTGGTAAGTCACTAGCTCATAAATGAACAATAGTTTGCTTTTTATTGCGTCAATTTTTGATTTCTAACTGCTTAATTTGTATATTGCAGTTAACACAGTGACAAGTTAGGTGTGATGATGATTTCGTATGCATGAGATACGTGCCGTTCTTACAATCCAGCAAAGCATAATAAATGTCGGTGCCATCATTAGGAACACCATAGCAGACACTGCCGTGCTCTAGCTAATTATTTACAAAATAACACAAGTGTACTTCTGCAGCTTGGGAAGGTTAGTTTACCGTACTTTTGAACAAATGTGTTGTTGTCGAAGAAGTCATGAGTAATGCTATGTTAACGTTAGTGTTTTTTATTGCTTCAGAAGTTCGTGCTGGAGATGTTGAGTACATAATGCTGTTAAGACCAAGCTCACCCCACGACTTTGTCCAAGGTGCAGATACTTCCCTCTGGTGATGCAGATTTGTCCAGTACTTGTAAAGAGCGATAAGTAACTATTAGTTAATTTTATTTTCATCGAATCAATTCTTTATGTCTACGGTGTTATTGTTCATACGCTGTTTAAGTAACTTATCTACCAACACATTGTAACAAATAGTGATAGGTTTTTAATCCTTCCGTTCATATGCACTAATGAGCAGTTAATAGATTAAACTCTGAACAACCGATTTTAGTTAATAAGATACCCAAAGAATAATTGAGCATTCTCAAGTTAAAAATTTGTACTTCTGTGTTAGTATAGAATATTTTAATACTTTTATCAAAAAACAGAGACATCTAAGTTTCAATTGTTGACGTTATAATAGGCGTCACCAAATGAAACTTAGTAGCGTTTAAATGTCAGTATACAATCTTTTTACAAATATTACTGATTTTGGATTGTAACTGTAATAAAATATATTTTTTTTTGAATCTATAGATTATGTTGACATATTCTAATGGCAAGATGATGCATTAGATTTTAAGCCTACATAAAGTTGCAGCATAAGCATCGTTTTTCATCATCGGTAGTCTGATTTCCTTTGATGTTGGTTATAGTTAAATCCTTTTAATTTTTTTAGAGAATTCGCCGATTTGACGGCATTTTTTTTATGGTGGCTAAGTAAATTATGCACCGTTTATTGTTAAAATTAGGGTCAAGTTACCGAACACATTGTAACATTGTGAGATACATAATTTATAGCCAATTTATTAGATATCCAATATCGGGTTAATAAATCTGTTATAAATCCTGCTAGTATTAATCGATTTTGCAAAAATTTTCAATCGCCAATCATTATAAGCACGATTTTATTTTGGCTGTTTTTCTTCAAACTCGCGTATTTTAATTTCTGTTTTATTTGATGGCAAACTTGTTTGCTCAATTTTTCATTGTAGCATCTTTTAAAAGTGTAATTCATTCTTTTGAGAACTCTAAGAAGTTTGCCAAGCAAAAATGTATGGACATCGAGTGGTAGTCTGTGTCACACCATCCTCGCTTTTTCCAATTTTTAAATATTTGAAGGCCCACTTCGTGGCTATAAACGTCGTAGGCCTCATTATTGTGCCAAAATTGATGATGTTGAGTGGTAATCCGTATATACCATCCTTGCTTGTTCCAACAGTTCTCTGCTGCTATAAGGCTCACCTAGCGACTTTTAGAAGTTTCTCATACCCCACCATAAAACCCTGTCGAATTTAAAACCAAGAACAAAAATTTTCAAATCTAGAACAGTCTTTTATAACCAAAAGATATCTGTTATAGTAAAACATGATAAAATTAATAAAATTCATAATGGTAGAAGTTCTCACATTTAAAATAACTTATTGAGGTGCAGTTTGAAGGAAGTAGGCGAACGGAAATCTAAAATCGGGTTGTACATCGATAATTTGCCTTTTCACGCCAAAACTTAGTGATTTCGTTAAAATAAACAAAAAAACGATTATTATTTAAAATAGAAGCTCTTGCATCCAAAACAACGAATAAAGCTGCAGTTGGAAGGAAGTAGGAAAACGGAAATCTAAAATCGGGTTGTTCATCGATAATTTACCTTTTACCGCGAAACCTTGAGATTTTCGTGGGAAAAAAAATAATAAACTATTATTTTAAATAAAAGCTCTTGCATCCAAAACGACGAATTAAGCTGCATTTTTAAGGAAGTAGGCAAACGGAAATCTAAAATCGGGTTGTTCATCGATAATTTGCCTCTTCACGCCAAAACTTAGTGATTTCGTTAAAATAAACAAAAAAACGATTATTATTTAAAATAGAAGCTTTTGCATCTAAAACAACGAATTAAGCTGCAGTTGGAAGGAAGTAGGAAAACGGAAATCTAAAATCGGGTTGTTTATCGATAATTTACCTTTTACCGCGAAACCTTGAGATTTTCGTGGAAAAAACACTGATAAACAATTATTTTAAATAAAAGCTCTTGCATCCAAAACAACGAAATAAGCTGCATTTTTAAGGAAGTAGGCAAACGGAAATCTAAAATCGGGTTGTACATCGATAATTTGCCTTTTCACGCCAAAACTTAGTGATTTCGTTAAAATAAACAAAAAAACGATTATTATTTAAAATAGAAGCTCTTGCATCCAAAACAACGAATAAAGCTGCAGTTGGAAGGAAGTAGGAAAACGGAAATCTAAAATCGGGTTGTTCATCGATAATTTACCTTTTAACGCGAAACCTTGAGATTTTCGTGGGAAAAAAAATAATAAACTATTATTTTAAATAAAAGCTCTTGCATCCAAAACAACGAAATAAGCTGCATTTTTAAGGAAGTAGGCAAACGGAAATCTAAAATCGGGTTGTTCATCGATAATTTGGCTTTTCACACCAAAACTTATTGATTTCGTTTAAAAAAAAAAAAAAAAAAAAAAAAAAAAAAAAAAAA
>NW_019379466.1:1096485-1130633 GCF_000648655.2 Copidosoma floridanum | reverse complement strand
TCTTTTTTTTTTATTTTTATTTTTTATAAAAAAATGGTTTACCTGTCTCTAAAGAACGTGTTATAACACTTTGTCAACGGGAAATGCTTCCAGTAAAAGTAGTATACAATTTTCAGTCACAACCCGAGATAATTTACATCAAAGTATAAATCTTCATGAGATACATCAGTAGTATTTGTACATTAAACTTGGCTTAGAAAAAAACTTTTTTTAACCTATCTGAATTTGAAGTAGTTTACTATTACTCTCTACGCATGAGCTACAATGTTAGATTAAAGCAGGTTAATACATACCACAGGTGGCAGTAAAAAATTCTAATATTTGCACTCGATATACATGTAACGTAAGAAATTATCAGCTGTTTTATTTAAATGAATTTATACTATTTTATTCTTATAATTTAATTCTTAGTAATACTAATACTGGTTTTTTTAACTCTACACTATCATTAGTAAACAAATTGCTTGGTCTTTTGATTGCAAAAAATTGAAAGTCTTTATATGTGACAAAATTTTAAACAACTACATGACAAAGTTATCAACTGCATACGACATTCTGGATGAAATTAGTCAGTATGTTTTTCTTCAAGAACGAAAAACAAAAATTTCATTGCCACTACATTTTTTTTATACTAATTGATTTCGTCACGAGATCTGATATTTGTAAAGGGTGGCTTTTAGAAATTATGGTAGAATCACCATATTTTTTATAATTTATTAAAAGTAAAGGTATACAGCTTAGAATCAAGTCAAATTTTTTAGAAATTAAATATTTATAACAATTAAGTCTGCAGTAATCTGTCAGTTTTTAATTTTAATTAATCATTTGATTGTCTTGACTTCGATTTAAAGTATGTATTATGGGTTTTATGATAATTATTCTTATTTTTTCAAGAATTTTTTTATTGTTTTCATTATACGATGTAAAAAATTTTCAATTACACATTAACTATAAAAATATTATAGTATTTTACTTTTGTTTTAATCGCATCGTATGATTTGTAATCGAACAACATAATCTAAAAATATTTGTTAATTTTTTTATTCATATATTGACCAAATTTATTCTACAATTATTTTTTTTACATCCGTTACAACAAAATTTATTAAGTTACTTTTGCTTATGTTTTAATAAATCGTTTTTTGTGGAATGTGATGTATAGCTAATTCAAATGACTAATGTTTAAAACCATTTTTCATATTCAATTTTGTCATTCAGTTTAATAACTGGCCGATCAGTCATTACGCTGTCACACTGAACATGGACAAAACTTGAAAATAGTCGTCATTTCAATCATCACAAATGTTTATTATTGGACCGTATAAAAAATCATACGAGCAAGGATAATTCATCAAACACTTTTTTTTAATTTTCGTTGTTTTTATTTACGAACAAGACATTGTAAAATTACAGCTGTAATGTCCCTACTCCTAAATGTTGAATCTAATCCCTTTTATTATGATACACTTATTATGAAACTACATAGAAAATTATGGCGATGCTCTGTTTTTTTAATAACCCTTTTTTTACCCTCTATAGAAGTAAAAAAATATTATTAATTATATACATGAAAAATTTTTTATTCAGTCATAATTGATTTAAATAATTTCTTTTATCAAATATGTCATCACATTCCAAATTTTATACCCAAAGATGTTTGCACAGTTACGTTGTAATTGAAAAAAAATACCACATAATGTAATAAGTTGGTGGATTGATAGAATTTAGTACACAATCTTTTTTGCACATCTTTTTTATTGCACATTATCACTAGCATATTACTGTTAAATATGCATTAAATATATTGAATAGTAATCAAAGTCGAGTGAAAAATACGCACGATATTAACTTTTTACAATCATTTTATGTTTCATTTATAAAAGAGTACAACGAAGAGTATACTATTTGTTTCTTAGTTTCTTACAGCAGTCTATACACGTATTACGAATAATAGTAAAATAATAAGTTTCGCAGTTAATACAGATTTATGGACAAGATCTTCGCGACTCGTCGCGATAGCGAACGTGATCAGGAGTGATTGCCATTGTTCAGTGTCGGGGTCGTTGGGTTAGCTGTCTTTGGCCAGGCGATCTTTGCATCGATTCGTTTGTATGCGAACAAACAGTGCAACATGTCCTGTGGACACTCCTGATCTCCGAGTAGAGTTTCTGTTGTAAAAAAACGCAAAATATTTCCCGTAGTGTCATGATACTCAATTCAATCGTATTTACGATGAGTTAAATAAAAATCGTTTATTTACCTTCTCCTTGAACGAGCTTGAAGAGGCCGTAATCTTGAGGATTCGTGCATCTTATCTTGTGGGCAAGAATACGGCATATATCACGAGTATTCATGTTCGGTCGGACTGGCAGTGTTCGTGTATTAAGAGAACCATGTAATTCGTCTGGAACGAGAATTCGCAGAACGGAAGAACAATCCGGTGTTCCACATCCCTGGATAAAAATAAAAAAAATTTCTTATAGACCGTCAAGCTAAAATTTTATTAAATTTTGTATTAAAAGTAATTTTATGAATAACTAGTTGTGTAAAATTGTGTGCGTCCTTATTTTTTTTTATTACTTTTTATTTAAAAAAATATATGAACTGTTTTCATCTAACATGATCTTGTTTATTTTAGAGCAATTAACTTAATCCACAGATCAGTTAACGAAATTGATTTGCATATAATAATAATCTGATTTTGGGGATATTTACTGATTTGAATATTTTTCTACTGAACAAATTTACTTGATAAAACTCTTCTTACAACTATTTTCGTTTGTAAATCTTTGAATTCAATGTTATAATTCTGTGGTGAATCTTCCTTTTGGATATGTTACATTTATTTCAAATTGCAAGGTTTTAGAACAAATTTCACAATATGCTGTTAAGGATCAGAATAGTAATGTGGGTTCAATATGTTTGTCGAAAATTTTTTAATTGTTGCACAATTTGATCTGCTTTCATTACATACTTCTTTTTAAGACATACTCAAACAATTGTTAAGTATATTTAACTTTTGTATCGCCAACTTTGTGTCAACCATATCTAAAGATTAATTGTAAATTTTATTTTAATATCATCACATTTTAATACATAGAGCTTGTATGCTTTGCTCGTCACAATACACTCATCGTGGAGTTGAGTTAATTTTAAGAAAATGTTATTAGACTACGAAAATTTAGTTAACCAAGGATGAAATTTCCTAAAAACTGACAGCCTTTTCGTCACGTAGAAAGCAATTAATTAAAAAATCGTGACAATAATAAGTGACTTTAAAGAGGAAAAAAAGCCCATTAACGTTTCGATTAACAAACGTCAGGTAGTCCATCGTCAAGAATTTATAAAGATCCTTTTTTATTATCATTCTGCTCCTCGCTTACGTTTATCGTCGACATGGTCCCCTGACTAGATTTCAGGCCTTTGAGTATCTGCACGGCGCTCGAAAGGGTCGTGAGATAGTAGCCACCCTCGCCTGTTAAAAGGGACGGGTGTATAAGGCCCCACATGAACTCCGACTCGATTTCCGCATCCACAAACTTTCCGCGCGCCAAAATCCAGATAATCAGAGGCAGCAGGTCGTCAGCGCCCATTATTACCATTTTGTTCGAGTTGGCGTGTCTTACCTGCAAAAAATAATGAATGAAAAATCGATACACCGATCTGGGGATTTTTGTTTGTTCGTTCATCGCTTGGTAAGTTTGGAGTTTCAATTCCCTCGTATCAACAGATCACCGATATCGATAGCATTTTTTTTTTTTTTTTTTTTTCATCTATTGATAACAACAACGAGCCAAAAAATGCATACTCACTGAATTATAAATAGTAGAGATTGCGATTAGTAGATTATCAAGTTTTTCAAGCGGTGAGTCGGCTTTTTGCAACGTTTGCATGATCTTCAGGATACGCTCCAAGCTCGCTTCCGTGGGTGGCAAGATTTTTTGCTGAAAGAATAAAAAAATCAGTTTCACACACCATTTTCCTCGTCGCAATGACAACACTTGTGCTGTTATTGGTATGATGAGCGTGTCTAATCGATCTAAGCGTGCGAGTCAAGTAAATGGAGCAATCTGTTTTTTTTTTTTTTTATGAGGAAAAAATTTCGTGTTCACTGCCAAAACTCACCTGGACGCCAAAGTCGTACATGTTCTTGGACTGAGCGAGTTTGATGCTGTCAGCCAGCATCGGTATCGAGCCGTCCGCCATGTAGTTCTCGACGAAGAGCCGGTAGACGTGCTCGCGCAGCGGCCTCACCACAAGGTGCATCATCACGTCCTCGAGGATGTGGTCGAGATTGAGGAACTCGTTGGCTTTGAGCTTGAGGCGCTCCTTCTCGACCTCCTTCTCGAATTCACGCTCGCCGTGCTTCACCTGGGACATCGCGTTTTCGAAACTTGGTTATACCTTATACCCGTATAGTCACTGTTCTTAATAAAAAAAAAGAGCGTAAACTTTTACCAAGTAGTTCTTCATGCCGGACATGAATTGCCGCATGTTGCGCATGACGACCTGGGGCGAGGCCTCCTTGCTCTCCTTCGTGCACTGAATGAAGTTCTCGATGTTTTGCGAGAAGGTCGTCGATTTATCGGCGGCCAACTGCAGCGCGTAGGATCGTATGGTCGAGCCAACGGCACTCGAGCCATTATCGCCGTTACGCTTCAGCACGTTCAGCCGAGGTGGAGCTGGAAAACGTGAAAATTCCAATTATTATTGTCATGCTATTGGCAAAGGCAATGAGAAGAGGGTCGGAGGAGTGGATGAGACGATTGTATACGCAATTTATAGGTGTACCCTATCTGGTCCTACAGAGTGCTAAAGGTGATCAGAGGTAATCCTTAAATTGCGACTACTTGGTTTTATCAGGTACTGCTTGGATTTGACGATGAAGTTGAAAGAAAGAAAACAAAAAATTCCGCGATCTCGATAAGTAAATTACAGGGTACGATAAAAGTACACGATGATTGGAATATTTCAATTTAATAAACAATTTACTCATCGAGTATCCTGCCCAAACACATTTTGGGGAATAAATTCTTTTTTCATTGAACTCGTCAATTTGCCATCAAACACGACGTTGTCGCTCATTCAGCAGATATTGCCCGCGTCCGCTATACTCACTCATTTTGTTGATCTTTTCGCGCAACTTGGCCTTCTTCTCGAGGAACCATTCCCTAAGTTTCACGAAAAAGAGCTTCGTCTTGATCGCAAACTTGACGTCCCCGACGCTCTTCCTTTTCCCGGTCTGTTCGGACATTTCGATGTCCTTGGCTGTCTTTTGGGACATCTTGGCGCTCCTCGACTTGTTTCTCGCGTTTTTAACTGCCACGGGTGAATGCATGCAATAGTTGTCGCACTCGTATTTCACGACGACCGAGTCAACGTCGACGTACACGAAAACATCCATAGTTCCGGTCAACCACCCAACTACTACCGATCTCGCCTCAAAACAGCTCGGATGAAATGGATGAAAAAAATGGAATCCTTATGTGGCGAGGTCTCTCGAAGAAACGAAAAAAGGGAGAATCGTCTCGAAAATCGTTTTTACTCTCCCACGCCGCGCCAAGCCGCGAGTTTACCGATCTCCCGCACGACAATTTTTTTTTTCGCTTCCCGACCACCTCGTAGGATTCACGGCGCGACGACGAGGTCCAAGCACCCGCAGCTGTCGACGGCGAGGAGGTACCTCGCGAGCTGGTGGATCTGTCCCCGCTCCATCGACGTGAACCGGCCCCCCGTGCCCAAAAGGTCGCGCCTGTACTCGGCAGCGGCCTTGGGTGCCAGTTTTACGGCCAGCTTCTTCGTAGCAGCTACTGCGGGGCAACCACTACTTCCCGGGTTGGTTTTCTTCATAGGTGAACAGGCTGATCGTGCACTTTTGCTCGACAATGCTTTCTTCCTTTTTTTCTTTTTTTTTTTCGATGAGATTGCCACGCACGAGTGACAGGTTTCTCAATCAAAGTCCTTACACCGCTTTGAATTTTTTTGCTGCCAACTAATTTTTCTACTCTCGGTTGGGCAGGCAATGCGTCAAGGGAAGAAGTATTGGGAACGCGAGCGAGCGCGTGTCGTAGCACCAGCCGAGGAAGATTACGTACTGAAGTCCCACGGCTCGCGCGGCTCGAATATGTACGTATCAGCTAGGTGTGCGGGCCTTTCTTGTTATCTGCCGCAGACAGGGGAGAGGGAAATAAAGGGAATCGAAGGGGGTTCGAGTGCCTGAAAGAGAGACCGTAAGATGATTGTTAGACTTAATTACTTTTATCGATGAACAGGTATTTTTTTTTTTTTTTCAATTTTAAACGAGATAAAATAGTTTCAGTAGCAAAGGAATTTTTCTTAATGTAAAGTACACTTACAATTACCGATTGGTAACGCGGTACTACTACCCCGTTCCGTAGAGACTTTTTACTATTTTTATACTTTTTTTTTTTTTTTTTTTTTTCACTGATAAAAGTAGAAATTTTTCTGCTGGAACAGTAGAAATTAGCGTCCAGCGATTAAATGGCAAAAACTATCTTGCCAACAGGATAAAGTCCTCAAATGACGGAATGATCTTTAATTACCGTTCTAGTACAGTAACTTTTGTAATTTTTTTTTTTTCTTTAGTGCAAAAGAATTGTCGTAAACAAAGATATCGCTGCCGATTTCCGGGAATCGGTTATTCGCGTTGCGTCCTCGTTTACGGAAATTGTCGGACTTTTGACAAACATTTGTGGGAACGTTGACTAGCAAACTTGTTTTTTACACTTTCGCTCCTTACTCGTGTGTCTCTGTGCGTATGGATGTAAGAATATTTAAAAATCTGATTAGACGATCAAGATGAGTTCGTATCTGTCATTCGTACACGCGCGTACGAGCACTCGTCTATACGCTAAAAAAAAAAAAAAAAAAAAAAAAAAAAAAAAAAAAAAAAAAANAAAAAAAAAAAAAAAAAAAAAAAAAAAAAAAAAAAAATAACGGTAATCTTCATCATTGTACAAATTAAGGGTAGTTATCGACTAAGGGGGTAAGGAATCGGTCGTTTACAATACGAAAAACAACGCGGGATTTCATCTGTTATTTTTAAAAAAAAAAGAAAAAAAAAGAAAAAAAAGTAAAATACGTTGACCTCAAGCTGATGTTTATCAGAGAAGGTATGTACTGTTCAACGAGAAGTTGGAAGAAAAAAAGGCATCGCATTAAACTGGAGCAAAAAAAACAACATGGAAGCCATCATGCGCTAGCCATTGAGCAGTCGCGTGGGACACATGCGTGACAATGGCCGGCGATTGGACGGTTAATCTTATCGATCGATTACGCCCCATCGCATTCGTTGTAATCGCGCAACCGGATATATCTTGATCATCTCTGGAGACCGTCTCGCATGCACATCTCCATATATCACGCGATTGCCAAGTCACCCGTGCAAATACACCGTTTATTTCAGGTTTCTCTCTTAGGGCTGCGGTGCAGGTTTTTTTCGAGTAAACAGATTTTTCATGAGTCGGCACAGCGATTGACAGGAGGAAAGGGTCGAAATCGCAGTATATACTTGTGTGTTTGTCTGTTGTAGATACGGATCTTTAAGTAATTATTGGCCAAGAGCTCAAGTGTTTTTTTTTTCTACCTTTGAGATAATAGTGGATATTTAATCATGTGTTTTATGATTTATTGACAATTGTAGTTGATGGTTTAAGCACTCACCTATCCAGAAAAAATATTGTTTTTCAATGACCATAGTTCCATAGATGATCGTAAATTTGAATAAGTTTTTGCATCACCGTAATATGTATAACATCGACAATTTTGTTATTGTTATCTCGAAAAACTTGCAAAATGCTATTCGTTCAAGATCCATCCGTGAGAGATAAATGTTTTCATCCCCAGCCAACTATTTCTCGTCACTTGAACGTCATGATTGTTAAGAGGTACTTTCATAACACTATTTGATCGTGAATCACATTGATCTAAGTTATATCCGAGATGATGCAAAATCATGTGTAATTTCATTAATCGTCGAAAGTGAGAAAACATCAATACACTTTTTTAATTAACTTTTATCAAAGTGCGTGTTCTCATGGGCAATTTATTTACATACGACATGAAATAATTTTTACTTTTGTTCTCTTAATGCGCATTATAATATAGAATAGCCATTAAAAAACTGCACATACTTAACATTCCATGCAAGTACCTATTTTTGAGGGGGAAAAAAAAATAGAAAAACTTCGAACGTCAAATGAAAACATGGCTGATGAAAACACAAACGATATTACGTGTTGGAAGCGATCGGGTGAATACAGTTGAAACGAGATCGGCAAGCGCTAGTGCCATTCTCTCTAATCAGCGAAATTGCTCATCCTTTCGTAATTGCGTGACGTGCCGTTTTAACGCACTTACTTATCCTATCCTACCAAACAAAGCAATGCAGTGTATTTTGCGATCGCCTATGAAAACATCGAGCGGCTCGTAACTTTTCCAAGCAGCAAGTTCAAGTGTAATAGTCATTGTTTTGTCTTTTGTTTTTTTTCAATTATTTACTAAATCGTTAGTATCTTTAACTTCGCACTTTTTTTCAAATCCTGCATTAAAAAAAAATCTAAAAAAATTAATTAGGTAAAATTTATTTTTAATTTCTGTCAAGAATTAGTCTTTATCACTCAAGACTAAAGTATTTTGACGNAAAAAAAAAAAAAAAAAATTAAAATAAAAAAATAAAAAATATCTCCGGAGTGAGCTGCATAAATTTTATGAGTGCAATTTTTCCCAGTCATTATTGAGCAAAACCAATTTAATTAAAAACTATGGATCAAAATGAAAATTGAAAATCATACATTCGAAATGAGAATAAACTTACATCGTCCACGTGACTGACACACGATATTATTGTTAAGGTAAGAAGGGCAAGTGAAATAATATACAAGTGGATCATGCGATCTCTTGATGATTCATAACGAGTCCAGCTATATCTAAATCAAGTTTAAGTTTCACATAAAAATGTGTACAATGACATGAGATGCTCTGCTGAGATTACTCTTGCCTTCGTTATTAAAGTGTTAGCTTTATTAGCACAAAAAAATGCAACAGTCAGTAATAATCGAAAGCTTTTTGTTTGAAATAGACTTTGTGTATACATGATTGTAGTTTCGTTTCAAATTGACGTAACTTTGGGAAAAGGTGACATTAAAATAAAAAATTAATCGTGCCATTGTCTTTCGAAGATAATTGGACACACGGGAAGCACGCATAAACGGTCCATTTGTCCATTCAAATTTGTAAATGAATGGTATCAATTAAAAGCCCATCGGGGAGATTTACCGTCATCCCCACGAACGAGAATTGCGGGTCTAATGTATATAAAACAGACGCGCATATCCAAGCCTAGCAGGCAATAGACACAAGAGAGGTACCTAAGCTTCGAGTGTCAAGGGCTTGCGAAGGGATTACCGTGAATGGGAGCACGAAAAGCCAACTCTGTGTGGGTGGGTGGCGGGACGAGGATCCTTTCCCCATGGCCAGCAAAACTTTTAATATGCGCACTTTGTCGGGCAGGTAATATTTACGAGCGGCCCATTGTACCTTGCGCCTCGCTGCGGTGGAGCATGGCGGCGATGATGGCACAGAGGGGTTGGACTTTTTGCTAATTATTTCATCATTTACGTCCTTATCTTAATTGCTTGTGGTTATAACATTTTTGAGGGATGGGCTTGGTTGGAAATATTTTTTTTTTTTTTTTCGTTTCTTTTCTCTGAAGATTGATCGAGTGATTTGCTGCCCAATAATTCGGATGGTAAATTTCGCCAGTGACGTGAGTCTTTAAGATAAATTAACGCGGTTGTAATGTCACCTTGAATTATTTATAAACGAAGATAGATACTGCGACTGATGCATAAAATTAGAGTAACAATTTCATTGATTAGGAAAACTGAATTTTTCATTTTATTGGATTGTTTATTTTAGCGAAGGTGAAGTGCTTAATTAACATACGTTTTTTTTTAATCAAAATAATACTTGGATTGCGCACTAATCTCACGCACTTTACGTCACTCGGTCATATTTACCCACGACCCATTTATTTGTAAAAATGAAGAATAATTGGTCAACTGCTTAGTTGGTTCGTTTTTTTTACTGATAGTTTAATTTATGCTTCAACCAACACTTATAATTTTTCACTAGTAAACTTGTGTGGTAAATTTTTTGAATTAATAAAATAACAATACGTGCGTGTAATGAAATTTACTATCAATTACGACACATGTATTAAAAATGTTCTATCGGAGCTCGTATCGTAAGATCTTCTGTACGTATCTTGTTTTTCCGTCTAATAATAATCACTCAACAAATAAATACGTCGCATTATCCACCGATCAGCAAAAGCCATTGTTCACTGGTGGCCTATCTATAGATTACTTAACGAAATGACATTCAATAGAAAAAAAAAAAAAAAAAAAAAAAAAAAAGAATTCAGATTAAGCTTTATTGAACAATAAACCCAACGACTAGATTATATACACGCCAATTAGGTAATGTATGGTTGTTTTTTGAAAATCATCGCGGTTACTATTAGCAGATAAATAAATAATTCAGTGGTCAATTAAAACCTACTTATCCGTTGGATGACCGAACTGGGAAACTCCAACCTCTAAAAGTACTTAATGATTTTACGGCACATAAATATTTTGATAAGATTTTACGGAAAAAAACGTATCAGTCAACCAAATAAGCAACACCGAAGAAGTAAACTCGTTTGCATCTCTATAGTACTTGTGACTACATGCATCTCTTAATCTTCTTTCAGGCGTTCTCCGTGTATGATGAAAAAAAAAAAAAAAAAAAAAAAGAAAAATCCAAATTCTAACGCGCAATTAAAGCGATTGACCTCGTTTCTGGCTCCTCGTACCACAGCGCATATAGTTAAAATGGCCAGGGTCAGACTCTAGTACTCTAGATACTACGTGAATCATCGCAACGATTACAACCGATGATTATTGAGCGCATGGTATAGAAGCCGTGACGCTAGACGAGCACTTGGTTTTCTTTCTCCACAATCAACTTGACTTTGTTACTTTTGTTACGCTTTTTGTTCGCGGTTACCAACCTAATTTTCGATTAGGCAAACGTGCAATGATTTTTTTTTTTTTTTTTTTTTTTTTTTTTTTTTTTTTTTTTTTTCAACAATAGGCCATCTTGGCCCACATTCAACAAACTATGAAGATACAAACTATTAATGAAACATTTACTAATGAGATGAACGAGTCGAGAAAGCGTGAAAAAAGAAAACCTTACAAGCCACACTCACGATCGTTTCGTTAACTCCGTATCGGTGTCTTCTTACACCCGTCGAGTGTCTATCAACTGTAAGTAGGCGCGGCTCGCTAGATTTACTTCCACATACTAGTATTAGATGACAAAGCCCGTACATACATATCAGAGCCGTGATTTCGTAATCGCTGGTGTATACATTTCACTGTTTGCGATACGCTACGTGTATTCCGATATCTCATGGGAGTGTGGTCTATATAATAACAGAGATAGGTGTGGGTCGAAGTCTAACGAGTTGACGGGTAACGCGATGCGTATAGCTAACGCGTTGATGATCTTATTGAGGGTTGGAAGAGCCGGTACTGTGAGTCGTCATCGAGTAATCTTACGGTACCGTGAAAACTAAATGTAGATTTAAGGTGAAAACGTTGAATAAATGCGGTATAGCTTCGATTATCGTAATGTAAAGTGAAAAAAAGAGATGTCTATGCTAAAAAATTGCCGACGCATTACTTTTCGTTACTCGCCTCCTTTTAAAACCATCGGTAAATCCCAATG
The DNA here is from genome assembly GCF_000648655.2 of Copidosoma floridanum. The sequence continues at coordinate 1,118,834 of NW_019379466.1, read as the reverse complement.
TAAATGCAAAACCGCTTCGGGGCTTCGTTGTGTCAGAGTATCCGTGTTTAGCCAAAAAAAAAAAAAAAAAGAAAAAAAAAAGTAGATTAGGCCGAGTTCCTAGATATTCGCAGTTGGCTTTGGGGGGGAACGAAAAATCGCGACTACCGAAGCGCTGCCGTTATCGGAGGGAGTGCAAAAGAAAAAGGGAAAAAAATTCAGCCGGCGCGTAATTGAGCGCTTTACGATGTCCCTTTTTAAAAAAAGGATTTTATACACGTATGCAGTGAAGGAGAGTTATCTGAGATTGGGTTCGCGAAAATGGACGCGTTTCTCGGTGAGATCGAGAGCGAAAAAATGTATCGAGGTTTTTAGGTTTGATCGATCGGTGATTGCGCCTGGTCGGAACGGAGGATGAAGATTGTGTGCCTTCGAGTACCAGCGATGAGTATTATTATTTTTCTAATTGTCCGATTGATTGAAAATAGCTTCGATTATCTTTTGCTTGGAGATTCATGTTTGTCAATCATATACAACCAGACGCCAAATCTTCCCTGAGCCAGTAGCTATACACTCGCACGTCCGTCGTATCAGGAGGAAAAGAAAAAAAAGTAATGGTTACCTTTTTTCTCGCAACAACGCGGTCGCGTTTATTGCACACTTATCGAGCGACGATCGCTCAATTAACAGAACACGCACGAGTGGCTCGACAAACAAATGGACACACGAGAAAGATGTGTCGATGGAAGCAGAGAGGGGATTTATGTAGGTGGATCGAGGGGCCTCGTTGCGGGAGCAGCAGGTTATCCTTGTCACCCATGGCGGCATGACTCGGCCTCGTGCACGGGAGCTTACGCGGGATTACTGGGGCTGAAGTCGTGTGACTCTATCTTTTCGTGCCATTTTATTATTTTCCTATCGACATCGGAGCTTCGTTCCCGATGGTCTTGTAACTACGTAGGAATGGAACAGCAGTGGTCGTTTCCTTTTTCCGTTGTTGGGGTGAAACGGTCATACAAATTGAACAACCCACCTGATTTTATCAGTATCGATTATGCGTTGTTTCAAATTGCCACCAAGTATTAGTAAAAATTTATTACCCGAGACCGTTAAGTTTGGCAGAAAGAATGCGATAACAATCTTCCGATCGTTTTAAATAATAAAAATGATAAGTGGATTTAATTTTCTTGCTTATCTCTATTGAACTACAAGTAAGGATGAGTTGCAAATTTATTTTCATCTCGGCAGGGGGTGCAAAAATATTTGTAAAAAAAAATTTATATTTTCACTATTGGTATTCAAACGTAAAATCCTTTCCAATTCATGGTGGTTTCCCTAGTTCATCGCAATGGTTACTTAGTCTTGTGGCAATGTCTATGAAAAAATTCTGGAAAAAATTAACCAAAGGAGTTCTCAGTTGAATCATCAAGTATAACTTTTACAACTTTCGTTGGTAACGGGCAGTCAGCTCCTTTGCCGATAAAATCGAGCCAACGCAACTACTTGTGCCTCGAGCTTGAAACAATAACAAACAAGAGAATCAATCAGGAAATTCCTTACGCAGTTCCACCAATCCGTTGGCCCGACTCATCCCTAACGATATACACAATAGTAATACAAACACGATGATTATTTCCCTACGGAACTTCTTAATTGTCAAAGTTCGAAAACACGTCCGTTCCGACAGCTTGCGCACGATACGTCTCATCCAAAATCGGGAAGAAGAAGGGGAGACCCACAAGATTAATGGTTCGGTTTTCGATCGACCCATAACTTCACCCCCCCCCCCAACGAAACACGCAGATGTACGTAAATTCAAATTCAACTCACATAAAAGCGAATACAGCCGTTCCAGCTTGCAGCTGCGGTTGCGCTTGATCCTGTCGACATCGCTCTCGGCGTCCGTATCCAAAATCGTCTCGGATTCGGACGGAACGTAGTTGTTGCAGCGGTCAACGATCGTCACGGGCCGTCGTGGATCCAGTGTCGTTATCGCCGTTGTCGTCGTCAATATCGACGATACCGTCGTCGTGGTCGCCGTCGAGCTCGTTGACATGGTGCTCGTGTGGTTCGCCTGGCGTTTTTCGACGTTGTCGTACGACGAGTTCCGGTCACTGTACAAGCTCTCCGTTGCATCCGGAGACTTCAGCAGTTCTGGGTATCTGTAGGAATCCAGCCATTCGTTAATGACGACCTTTAAACTGTTGAAATTTGGTAGACAATTATGAGGAATTACCTTTGTAAAATGATACTTTGCGCGGTCAAAGTGTTGCGTATGATGTACTTGTCGTGCTCGTCATCGGGAAACTTCCCGCCCACGTTTTCCACGTCGCAGTCCGTATCACAGTCGTAGTCTGGTTCACAATTGTCCGCATCGTTCCCTGAAACCACAATTCCAACGATATATCCCCGTGTTCAATTACACTCATGTGCTTCTTCCTCTCGGCACGAGATATAAGTCAAAGACCCACCAATAAACTCCCAGCTGGAGTCGACCGCCCACGAAGTGTCACTGAATATCTTGGGCTTGATCTTGGGCGGCTGGACGGGCTTGGCCGCCACGGGTAGACCCTTCTTTGGTTCCCTGCCGCTCAGTCTTCTGGCCAAATTGTCCACCGATGACGAGATCAAGGGCGTCTTCTCCTCCGTCTCCTCGCTCTCGTCCCAGTCTATCGAGTGCAGGGCCGAGGCGTGGTTACAATTACCCGCGAGCTGGGCTTGAAGCCAACCAGGCTCGCTGTGCCGGAATCGGCTGGTCACCGAGTTCATGGGTTTCGGTCTTCGACGAGCCACGTTCGACAAAGCCGGTCGAGGTATCGCATCCGCTGGCTCAGCGTAAAACGGACTGCTGTGCTTCGAGTCAGGGGTCATGGGACTGTTGCTCTCCGAGCGGGTTACAGCAGCCATCAGGCCGAACTTACGCGGAGGCGTTAGGTTGAGTGGGCTGTTCAAGGAGTTTGCGCTGCCTGTGTGGGCGAGACAAATCAGATCATGACATGAGATACCACTTTTACCCTTCGTCTCATTATTTTACCGGGTACTTACAAACTCTTGACAAAAGATCAGGTCGTTTCCTCGTGTCCTCCGGTGACGGCGTCGTCTCCTGACTCTTTGACTCCTGCGGGGGCTTAAAGCTCGTGAATTCCGGACTAGTGATTTCCTTATAGCTAAATTTCTCGTTCGCGCTCGTCTTGTCATTCCTGATGATCAGTTTCTCGTTCGTCTGGACGACCAGCTGCTCAGCCCTGATCACCTTACTTTCACCTGGACTCAGTATCCTATCCTTGTTCTCGTTCATGTGATTCCTCGTCGTCTGTTCGCCGTTGTAGTTCTGGTTCTCTTTGGCCGACCTGTTTGGGAAGTCGCTTGTGTTCCAGATGTCCTCGTAGTCGGATATTTTATCGGCCGGCGAACTTCTGCAGTACGACTCCAGGATGTCCGACTCCTGGTAGTGTTGAGAGTTCTTGCGCGCGTCTCGTTCTTTTCTGCGTCTCGACGATTTTCCAGTACTCGAAAGTACTGATGGAGACATGACCTGTGGCGTTCTAGTGCCGTTGCTAACGAGTTTCGAAGAGGACGATAGAACCGGCGTTGCCGCGGACGACGATTGTGCCGACGAGGATTTTGAGCCCAGGGACTTGTTCGACGAGGCACTTTGAGGACTAAGGAGTGGCGTATCCGACGGCGTCGACTGAAAGCAAAGAAAACCCTGTAACCATTGCCCAACTTTTTCAATTGTCATATCAAACTTTGTAAACTGTCGATAATTTTACCTGAACAGTGTTATTCATTTCACCGTTCTGATTGACGCTTAGCATGACTGTGCTCGTAGCGTTGATGTTTTTCTGATTCTGAAGCTGCGCGGGCTTGGCCCATCTGGGAGGTGGTGGTGGGGGACTCTTCAACAGATGGTTTCCAATTTGGACAACGTCCGGTGACTTGATGTTCAGGTCGTTGAATCCAGTGGCGATGTTTCGATGAAAATTCGACGTTATGGAAGTGTTGCTCGAGGTGAAGTGACTGCCTCGAACGAACTCGCATTTGATGTCCCTCGGAGGACTTAGGACATTGGTATCGACGTTGTGGACTACGGGTGAAGGTGACCTTACCAGGTTTTGGACCAAGTTCGGCGAGACTAGACGTTGGGACAGTTTATCGTGGGGGGAGAGTTTGTTGATGTCGCACTTGGATTCCAAAGGCTCGTTGAAGGTTGTTAGGTTCAAGGTGTTGGGTGGGGTTGGTCGGGGTTGGCGGGGTCCCGGGGGTGCGAAGGTCGACGTTGTTATCGTGTTGTTGGGTGATGTGTTTTCTGGAAATGGTGGTGCGTTTATGGTTATTAATAATGGAATTATGAACAATAAAGGTTGGCCAACGAGGAAAAACTTACGAGATTCTTTTGGTATGATTGGAGTAAGATTCAGTACGATGCTCTCAGTCATGGGGGTGCCCAAGTTATTGTTGTTGTTGTTGATACCTGCATTTTCATCATTGACGATTAAACAAACTTCTAGTCAAGTTAAATTTTGATTATGCGAGTAACTTAATTGAGAAATTATCGAAGAGAGTCAGAAATACGGGTCACAAATTCGGATGGAACTTCAGGGTATGTTCACTCGTATCGAAACATAAAAGAAGCCACAACATTCTACTTTGACACTGCGTTCGAGAATGATAATCAACAATCCATATATGTTTAAATCGGCGCAACGTACTTCTGCTGATTTTCTTTTTTATAGTATGGTGCTTCTGTTCGCAAGTTGTGGGTAATTCAAAATTATCGAACGGAAATCAAAGAATAAACATAAGACTTTAGTTTTTTATTTAATGTAAATTTCTTGTAACTTTTGAACAAAAGAAGAACCAAAGAATTAGTTTCTATTTTGCCGAAACGCTTGAAGTGCACCGAGTATTAGAGTAAAAATATTGCGGCTTCTTGTGCATTATGGTATGAAGAAACACACATTTGAAAGTTCCAGTCGCACTCGTCACCTGCAACCCTGACACTCACCTTGCCATTATAACGTTAAAGCACATGCACCTACGCTTGAATTGAAAAAACAAACAATTCTATAAAGCACAAGAAATAAACGTATGATGAAAATTAAAAAAAGAAAAAAGTTTACCGCCGTGAAAGCTGCTGAGACTCGACGTGTTGCTGCTGCTGCTCACGCTCTCCGGGGGCTTGGGATTCGCCATCGGGTACCTCCAGAATTCTTGGCCCAAGAGCGCGAGCGACGAGAGCTGCTGTCTATTCTTGGCCTCGCGCATCGCTCGCGGCAGCGTCAGCTGCACCGGCAATTCGTCGCTGAAGAAAGGTGCCGGCCCATCGACAAACGAGATCGCAAATTGAGTCGAGCGCGTTTGGAAGAGGGAAAATATATGTACACGCGGCCGAGGTACGAAGACGAGGCGCGTCGTCGCCTCTCTGCGAGACACTTTTTTTTTTTTTCCCCCACCGGAGTTGAGTTTTTTTTATTTTATTTTTAGACACGATAGTCGGAAACTCCATTTTTTCCGAATTTTCTACCCATAAAAGGTAGGAGCAGGTACATTACTCGAGTGCAAGATTGCTTTGCCGATAAGACTACAAAGAAGGGTATAAAGGAGGAGGAAAAAGGCGCTTCAGTTAAATTGATCGAAGAAAATTGCGCCCCCGCGCGAATAGAGGAACCAAAAAGGAGAATCTCCTCAAAGGGAGGAAGTAAAGTAAGAAAAAGCAGAGCGAATGTATAATAATAATAATAATAATAATAATAATAATAAAAATAATAATAGTGATGATGATAAAAGAAGGCCGGGTCTTACCAGCACGAGCAGTAATGGGCGATGAGCGAGGGTATGTTGTCGAAGCGATTCTCGCTCGTCTCGAGGCTGAGCCTGCCCTTGTTGGCCTGGATGAGGTAGTGCTCGATGTAGGGTCCCCGGCCGGCCGGCAGCCTTACCGACAGCGCCATCGTGTCGCTCTGGCTCGATTGTCGAACTACGAAATTCTGTCGGGAATAAAGAAGAGATTAACCGGCTATTAGCCCCAGAGAGGAGAGTGTGTCTATCTATACATGTATAAAAGAGAGAGAGATCAGCGGGTAATTATATATCTTTTGCGTTCGCTTGATTCGGACGCTTTTTTCCCCTTTCTCCCTCCCTTCGGGGCACCCACCCCTTCTTTTTTTTCCGGGCGTGTACGCACGCGGCGACGATTAGCGCTAATTGCCCTCCTACTCTCTTTATCTCTCTTCCTTTCCTTTTTTTTTTTTTTTTTTTTTTTTGTTTTCGCCGTTTGTTGGATTATTTTTGGACGGTATTTTGATCGCGAGGTCCAGATTCCTGGGACCTCTGTGCTTTTGTAACAGTATAAAAAAAGAAAAAAAGAGATTATCGTACCTTTTCAATGATGGCTTCAGCATCGAAAAAAAAGGTCTCGCTGTTCATCGTCGCGAGATAAAAACTCATTTGGCTNTTTTTTTTTTTTTTTTTTTTTTTTTTTTTTTTTTTTTTTTTTTTCTTTTCGCCGTTTGTTGGATTTCACTCGGACGGTATTTTGATCGCGAGGACGCGTTTCCTGGGACCTCTGTGCTTTTGTAACAGTATAAAAAAAGAAAAAAAGAGATTATCGTACCTTTTCAATGATGGCTTCAGCATCGAAAAAAAAGGTCTCGCTGTTCATCGTCGCGAGATAAAAACTCATTTGGCTTGCCGTAGGAGAGGAGGGGAGAAAAAAGAGAACAAACACCCACTCCTTGCAATCTCCTTTTCTCGTCAAGCACCTCATCTCTGCTCTTTACCTTTGGGGTGCGTCTGAGCGCGGGGGAAAAAAACAGCACACCCTCCCCCTCCCCGCCCCGTTTAATACAGAAAAACGAGGTGGAAGGAAGACGCAGAGTAGTAATTGCTCTCGGCGAGGTATTGTTTTTCTCTCGTCTTCTTTGTTTTTCGCTCCGTGGACTCGACATCGGAGAGGAGCAATATCGCGAGTATCGGACTCGTGTGCAATGTCAGGGAGGGGAGAACAACGACGGTCTCGTCGTATTGTTGATGGTGTGCGTTCGAAGCCACTCCCGTTTTGCGTGGTGCATTCTCCGATGCGCTCTGATTGACTTGGGGCTGCTGCACCTACGCGCGTCTGATGACTATATGCGTGAATGAAAAGTTGGATACGAAAGAATTACGATTTTTTTTCCTACTTTTGTTTCCAATTTTTGGTTTTTTTTTTTTTAAACGTCAGATTAGTCATGGAGGTACTGTCGTATAGAACCGAGCGTCGATCAAAATGAAGAAAAAGTTTTTTTTACTACTGTATTTCATTATAAATATATATATCATTAAGTATTTGGGTTGAGTCTAATGAAAAGTCGTAGTTAAAATAATCCAATTTTTGATTAAAAAGTATCACGATTACGTTCATACTATGCATAAATTACGTCTGTGGGAGATGTTTGCATAAGTTAATACCACTTTGTTATTTGATACGAGCATAGAAATTTTTATTCATTTTTGTACCAAACAGTTATGATTTTTTCCCAACAAAACGCATTACGACTTAATTTGGCTACGTTCCAAATTTTTCCACAGAAAATATTTAGAAACAATGTTTTATAAAATCGTCTTTTCAAATGGGCCTAGTCATAATATTACATTTCACAAAAAAAAAAAAAAAAAAAAATTTAATTCAAAGTTTTGAGCTCGTGTTTCGCGCTAATGTCAAAAGTTTCGACGTTTGTTACAGTGGTGAAACAAAACGTCAGACTGCACACACCACAGTTACCGAAGTCGGAATTTTAATTAAAACATTTCTCCGCTACTTACTCCTCTCTTTCGTCTACGAATACACCGTACTCCCGTTTGCCAACCAGTTCTCCCTTTCTTCCAGTTCCGCAAATAAAAAAAAAAAAAAATACATTACACGATTTCCACATTACCGCTTTCATTATGACGTATTTTCGCTCCACGAAACACGAAAAAGGATTCATCAACCGCAGCACGAATTTCAACGTGTTTCAATCGAAAAAGCGTAAATGTAACGTACGAAGAGCACCGATAAAGCAAATCCACTCGAAACGCAAAAGGGAGTCTCTCCTTTGCTCGATCTCGACTCGCTCGTTAATCCACTTTGCATCATAATCAGCTTGATTAAGCCGAATGTACGCGAAGGTCGTCTATTTCAATGCACCGTTTCCCATTGTAATCGCACGTTACGATTTCGATAATTTCATTTTTATCCACCCACGTTGGCATGTAAATGAATAATTGATGATAATTCATCGTTGCGACGTGAAATATTATTCATCGTCCAGGGCATTAACGCGCAATTCGCGCTAATTAATTGCCAAGTACACGTGACACCCAGGCTCGCCAACACGAGGATTTAATTTCATTCGTGTACACTAGTCGGAACTTTGCCAGAATCGTACGCGGCAGCTGTTTTCTTATATACATATATGTAAGGTATATATACACGTGTAGCCGAGCCTTAAAAGTGCACACACGCGTTCAGGCATTGACACACTTGCGTCGAGGAACGATAGAGTGCTGCGCAATCGTTTCCTTTCGGACGATGAATAGGGAGATCGTTACAGCCGATCGGACATGATCGGCTGTACGTGCAGTATGTACATATGGCTGCGATCGATCTGATTACCGACTATGGGTAGCCTAGCTATTTATGGACTTTCTTCTCGGACTCACGTGCGCGCTCGTAGATGAATCTAGCATGAAATATGTTACATTTATCGAATCGCCTGAAAAAGTGACATGTGACTCTTGTTCCACGAGTTTTTGGTCGATTGGTATTAAAGTGTGCTGAAAAGTATAATTATCGTCGTACATCTTCATTACGTGTTGCTTGACATGAAATAACTGTTTTTTGATACCCTGTGCGCCAAGTACAACTTTTCGTGCTTGCTTTTGTAACATCTCGACACACATGTGCATTGAAGTTGACCTTTTCGCAAGTATCGAAACATAGCTTACGGGCAAGCTATTGATTATCTCTGTCCTCGACAATTTTTTTCATTTCCGCGTTCCTCCGATATGACCCGTAAAAAAAAAAAAAAAAAAAAAAAAAAAAAAAAAAAAAAGACCCCCGCAAAAGCGAACCCCGTGCGTAATTACCGCGAACACATTTCCCAAGTCCACCTCGTCAAAGTTCGCGCGGGTGTCGATCAAAATTTCCCAACCGCGCCATCGGCTGTAATTACAACTCTCTCTCGTACACGCGCGCGTTAACGCCACAATGGACTCACCCCTTCCTCTTTGCCCTGGAGCAGGTGAAAGGCGCCGGCCCGTTGTATGCCCGGCAGGAACCAGATCGGATGCGAGCGTATCAGGCGCTCGACGAGGGTGATGTTGCAGCCGGTGTCGTTGCCACCCCCGTTGTTGCCGACACCATCACCACCGCCTCTCATGCCTCCGGCCCCGTTGCACTCGCCTGAATCCTCTTCCGTGCTCGACGACCCGGCCGATATTCCAGAGTTGTCCGACGATAACGAGCCCTCGCTCTGAAACGCCGATACATATAAACATGAGTGTGGTCATACATCGTGTACATATAATACGTGCGTGCAAACAAACATTTGCGCTTTAAATGAAAGAAAAAAAGTTATGGGGCTAGCTGTCATTCAGTTGGCTCATCGTCATTGCTCGTCAAGTACAATTGAAACAAACGACGCGTGTCATTACACGGGTCAAACAAGTGTATTTATTCCTCAGAGGCACATACACGCACACTCGAAGGGTCCTCAACGCTAGAGCCAAATGGCCGATCTCTCAAGAGCACCATTTCCCCTCCCAAAGACTATTATCGAGCTGTATGTACCCGGGAATCCTCCACTCGTGGCTCTTCCACTGTGTACACACATATAGGGCGAAAGTATCGAATTATCAAACCTGCGCTCTGCTCCCGCTCCCCCGCTCCTACATGTGCACGAATATAGGAAACCTCGGAGGAATATAGCCGATCTTCCATAAACTACGATCAAACTTTCATTTTGGTTCCACTTTTTTTTTTCTTTTTCTTTTTTTTTTTTTTTTGCGCCGGTGTATAATTAGGTAACGGAAACGGGGGGGGGGGCAGAGCACGAAGATAAGGCGTGGTAATGCCGCTATCGGGTGATTTTCGCCGAGTGTGTCGTTGGCTCGGGCAGGAAGTGGAAAATACGGCCGCTGCCGGAAATTAGGAAGGAAAAAGGTGTTTTCGGCGGGATTCCGGGGAATATTATATGTTATCGCTCTCGTGCAGGTGAGGAGAGGTTTTTTTTTTATATTTTATTTTTATTTGAGAACCAGAAAACAAGAGCGTTATTGTTAGGTCTAGCTTTTTTATGAATAGTGGGATAGTGGAAGAGGGTGCATTTATTTTTGTTGCTGTGATATTATGCTGTTACACCCAAGTTTTTGCTGGTGAGTATCATTTCTCGTTAATTTGTGGGAAAACTAAGTTCAACCTTTGGATGTTGGAACGACCCAAAGCGTAATCGGCAATATAATCGGTAATTTTGCCGAACCAAAGCTCCTCTTCTTTGCTTCGGGAGAAAGTTGAAAAGTTTGTTTGATCGAGAGCGTAGAGATAAGATTTACCACAGGGGAGGTGGGGGTTTATGTTTACTTTTACGTATTTACACGGGCACGCTGAGCTGCCACATCATATCAGTGACTCATACTCACGGGCTCGGATCTTTTTTCCCGATCGTGTTTTTAGGTCCCGAGATTATGGTATATAGGCCTGTGCAAACACGCCGCCAATGGAACTTTCTTCTAGGTGGTATAGAAAGCGAGGGGTTTTAGTTCATTGGCTTCGGAAAAGTAAAATTATTACCAGAGCGATCACTACGATTCGGTTCTCAAAGAAAAAAAAAAAAAAAAAAAATCAATCGCGTTGAACGAAAAAACAAAAAAATCAAGCCCAATCGTACAAAGAACGAGCGTATGATAACATAAACGCGTGTACGGAGCAGAGTGTACATGTTATATACACGCATGGTATACGTGACTCAGTCCGCCTTTCCCACTTCCATTTGTGTCCCTCGTATTCTCTAGTTTGCTACAGCAAGACGCATTTGTCCAGAAACGAAACCACAGCTGTTAGCATCTATACAGTTGCCTCTAAGCTGTTACGCGATGTTACGACTCGTGCATCGTACATATAACACTTGACGATATTGACCTCCTTTTTTTTCATTGTTTACGGGAATAGCGCTCGTAACGGCGGAGATTTTTTTTTTTTTTTTTTTTTTCCATCAAACACACCGTTTAACGAAAGATCCCTCCCCTGTCGTATACACGCATAGATGAGACGCGTAAGCGAGCGACGCTGCCCAAGAGGATATGCTCTTTATTGAGATTTAGTGCCGATCGTAGCGATACACCGAAAAAGCGAGCGGCGATCATTCGTTGTGGGCTATTATTTTGTTGCCAAGATAATACCCACTTTGGCACTCGCTTGCGAAGGACATCTCCATTCCCGACCGCACAACCCCCCCCCCCACCCCACTATGAAAAATCATCGATCGTCATGATTGTTTTTAGTCCCGTGAATCGAACTCGTCGCCCACCCCGCGCATCGCTGCAAGTTGCGATAACTCCGTTATCCGCAAAAGAGGCGTAGCATCTACGGGACCGGCAAATCCCGAGCCTCCCCGAGTCGGACAATGCTCTCGCTCGGATTTCCATGTATTCCATGGCCCCGTGGTACCGATCGATCCTCGGGAATGCGGAAACGAATCTACGGCCCCGCACCGGTGCGTAATGGATGCGCACATCTCCCTCCGACGATGTCAATTTTGATCCGACGCACCGATGTCTGGCTCTCTCTCTCTCTCTGGAGAGGACGCGTCGAGTGTGTGGGTATGACGGGCAGTGCGGTTGGACGCGTCACTTTTTTGTTTTAAACTGCGTTTATTAAAAATTCATTGGCTGTTACGTGATTTATGGGGGTGTAGGGGGGAGGTTTTCAATTTGGGGAGATCTTGTCTCTGAGAGACATTGGGTGGTCCTCGTTGAACCAATACAATTAATGCCCCTGGAACGAGCAAAGATGATTTATTTATTTTTTTTTTTTTGAAAGTGCCATAAGATAATGTATATGTTATACAGTCATTTCCTTCCGCGGCAGGGGAACGGGGACGCCTACGTTTAGAAACGATTGAGCAATCGTGGGGGTGTACGTGTCGTGAAATGGACCCACGTAAGCAGGTAGGACGGACCATTTTTCGTGAAGGATAATCCGGGGGAGTTGAAAGAAAGAGTACAATGGAAAATTTTCAATGCACAGTATACTACGCGGCTGTACACAGGAGTACAGTCTCTTGAGTCTGAAAATATATATATATGTACATACACGAGCGATTCAACGCTCCGGCGGCTCTTTTGTGTAGGAGACGCTGCCTCTGCCTACTGCCATTGTGTACACACGCCTATGTACGTAATATAATGCCGGCGTGGGTTCGATTGATACAGGGATCGATCGGTATGCCGGTGAATTTTTTTTTTTTTTCAAGCGCTCTCCGCTGTTTAGGGGGAAGAAAAAACGCTGAGCGCGTGTAGTCTCTATGTGGCGTGCGTTATATAGGTGGCTGCTTTTTGCCTTTTTTTTACCGTTTTATTTTGTTTTTCGGAATCGACGATTTCGCAAGTTTTACTCGACAGTACTGCCACTGACTTTTACTCTGCGAGTGCAAAGCTCCACGGGTTTTATTCAATATTTGATAAAATAAAATAGAAGAAACAAAAAGGTTCGGATATTTGCTCCACCGTCGATGAATTGCATTTTTTGGTTCAAAAGTGTGGGTACAAAACTGTTATTAAAAAAAGATGCATATTTTTTGTACGCATGAGGTATATTTTGAAATTTTTTTTAATTATTTGGTAGTAACAAATTTGCTGTGCCAGAAATAAAAATTACACGATTGAAATTTACCAAGCTAGCAACAAAAATAAAGTCTTATTCTGTCGAAAAAGACACCAAATGGTCACAACTGAGAAAATTCGAGACCCCATTGATGACATCTACAAACTCGTGCATGTACTTGTAAGAGGGTAACGTACTCTTTCATTGTAATAACATGTTTACGACACGTAATTCCGCTGTATAGACTCCCTCGCGAAAAAAAAAAAAAAAAAAAAAAAAAACACGAAAGGGGTGGGCGATCGAAACTATGGTCCACCCCCCCCCGTTATATATACTTTAACCCCGAAACGGCCAGCCCTCTCCGTCCGTCCGACGAATTTAAACGATACAATTTCCCATTAGCCCCTCCTCAACTCCATAACGAAGGCAAGCGACGCCAAACTTAATTCGTCCCCGGCGTCTCGTCGCCGCGTACAGCTACACCGTTGGCAAAAAAAAAAAAAAAAAAAAAATCCCTTCCACCAAACCTGTGTATACATATATACACATGCAAGAGCACCGAGACCTGTACGCATCCACAATTTGTCGTTGGCCAAAGCTTCGAAATGGAAAAATCGCGGTGAGTTTCTCGTGACGGGCAATTAGGACACCCCCGGCTTCCCGATGGCAATTAGTGTATACGTATACACGCCGATACACACAACGAGCCCTCCCCTCCCTCCTTCGTACCCACGGCACGTCGCCGCGTTTAATCCCGCGTGCAGTCGGCCTGTATTCCTCCAAACTGCCCGGCGTCAGTCTGCATTTCAAATTAAATTATGCAGCGCGTGCATGTGTATCCGTCGTGACGGGGTTGAGGGATGGATGTGTGTGTACACTATAACGCAGGTGAACGATGAAAAAAAAAAAAACAACAACAACGAGAGGTAGGGGGGGGATGATCGTGATTGCCATCGAGGCGTGTTTTGCTGATGCTGTTGGGATTGTAGACGACGGCGACGAGCTGTGATTGTTAGTTTGTAAATGAAGGGGGTGAAGATGGTTGCTCGTACACGGGGGTGGCAACGAGATAGGTATAGGGAGGGAAAAGACCCACACAATGGAAATTAGAGCCGAGAGAACGGCTGATTTGTATCGAGCGCGCGTTTTGCTCATGACGGCTGCCTTTGTTTTGACGAATGGTTTTAGCTCGTTTGGTTAAAACGCCCGTGCGATGGGCCCTTTTTTTTTTTTACCCCCTCCGCCTATGACCGATGAACACGTTTGGTACTCGTTGCCGTACACATCACCTCTGTACAAAATGCACATCAGCAGTAATGATAATATTCAACTGTAGCTCTGTTGAATCGTAATTTTTTTTAAAATAACAATTGACAACGCGATGAGTGAAGGACGCGAAATACATCTTTGTCGCGGATTCGAAATGCTGCACTTTACGTATTAGTCGAACAAGTACAAAATAATCGACAAAATTTATCAATTTGGATGATTTCGATCAACACCACCATTATGCTCTTTAACATTAATTTTTAGTCATGTATTGACGTCAGCGATTGTGGAGGACTTTAACAATGAGCAACAAGTTGCACATCACCTAAGCGAAAACATAATCAAGCGTGTATGCCATAAAATACCTAACTCTAAAGGTTGCATGGAGAGGAATCAGAAGTCCACTGCAGTAAATATAAACTCGATGATAAGGCATCTTTTGATGACGTGCGGTGGGGGGGTAGGGGGTGGAGCGAGCATCGTCCCGATGTGTTTACACGGGCAATACAAAAAGTAATCACGAGGGACGGGAGCCAAGAGAGATAAGGGAAATACGATTTTTCGAGAGAGAGTAACTGCGCGCGCTCGTGATAAAGCTACACGTCGACTACATCAGTGCAAATGTTGTACCTTATGAATATACACGTGTAGTGTGTCTCTTGTGTCTATTTGCCCGACGTGCTTGGGAAATTGGCCAATGTACGGGCATGCGTGTACGCGTGGCGTATAGGGAGAAGACTGTACGAGCTGAGATTTCCTGCGGATCGACGTTGGAGGGTAAGGAAGAGATATCTAGATTCGGGCTGGAAGAAGCACCAGTTTGAATTTGTGGTGCTGAATACTACGACCATCATCATCATCATCATCATCATTTCTGGGGGCCAATAATAGTTAACCATCTCAATTTACGGTGCCATTTGAAGACACTATATCTTTATTATTTCCGAAGCAATGACATCCACGTTGCAATCAAGGAATTTTTGGGAATTAATTGACAAAGAAGAATTCATCTGCTACGATAAAATGTTTGGCACATCTGATTTTGCCACGAAATCGGCGTTATTTAAAATACACACGCGCAACAACGCTTGTACACAGGCGCACACCCGCCTCTATGTGATTTCCATGTACACATAGTTTGCTCTCTCACGTCCTTCATTTGCGTAATGAAGTTTCCGCTCGTCGGCCCATCCACGCACGCACACACACACAGCCCGTATACAACACCACGGGCATCAAGGCTGTTTGAAAGATTCCTTTTGCAGGACGTTGTACACTCTGCACTGTAAAAAATTAAATATATATATATTCATACAAAATACATTCCCGACAACGCGCTGCCTCACGTACTCCAATGCCATGATAAATATTCCATTAGGAAAACATGGTAGCGCCACAGAGAGAGAGAGAAAGAGAGAGGAGGAGTCAAAAAAGCCACCCTTGGACCATCAGTCTGGTATAAACATGTAGGTATACACCATGCATTGGGAGAGGGGGAGAGACCATCGCGCATGTAAATTCAGGGCGTGTGTCCTCCTCGTATCCGTGGAGCCCATATCTCGGAGGGTCCCCGATGTACCGGGTAATATACACATACACGCGCACCCCGACGCGTCCACATAGGGTTGCCGGCGCCACGACTTTGCAACTACGTGACCCACCTGTCCGTGATGTAGCCGGGGGACGACGGTGAGCCGACGGTGTGGATCCAAGGTTGGAGGTGGCGGTGAATTGTCCTGGACCGGCGTTGTCACTGACGCCTGATGGCTCCCGTTGCCGCTCGGCTGCCCGCCGTGGTGGTGGTTGAGGCACGGCTCCAGGAAGACGCCGCTTCTGAAAAGCACAGGGAGCACGCTTTTAATGAGTTTTGTTTTATATACGCCTATATTGCGCGAGTACGGTACGTTTGATCAACCCGCGTTTTAACGTATACGGTCTTAATCGCGCGAACAACTCGGGGGTGAGTCGAGGGATCCACCCCACCCCCTCCTGTGTGACGTGACAGGGGCAGGTTGCCGGGGGTATGGGTAATCGACGCTCCTGAACTATAGCTGTAATACATACACATCAGAGTCGTGCGGTTCGGGCTAGTTTGGATATCCGATTCGGAGACGCGGCATTTAGGTATGGGGTACACGAGTCTTCCCTTCATCTCGAAACATCTATATATATGTACCTACCCGATGGTAATTGAATAGCTTTTGGCCCTCGCTCGAGTGGGTTACAAACGGATGCTCGGAGGGCCGGTTTAATCGGGATGAATATATATACCGCACGGGTGGAACTTTTGTTAACTTCTGTGACTATCGCTCATACACTCTGTGTGTTTGGGATGCTTTTTTCATTTATTTTTCGTGCTTTTGATTGTGGCCAATAATTAAACTGCTCGTCATTGTATTTTCCCTTGGTATGAATGAAAAAAAAACCAAAAAAAAAAAAAAAGCTCGCGTATCCCTTGTCCTTGCTCGCAAGCACGGGGGCAGAAGGAAAGTAAAATACAAACAAGTGAATAAATCAAAGGACAACCCACGCCAGCTTCCCGAATCAACTTTTCCGTCTCTCGCACGCGAAGGCTCTATTTTCGCCCCGGCGGCAACCCCATATATATATATACACTCGTACAGATCGGGAGAGAGAGCCGCGCCTCCTTTCCGCGCGTGTTATATGTATGCCTGCTTTTTGCACGCGGCGTTAGTTGAGTCGTGGAGACGATCTCGCTACGATACGGAGGCAGTTTGCAACTGTTGCCCGATGAAATTACAGAGTGGGACGGAAAACGGGTTTGGGGAGGGGGGGGTGAGCTTTTTTTTCCCCTAGCTGTGATGTGCGTGTAACGGTAGGTCGGGATGCATCGGAATTAATTTCGCTGAGCTGATTGGAAAATCGGCATAAGCCTGTAACTTGGATTAACTAGCCGGAGAGGCACTGATACAGCAGTAATGAAATGAAGCTGTCACTTGTTAATTCTGAATAAAAAAAAAACAATATTTTTTTGTTTTTTCGACCATCAAAAGCCATAAAGTTAACATTCATACGTGACCGGGTAATATACACCGAAAAAATAATCGCCGCATAACGCGGAGTTTTGAAAAAAAAAGAGAGAGAAAGGGCCGTAAGCCGGTGTAAATCTGTCTCTGGGCGCGTTTCGTCGCACCAGCTGGTTCCTTTTTCCTTATCTGTCCCCCCGTATACGAGCGGAAGTGGGGGGAAAATATTCCGAGGAGGCCCCTCAAAGAGCACAGGTATAGTATATATGCGTTTGTGTGTACACTGCAAATCCATCGCCGGCCGGTGTTTAACGGCCCGTGCAAGAAATACTAGCCCAGCGTTTCCTACGGCTCGTGACTCCCTCTTGCGACAACGGATGGATTTTCCTTCCCCCCCCCCAATCGAGCTTTGGACGTTTACTTAACGATTGGTTTTTCATAAAGACTTTTTTCTTTCACGGTTGATGGGAATATGCTTGGGTTGGTTACAGCGAGTGCACGTGTACGCAAGTCTGGATTTCGCGTTATTACAAGCTCGGAAGAGGCGCACGCGTGGATTTACATTTAAATAGGAAAAAGTCGAATGTATATGTACGAAAAAACCAAAAGTTGCGCGTATATGTAATTTGGCAACCGTGCGCGTATAAAAATGCAAATGTGGAAGAAAAAACGGCGAATGAAATATACAAAATAAAATGAAATTTCCTCATCCTCCCTCTCTCTCTCTCTATTTTTCCATAAATGAAAGAAACAAACGGCATAGAGTCAGAGCCTCCTCTTTTCCGTTGTCTCCTCCCACGCATCCGTCTCTCGTCGCCGGCTCTCTGTAATCGCACGCGATTGTTGCGCAATACTTTTGCTCGCGCCTATATATACCATCACAATGCCTCTCGTTGCGTGTGTGCCGTATACCACACGGATGGAAGCGCCCGTTAATGCGTCTCTCGCTCTCGGCGCGCGAGCGTGCCGACTACTATAGGCGCGTTTTAACGAAAGCACTTTTTTTTTTGCAAGTGCTCGCAGGGTGAATAAAGACAGCAGGAAGAGCGTTTTTCTCGCCTATCTACGATGAGATGGGGTAAGTGGACATCCCCTGTGACTTTTTGAATAAAATCGGGCGCTCAAATTTATCGTGCAGTTGATTTAGGGAAACCAATCGAATTTCGTCCCCTACAGTCCCCCCGTTCGCGTAGCTGCCGGACTACAACAACCGATAAAAAACGCTCAGAAGAATCGCTCACCCCTCGACGGGGAACAAGCGGGAGTGGGAGAAAAACGCCCTCCGGATATTTAGCGCGACATTAATCCGCAAAACGGAGAACAAAACACGTAAAATCGAAGGGAAAACAAACTCGCGAATCACCATGCATATATATATATACGTGCACAGGATGGCAATTAGTCCGCGCGGCAAAGAGCAATATGCCTACCGGGTCCTCTCCCCGTTGAACGCGATAAATAAAACCCCCCTCTTCGCGAAAACAAATAAAACAAAAAAAAGCACGTATCCTCTTACGCATGTGTTATATACGTATATGAACGCGTGAAACAAAAAAACAAGGGGAAAAAAGAAAAGCTCGCCGGAACCCGTTAATATCATCCGGCGCCTACGGGCCATGTACGCCTCGGTGGTGTTTTTTTTTTTTTTTTTCCTTCATAAACGTGATACGCGCACGCTCGTCTCGTTCATTTCACTCGTATAACGAACGCACGGCTGCGTACGGCACACCTAAGGCGCGACTCCGCGATTTGCATAAAAGCTCTCGAAGCTTCCGCGAACGAGGCTCGGGGGGGGGAGGGGAAAATGGCCCAGGGCGGTTTTTTGAATTAATTCGACGCCGGCCGATGATGGCTCGCCCTCTCGGGTATCTCCCGCTGCTATGGTGTTGTAAGTGAGGTGTAAGAGATAGCGAAACGAGGGCGGACCAAGTGCCGGGAGTTTTAATTTGTTTTAATTATTTCAAGAGAGAGGGAGCGATACATTTTCCAAGTGCCATCGCGTTACTGAACAGCTCGTCGGCTTGAAATTTAACGGGGGAGTTTGACAAAAAAAAAAAAAAAAAAAAAAAAAAAAAACTATGCCCGCACAACCTGCACAAACATTTCACCGCCCACCCCAGTGAAATGATCGTTTGCGCGTGGAAGTGATTTTGGGAGTATTTATTTTACGAGGCTCGCTTTCACCTCCGCGTTCGTGGGTTCGAAATCGCAGATCGCGAGTGCATCAAAGCAAACAGATTCCCGCGAAATCAATGAACGAATACCCTCGGAAGTGCCACCGTGGACCGCAACTGATTACCCCATTCCCACGCCGCGGTCGGCACTGTCATTATCAGCATTACCGGCGTGCCAGCCCGTAAACACACACATATATATATACGTAGGGAATTCGGATACAGCCCACGATGGTCCGCAACCGCAGCTATAGTCCCCATCCATGTGAAATTCAGCAGCTGTCTTTATTATATGAATTAACACTCGTCTAATGGACGGAGAAACGCTCGCGTATACATGTATATAAATAAATGGATGTGGGATGTGACGGGGCGGGTGTGTATTACCTACATGCGCTGTGCGTTTGACAGTTGACGTCGACCCCCTTCACCCTCCCATTGCGTGCTCTCGGTTTCGTCGTTCATAGTCTGATAATAACGACCGAAGGGAGGGTCGTGGACTACACAGGGGTGCGTGTGGTCGGGCTGTCGTGGACACCGCGTGTGTATAGGTATATATCACGTGGGTTGCCAGACAGCACCGTTGCGTACACAAAATTGACTCGAAGAAAGGGAGATAACAGCTGAGGGGTCGGAGATTTATTTTTTCTTTCCCCCCCTTTTTTTTCATCTCTGTTTAAGCTTATTACAAAGATCATGAGATGCGAGTAAGAAAAAGTTTGAATTTGTTCGTGTTGAGGGTTGGACGAACTGTTGGGTGTTGATATGGTGTTGTGAGTGATTGCTGCATGTCAGAACGAGGATCTGTTTTTTAAATGAGGAGGATAGGACTTCCGGTTTATGGTTGACAATTCAACCATATCTCGAGAAGCTACGGTCTCAACTGTGGAAAATCGTTACTTTCACGAGGGGTTGTTGCATAACCCCGTGTTGTACAGAAAATTAACGAGAGAAGATTCAATTTTCTTATTAATTTTGTCTACCTTGGGGTTACGCACCAGTAAATTCTTAATTTTGTCCAAAGGAAAGCTTAAAAGTTCTCTACCCCTCCTGATGTTAGTTCATTTGCTAAAAAAATTGTCGTATTTGTTTTAAAAATACTGAGCTTGCCGGTCCTGGCTCAGTCGCCCTGAAAAGGACCGGTGGTTGAAAACTGCGAGAATGGGCATTTATTTATCTACTCTCATAATTATATTTTTCAACAAAGCTTTAAGTACAGGGCAAATAGTCTGGTTCATCGGTGAACCAAACCGTATATCCTTTCTACTGTCTTACACATTACTCAGAGCAGTATCAACACAAAAAAAAAAAAAAACACTCAACGTCGTAACAAAATTGCATTTTCATCGTTGGCAAATATATGTTCGTCGTACACCTCAGTCAAGTGAAATTTCATGTTTCGAAAGTGAAAACGTACTTTCATTTTTACGAGGAGATTACAACTTTTATATCATCGTCGGCAACTCGGCCTCCCTCCCTCGAGGGGACCTTTTTTGCATTCTCCTTGAGAAAAGGAGTTTCCCCGGCTGGTGGCAGTTGAAACTTTCGGCCCCTTCCATCGCCCACACTCCGAGATTTAAAACTCCAACTTTGTTGATCATCTCGCGCGTCTATGCATACATGCGCAATAATCCCGCACGTAAATTGAGCCTCTGTGTACTTTTGCGCATCGGCTTTGCTTTGACAAAACAAACAATGTCAACGGAATTCGCAAAAAGTTTGTAAGAACGTGATAATTGTTTCAGTACGTAAACTCGAGCTTTTTGCGCGGACAAGCATCAACAAATCCAAGTCCTGTGTTGCAAAAAAAAAAAACAAAAAACAAATAAATGATCCCCATCGTAATCCCAAACGGAGCGAAACTCGCGCCCATCCACCGATCCATCACCGCGTCAGTGTTCACTCGCCGGCTCCATATCCCTTGCAAAAAAAAAAAAAAAAACCTCTCGCTCGGCATGCACCGTAATGCACACAATGAGAGCTAGAGGGAGGGGGGTGGGGGGTGGGAGGGAATACCCTCGTCTATTGCGCAAATCACTGAGATTCCAGAGAACGGGCCGATATTAAAAACAGAAAAATATCTATCCGCAATCTATCTTACCCCTCTTGCATTTCTTCCTTCCTTCCGTACTCCCTGACCCAGCCTCCTATATATATATACATGCGTCGCGCCGCGAGCTACCAGAGAGAGAAATAGTCTACGGGTGGTGTTGCCATGGCGACCTTCGTCCCTCTCTCTCAACACGTGGCAGTCGGTCCAGCCGACGGCGGCGCGCCCACACTCATCCCGACATGGTTATCTCCTCCTCCACCTCTTGTTCTCTCGGTCCTCTCTTATCACCCCTCCCCCTTCTTCCACATCTCGTTGAGCAGTCTCTCCACCTATACCCACCCGGCGTATGCCCTGTACACGTATAGCTTGCATGCCGTGTTTTACGCATTAACGAGGAAACATGGAGAGAATAGGGGCCATATAGTTGTAGGTCGTCGTGCATCGACCGAAGGAAGAATAAGGATTCGAGTCGTTCGGTCGATGTTTGCAGCCTCTCCGTTGCGTTTCGCATTCGGGTCGTGGCTGAGGAGGAGGAGGGCGATTCACGGGCCGATCCGCTGATGCGGATGCGCGTTTAACTTTGCAAGCCTTGATGGGACACGGGGTATAGGGGTGGTGAGGGACGATGTTTGCTGCGCGCTGCCGCGAATATATATGTACGTGCTGACGCGACGACTCTCCGGTGGTGGTTCGAGTGCTTCACCCCCGGGTAGACGATGATGCGAGGGAAGTCACGTTTTTTCGGATTCTACCTCCCACGTTTTTTTTTTTTTTTTCTTCTTTTTCTGGTGGAAAAGCGGAGGGTTCACTCGTTCGAAGGATAATTGAGGCTGCGTGGTAAACGGTACAGTTTTGACTTTTGGACGCTCGAGCTCGTGAAAACAAAACAACCACCCTTTTCGCGCACCCCCCCCAAGGTTTATTTACGTGCACCATGTATTTTTTCCAATGTAGGTACTCCGTAGTGCGCGCGAGAAAATAACTCGTCTAGCCTTGAGCCACATTTTTTTTTTTTTTTTTTTTTTTTTTTTTTTTTTTTTTTTTTT
>NW_019379466.1:1070396-1095833 GCF_000648655.2 Copidosoma floridanum | reverse complement strand
AAAAAAAAAAAAAAAAAAAAAAAAAAAAAAAAAAAAAAAAAAAAAAAAAAAAAAAAAAAAAAAAAAAAAAAAAAAAAAAAAAAAATAGACACGCCCGCGTAGCTAAAAAATCAAAGGAGGAAATAAAGGGAGAGAAGCAAATCAGGCTTGAAAAAACCGAAAATCAGCGCAGGAATTCCGCTTCCTCGCTTCCTCCGTGCGCGTACGCGCTTTTACGCTGCGGGAAAAGAAGCTATGGGCTCTTTTTTTACTAAAAACGTTCGGCTGTCGGGGGAGGAGCTCTCGATTCTCGGGGATAAAAAGGCACGAACAAACAACGCGGTGAAAGGCACGGCGCGATAGGGCGAGCGATCGGTGGATATGGGAAAAAGGGTGCACTCGAGGAGACGGGACTTTTTATTCATGGCTCGCTAATTGGATTAGGTAAAGTGGGGTAGTTTCGTTTGATTTGAATGTACGTTATTACGACGCGTGGATTAGCAACTGAGTAGGTATACATTATGATATAAGTACGTTTGGTGGAAAGTTCATGATTTATTCGGATTAATGAGAACAGAAGGAATCAATGGAGGCACAAGGCAGATCTTATTTCACGTGCACGTAGTTTTTGTGTTTGGCAGCTTGAAGTAAAAGTAATCAGCAAAATCGGTATTTATTTATTAATTTTTTTGTTTTGTTTGTTTTTCATTTGCGAGATAAAAAAGGGATCAGTGGCAAGAAAAACCCGATGCCTTCAATCGGCTCGGCAAAAGAAACACGCGCACTCAATGATAAGGACCACGCTGTAACAACCTGAAATTGTAGAAACTACAAGTGGGGCTGGGAGAAAAAGAAAGCAACATCGTCATAAAGGGAAACTGTACGTCAGCGAGAGCACATAGATACCTGCACACACACGCGGTATACGTATGGCAATGGGGCAGAACAGGGGAGGGAGCAAACAAGCCGCGGGGATTGATAACCAGGAGCCCGTGAACTTGGAGCTCCCCGTCTCCCGTCGCAGCGTTTTACGTATTAACGAGCCCTCCGGCCGATCCTACAACATACATATACACGACGCTTCCTTCCTTCCTCTCTTCCTCCCGCTCTCTTTCAAGTTACAGCAAGAAGAGAGGACGCATATCCCTCTGTACCGTACGGCGAGTACATTAGTTGCCCGGAAGGCGCATTATGCGCGCGTTCGCGCGACGCGACCCTCCTGTTATACGTGGGAGGGGGGGGGGGTGTCTTTCTCTCTGTCCCGATGGTGTGCCCGTGGCGTTCGATATCGGTTCGAAAGGAGCCCAAGGGAAAGGCTTCAAAGAAGAAGGACCAGCAGACCCGACCCTCTCTGCAAGCGTATATTATATATAACATAGGTGGGGGTTGGTACTCCGATTTCCATGCAGGAGGGCGTACAGGGTCGGTGTTGGGGGGGACTCCTCTTTTTCTTCTTCTTTTTCTGCAACGATGGGGTGTACGAAGGCGGTCAAGTGCGGAATATTTGATGAGCAGAGCTGAGCTACTGTACTGCTGCGCTGACGTGCTTCTGATGGCTTTTTTCATATCGTGGAGTAGATTCGGGGGCTTTGTCGTTGGAAATGCGCACTGGAAAAATCACGCGTATACCAAATGCTTTTCTCAAAATAAAATATGACAATGTCCACCGAGGGTCTCTGTATACATTGCAGTCTTTGCAAGACATTCGGAGACTTTAAAGTCAATCAAACATCTCGGATGATTTTGAATTATTCAAGTAGACTTTCGAAATCCTTCTTGAAGAATTAGAGACTCTCGAAGACTTTGTGGGACTTTAATGATTTAAAAATCAGCTCCTCGGCCACGTTGAATATTTACAGGGAGAAAAGAAGGAAATGGTTAATAGTAGAGGCTTGGGCGTACGATCGGGAATCGGGACGGTCGGCGATCGGTTTCACCCAAATTCGAGGGGTCGCGGGGAAAGAGCCATTTCTCTCGCGCCTTCTCACCCAACTTTCGCACTTTTTCTTCCTCCGCGCGCCCCCGTACGTATACACTCACTTCGGTCCCTCAAACTTTTGCCCGGCGTCCTTCGCTCCCGACATTCTTCGAGTATCCCCGTATCCAAATTGAATAGCCAAGTTCTTCGAGAGATCGAACCACGCGTACACGCACCCAAAGTTTTTTTTCCCTCGAATGGTATAGGACCTGCGGGTTATTTGTCCCTAGACTCTGCCCTTCGACTTCCCCCTACAAAGATTTTTTTCTAAGATATCCGTCAACAGGCATTCCGCACTTTCCAACGCGCCCCTGCTTGCAACAATTAAAGAAAAACGCGTGCGACACACTAACCCAATTGCAAATTGAATGAAAAATACATTCGGTTCTCTTTCGAGCGTTGAATGCGCGCACACGGTGCATGGAAACGGGAGCCTCGGAGGAAAAAACGACAGGCCGCACGATAACAATTAGCGGAGAGAGCCGCACATTATTCAGACACGCACCGTCCGAAGGTGCTTCTCCTTTTCTCTTCGCGTGTCTCGCGCGGCTAACGAGTTTGGATTATGCAAACCCGACGCAGCTCGGTCGTATCGTTGTTTTTTCCAGCGATTCGGCGCCGCGATTGTTCCCCCGATTTCTCGATCGGTTCGTTAGTTTAATTGTTGTTGGTTCGGTTCAATATGCTCGTCTTCCTGTTCGACCGACACCACACGTGGCGAAAGAGAAAAGCTGCGTTGCTTCCACCAGGAAAAGTAGTTTCTCACACTTGGAACCTTCCCAAACGCTGACACGGAGAGGAAAAAAAAAAAAAAAAAAAACAAAGAGAATTGGTTCGCTATTCTTATAAGTAGCTCGGCCACGATGCGAGGAAGGAGGTCGTGCTAGTTACGCTTACGCAATGGGGATTCTCTCTGTTAGTACACACAACTACGAAGACGCGACGATGTTGATGATGACGATTGAATCTATGTACGGGCAGTATCCTCGTTACGTTTTGTACGCAGGTGTACGCGTGTATCT
Source organism: Copidosoma floridanum (assembly GCF_000648655.2). Next base: position 1,092,854 of record NW_019379466.1, on the reverse strand, counting down.
CCCTGNATTTGAAAAAAAAAAAAAAAAAAAATCTGTTGGCGTTGGGTGTCTTGTCAAAGGTTGCACTCGCGCATCATCGGCCAATTGGCGGTTTCCTCGAGCCGAAACGGAGGGAGAGTAGGAGCTTATTACTCAGAGGCCTTGGCTCGTTCCGGCCGAGCGCAAGCAGAGGCGAGACGACGAATGGACCTCTATCACGGGGAACAAGCGACGCCCGCGGAGGCTCAATTTGCAAATGGAACGGCCTTTGCTCCTTCGCTCCCCTCCTTCCTCTTTTTCTTCTCGAGAGCTGTGTTGCGTGTATACACTCCCGGCGCGACGCTTTCATCGATTCGAGGCTGTAAATGTTTTTGTCACTTGGAGGAGCTTTTTCGCGACGCGGACGAGTGCAGGACGATTTTTCGATTCATCCAAGCGTCTGCCCGAACTGTGTGGCGGGTTACGATACATTTTCAGAAAAACCACCGGTACTGAACGGGATCAAGATCAATACAAACACAAAAGCTCTACCGAATTTGGAAATCAATAAGCACGAGCAACAAAGCGAGCTGAGAACGCTGGAAAGTTTTCCATCAAAGTTTACGAAAGATATTGCAAGTTCACCGAAAGATTTTTTTTATGACTTTCAAGTCTTTTATAGTCTTTTAAAGACTGTCAAGGTCTCAAAAAGACTGAAAAATCATTTGAAACATTGTCTTGAAAAGTATATAAATACTTTACGTCAATTTAATGACTTTAAAGTCATCTGAGAGTATTGATGGCTTTAGAGTTTCCTAAAGTCTTTCAATGCCTGCTAGTCTCGATAAGACTTAAAAATCATCCACGTAATTGAGTAACTTGTAAGTCTCCCATAGTATTGCCAAGACTGCAAAGGTCTCAAAAAATATGTCATGCTTGATCGAGACTTTAGAGTGCGCAGCCCCTCGCATGTTCATTCATGTATACATGCTTTCTTGCAAAATTTAGCCGGGAGCACCTCCACGACATTCAATTAAATCCCGGTATCCATGGCACTTTTCATCGAATTTCATTACGCGCCCCTTCTTCTATGTATCTCTGCCGGAATAATGTATATTATACATATACTCCCCTCGCCCTTTGTGCCGAAAAAGCCCGCCAGGACTAAATAAGATCGCATCTCTCGAGGACCCCTGCTATACGTATGTATATATACAGAGAGCAAAGAGCCGATCATCGGGGAGTTTAATTAATTGTCGTCCTCGGATAAATGGCTTCCAATATCCGATCCCCGCGACCCAGACACCCCGGAGCTTCCGGCCGAGCCGCTCTCTCTCTCCCCCGTACCTTCGCTCGTTGGATTATTATTTTCCGTCGTAGACATTCACTTTCCCTACATCGCAGATAATATATGATCCTCCGTTACGTTGTTCTCGTGTGTGTAGGAAGAAAAATGCGAGTTTCATTCACCTCTCCACCGCATCATCTTTAACCGTTCCCCTTTCGTCGCCCCCCAGCCCCTGAAAGCCCGACGGTATAATATACTTGCGTCCCTATGAGAGGAAGCCGCGGCTCCTTGCCTTCCGCCCGCAAATTGAAATGTACCAACTCCGAGGGCCAGGAAGAAGGGCGAAAACGACGTGACGATGACGCCGTGCGCGACGTATAGGTACGTGGGCTTTGCTTCTTGGTTAATAAGTTTTGCACGAGAGGCCTCTCCTCTTGTTCCTCCATCTGCCATATACGTACATGCGACGACTCGAAGTTTGCTTGTTACGCTCGCTCGAGATTTATGTAAGCGCGTGGGTCTCTTCTTCGACGTCTTAATCGTTACGGCTGCTTCCCTCGCCCCGGGTCTGTACGTGCCCCACGCCAAATGGATTGTCCCTTACGGGGAGTCGCTGGTGAGGACGAGTGTTGGTTCAATATGCAATCATTTTTTTTTTTTTTTTTTTTTTTTCAAACCCAATGTAACCCCCATGTACAGGGGGCACACGTTAATCATTCGCAGTGGCCCAGAACAATTCACACGTCCGCGTCCTACCGATATACGTAACACACACATTCCAGCCGATCGACGAAACGGCGCCTTCCGCGTAGAGAGAGCACGACTTTGCATCACGGAGCCCCGGCACCTACGTCGCTACTGCAGCTCCGTGCATAAACCAAGGCCTCGCCTACACGTATACATATCTCCCGATAAAGTTCTTCGATCCGTGGGCAGGTATATTATACATATATATATATATATACGCACAGGCGTGCGAGGGAACGACCCAACAAACCGGCTCTCGAGAGGTGGAGTTGTACATCTCTCTGTGCTGGCTGTGCTCATAAGTATATAAGTGCAGGCGTGGACGAGTGCAGATGATGGTTCTTTGTTTTTGGGTTTCGTGGGGCACGATGGGCGTGTGAAATGGGCAGTGGTCATTTTTTCTTTATTTTTTTGTTCGCCCCGCGTTTGTTACTAAAGACGGGCATCGGTGAAAATCACGTGAATAAAATGTGTATATAGTTTTCGGTTCTATAGGTAATGGATGGAGAACAATGGGCTTCCATACGCGCTACACGGGCGGGGGAGGGGTTTTGCGTTTTCGTTCTTATCGAGGCGAGTTTCCCACGCGTGCTCCGAATATCGAGCGAGCGCTTTCCTTACTCCTACTGTCGCCTCTCGGGCCGAGGTTTTCCCCCTTTTTTTTTCTCGCCTACTGTGATGTCGTAAGCCGTTTTGTAGATACTGCGGAACGATACATTTACGCGTGGCATTGCAATTGTGGCATGTCCATCTACGTACATGTATATATAAATCTCGTGATAGTTTTCAAGAGGTCGAAATCGAAACAAGAGTCAGATAAATGGAAACAATGAAAATAAGCTGTACCTCCAAATTAAAATCCATAGTTGAAAGAAACGCGATGAAAGAAGCTGAAAGGAGCTTCGCGATCATTATGTATCTCGATCGATCGGTTCGGTAAACCAAAAGCTTTGTGTTTTGCATGCCACCATGGTCATCGGTGCTGATTCCCATCGTTCCTCATTATCAATCGAGTTTGATTTGTGGGTACCATGTAATGGATTGATCTCCGTTGCAACTACTTTTTTTCCCCGTGCGCCTCGCTTACCGAACATTACCGATCTGCGAAGCTTCTTTGCACCGATCTAACGAAAGAAACGCCATACCATCGATCAAATCGAGCTGATTGTAACCGCGAAAAAGCCTAGGGTGCATGAGAAATAACTTTTTTTTTTTTTTTCATACGCAGACGCAGACACTCGCCAGCTTGTGATCGCGACGCAATCAATTACAGCCAATCTCCAACAATCGCCTCTGTACGGCTCTCTTCGGGTCATTGTGCGTAAAGAGCCTGTCTGCGTCCACCTCGCTCTGATAGACATAGACTTTCGTGCTTACATTGCGTTCTCGTCGATTGTTGCTTCTTTTACACATACTATATCCCCATATATATAAGTATGGCAAATGATTGTTTCATGCCCGTACCCGCCTCGATTATTGCCTTTGTTTACTTTTTTTTCGTTGCTAGATTTTTTGGAACATCTAGGTCTTACTTTTATGAAGTCTTGTACCCTTAATTACCTCTGAACCTTCGATTGTGGACCGAATTAAAGCAACTACAGTAAATATTGTTTTTACATCATCTGAAATGGTACGTGTTTCCAATGCCCCAGCTAGCAATACGACTCGTTCCACTTTGCAAAAAAAAAAAAAATTTTTTTTCTCCCTTTAAAGAAACACTCTACGCAGCAGTGCCCTTTAAAAGCCCTTTCACCTGCACACGCGGTTCCGCCTCTCCGCACTGTTTTGCGCAGCCTCGTAATTAGTCCGAAGGGCCTCGGCCCCTTTTTTCGTTTCCTTCCTTTGGACTTGTGCACTTGCTGCGAGTGTACACACGTTGGGTAAGTATATATACATGCACCCTGCACACGGAAAATCATCGCCAGAGGAAGAAAAGAAAAGCCAAATGAAGAAACGAGACGAGAGAGGCGCGTCGAGACGACTGCACTGCTTGGCTGTTTGCTTGCTTGAGCACAGAGAGACGCGAAGAGGAGAGAAGAAGAACGTCTTGGAAAAGATGAGGAAGAATATATATATATACACTCTCGGGCGGAATAATAGGTCCCTCGAGTGTGTTTGTATGCGCGCGAGGATGAAAAACTCGTGAGGCCAAGGCGTGTACACACATATTTTTTTCTTTTGGGCTGCATGGGCAGGCCGGTGCGTGTATATTTTTTGAAAGGAGCCCGAGAGTTTCGTGCTGGTGCCGGCTTGCAGACAGACAGAGAGATGTACAATTTAGCGCGCGTCAGGGTACGTATATGGGCATTCATATACGGCTCTAATGGGCGTTGCCCTGATTTCATGTATATATTTGTAATTGTACATGGTGGTGTTTATGCGTCGCAAGGGTTAAACAACCCAACATTCCCGGGAGTGAGTCCTTTTCCTCCTGCACTTTTCTCGAGCGTCCCGTTGGGACGGAGGAAAAGCGTCTTGGGTATGGCAGTATTTCCAACTCGACTCTGCCCAAGCCAAGCCAAGAGACAAGACACTTTTGAACCGCCACCAGACGAGTGCGTGTGGAGATAACATGGTTCTTTAATCTATTGTAAGTCATAGGTGCACCCATGACAATTGATATCCGGCCAGAGTTTTCAAGAGTGATATGGAATACCCATACAGGGTGGGTGGGTGTGTACATCAGCTGGTAACGTGAAATAACGTCTCGGGCCAGTTGTATAGGTGCCTGTGAGACGTGAAGATGACGGGACACCCATCTTCATTAGAGAAGAGAAAAAAAAGGGAGCGGAGACGAGGAGATGAATTTAGAATGCGAGCCACGCTTCGGATATATTCCCACGCCGAAGAAGCGGTGGAGGGAAGGGGGGAAATAAAAGGAAATCTCGATTTTAAATATTCACGGGATAGCGTTTCTTTTGCTCTTAATTGTACTCTGGTTGAAAGCGTTTGCTTTCCCTCGCGAAAAGAAACATTTGGCAAACAAAGAAAATGTAGAAAACTCGCCAAAAGTGTACAGTCCACGCGTGGTTTCCTCGACCAAGTATATCATTTCCGAATCGAATCGCGTCTTGTTCATAGGCACATCGGTGTATCAAATATATGACGTACGTACGAGTGACGACGTGGGGCTGCGTTACCGCAGCCATGTAAGAGCACGAGGGGGGGGGGGCGGAGAATGAAAGAAGGGAACGGGTGAGAGAGGGTAGTGCTCCGAAGGAGACGGAGAAGTTCTGGCGAGCGCGTGGGTGACTTTCGGCCGTGTAGGAGCGAGGTCCGGTTTCTTCCCCCCCATCTGGCATCGGGTAGGGCATTGTGGATGCAAGCGGGGACACCATCGTCGCGGAATCTTGGGTTTCAGGCGGGTGCCCCCCCGAACTTGTACAACCCGCCCAAGAGGAGCTAAGGTTACTCTTTCTCTCTTTGTAGGTACCTATATATACCAACTCCCGTGCTGCACACAACACAACACACGTATATACCTACGCGCGACACTTCACGCACTAAGTAGCTTCACGGTCTGTTTCCGTCTTCTCCGGGGCCTTACCTCCTCCTCCTCTTTTTTTTTTTTTTTTTTTTTTCTTTTTAGCTCCAACCAAGTGTATGTATACGTAAGAACGAAAACTTGCCTAATTAATTAGAGACTCGCATAATAATATAATCCCTGCTCTTTAACAGGTACAACGAGTATGTACATGCAAGGGTTGTTGTTTTGTATAAAAAATTCGAGCAAAGATGGCAAAGAGGTCACGTTTTCGCCCAAGTGTGTTTGTTCGCGCTAAAAGGGTCCAACTCGTGGCCCGTTTCGGTGACGAAAAGTCTTTGGAAAACCCAACGATCCGTCGACAACCGCGTCCGCCAAATCACTTCCTATACCTCTCCCTCCACCTCTTCCATTGTCTGAACCCACTTTTTTTTCTCAGTTCCACATCCACTCCCAGTGACTTTCATAGCGACGGAGACCGCGAGCAACATCTTCCCCCCTTTTTTCATCACTCGTTTTCCCGGGCGCATCTTTTCATTACCGGCCCTCGTAGGAAGAAGCCTCGTTTCGCCTCCTCCCCAGCGGGGTAGACCACGAGGAGGGATGTTTCATTTCTCGTTCTTTGTCCGAGACGCGTTGTGGGTGCAATACGGTGTCTGGAGGTCCCGAAAAACGAGGAAAAAAGCCCGCATTGATACTCCGAGTCGCGAATAGATTCCAAGACTCATCCACGCGTTTGGAGTATAAGTATAGCATAGAGAGAGAGAGAGAAGAGTTTGGGTGTACTAACTGCTCGAGATGGAGAGGGAAAAAAAAAAGTTGAGATTCACCTGCCGTGCTCTGGTAACCGAGAGATGGAGATATACAAGGGACGGGTCTCGAGTGTTGGACCCTCGATGGAAAAATCAATTTTCCGGGATGCAAGTCTGGTCTCGCCGGCGTGTAACACCTGCTCTCCGGCCGTCATCTCGACTTCTCGTACGTCCCGTCACTCGTGCGCTGTGGCACGGGAACGTGCCTACGATACAAGCGGAAACTTATCTCTCCATCGGGAGCAAGAGAGGGGCCAGCGTCGAGTTGAATTATTTCAGGAGTTAGCTCGTGTATGTATACATGAGACGTATCTCATATAGTCATCTTGCCAAGAACAAGTTTATATCGAAGTGTGCTTTGCACCGGAAGGGGGATAGAATAGAAGGGAGGGAGGGTAAAGGGGTGACGGGAAATAGTACGGAGGGCACCTCGTGGGAGCTTAAGCAAATAGAGATCTTGCACGTGCTTTTCTCGTCTCCTCTGTTACTTGTAACGTTTGCCTTTACTTTTGATCTTTAAAGGTGCGTACGATAGGGTGCACGTGCCACCAGGAGGGAGGGAAAATGGTATTTCCGGGTCTTAAGTAGGGCTAAACCAGTGGATCAGGGAAAAGGGGACGTTGATAAGCTCAGTTCTCCTTAATAACGGCTACGCAATGTATTGTACGCAAAAGTGACATTTTTTTAAAATATACCATTTTTGAGGAGCTCTAGTATCGTACAATGGATTTGATGAATCGGATTGGGCACGAAACAGTAGGAATTTCAATGGCAAACACGACATCCCATAGATTCCGAGAGTGAAAAATCCTTGAAAAAAAAAAGCCCAAAGCTATTACCGTCAATCAGATTTCAATTACAAACGGTATACCTGAGCGATTTCACGCTTCGCGTACGACTGAAAAATGAAATTTTCCCTTCACTGGAAGAGAGATTTTTTTTTTTTGATTGAAAACGAATTTATTTATGCCAAGGGTGAAAATACCCGAATGGCAACTCATCAATGTACAACAGTGTAATATACAATATATAGTATATAATGGAAACTTACTGGATAGCTAGCATAATTTAAATAGAGAGAGAGAGGGGGGGGGGGACGAAGGAAGAAAAGGGGCCCCGTGCACTCTCGAATCACCGCCCGTTACCTACTGGCAGCTCTGTAAACACGTTTTTCCGCCCTCCTGTTCCGAATACACACACAAAGGAATAGCACAAGACGAGAGGATAATAGATAAAGGACCACGCGCGCGTCGGCGTATAAAGACGCCACTAGGTGCACAAAGAGAGAGGAGGAGGAAAATAAATAAGACCACCCTCTCTCTCTCTCTCTCTCTCCAGAGAATTCAAAGATTCCAGAGGAGGTATAGGTATACCTATAGTCTACACGGCTCCTCGTACCCGTCATGTATATAGAAATCGAAGAGCTGCCAGAGAACGGAGATCGGAGCGTTGTACCTCTACCACTTTGGGCTCAAAATAAAGGCCGCTCGGAGTCGCAGACGACAGGTTTTTCCCTTCTCTTGTTTTCTCTTGTTTTATGCCACTTTTCGCGCTTACGCTCCTTCACTTGGGTGTATACATATACACGTGTATGTCGTAGCGTCGTTTTTAAAACGCCCGTGATTTGCAGTCGGGGCACGCGCGAGCTTCGACGTATGCAAAGTGGCCCTCTTGGATTGGCCGTTTTTTATTTACCTTTTTTTACGAGTTAGTGTATAAGTACAGTTGATAGAAATAAAGTCGTCGACAGCACTGTCGGACCATTGGTGTAAAAGAGTGTAGCATCGTGGAACACCACAAGAGAGCAACGGGGTTTCAACCAATCTGAATTTCAATACAAGTCGAGCGACTCTTGTGACTCCATCGTATCTCCCATTTGAGTTGCACGCGTACCTTATGCAACGCAATTATCCCATCCAACCCTTCCATCGTATAAAATATCTTCCCTCTTTCCTCCTCTCATTATTATACGCCATTATATCCTTCAATAATGGCACGGACCATTCCCTCCTCCTATTCCCCGATAGTAGCGATAATAATGTAATAATAATGATGACAACAATAAAAGGCATAACCGTATCATCCTCCCCCTTTCGCGTCAATGTATCTCCATCGCGTCGTCGTAGTCGCGCATTGATTTCAGCCTCTGGAATTCCCTGCGGGAGCAGAGAGACACTCTCGTCTCGTCTCCTATACCCGCGCACACACACAGCGACGGCGACTCTCCTCTGCATTTTATTTCCACCGAGGCGGCAATTTCCATCGACTACGTCGGCTTGGCCATTTTTTCTCTCTCTCTCTTTCTTGCAGATATCGCCCGGAGAAAAATATCCACGGCTCCAGCCTACAGGACGTTATATAGCTGAGGCTCTCCTTTGTACAGCGCGAGTATATATATATGGCACGACGGGACTCTCCAGAGTCGTTTGTAAGTGGCGAGAAATAATTCCATCCTTGATTTTTTTTTTCCTCTCCTGTTTTGGGTATATTATTCAGCGTGAAGCCACGCGGGGTTTGCTTTATGGGTGGGCGCTAGGGTTTCCATCATTACGGGCTCTCTACGACGCGTAGGAGTGGATGGATCGGAGATTTTCAAGGGCCGTTCATTGCGGGCTCTCTTTACAACTCCTGCGTGCGCGTGTGGGGTGATTTATACTCATTGGTTCGGAGAAACAGTTTTGTTTCGATACGACCTGGCCCGGCTCTGGTGCTTAAGATTCTTGTATGGTCTTCCAAAGGGTGTCGACGGGCGCTTCGATTGTGTGGGGTATATACCATTTATCACTCGCTTTTTAACTGACGGATTACACGCTTGTTAATTAAAAATAATAATTTCTATGATTTGGAACATCGGTACCAAAGCCATCGGTTGGATCTTCCACTGGCTTTGAGTGATACAGTTCAGATGATATGCAAGATTTTTGCAGTAAGCGGATATGCCATTTCAATAGATTTATACAGCCTTTATTTCCTCCAAAGACTCGTACCTGTCCGCATATGATTCAGTGCCAGTGCCGAGGATGGACAAATTGATTTAGAGGGAATAAAAATACGCTCGATATCATTTAATGGAAATCGATTGAGTTGCGCGCCGTAGCTCGAAATACGCAACTCATGCAAAGGTCGTTTGCCCCCATGTAAGTCCTTCACTTGTAGATGAAAAAAAAAAATGGGGAAGCAAAATTCGTCAAACGGAATGATATAATCCATCAATCAGGGATAACGAACTAAAAAACTCCGCCCACGCATCGTCAAATTTCAAAGTGCCTTATTGATCAACTCTGATGACGCCTCGCGACGGCCAATCGACCTCCTTGGATAAAAAAAAAAAAAAAAAAAAAAAAAAAAGCGAGAGCTGATGGTCACCCCGATCAATTAATTTACGCGTACACGCAGCCTCCACCCTATCTGTATACATCCACCGAACATAATATCCGGTCATATATACCAGGCATGCGCGTAAACACACATTTGCCTCCTGTCCATCTCCTTAGCCTCAGCCAGCGGTACAGCAGCGGCCAATCGATATAATATACCCATCCGAGCCAGCCAGTTTCATGCATATACCCATACACGGGCGTATATATTTAGTAACACTGTATCATCGACGCATCGGGTTTCCCTCGAAAACTCACTAACGAAGCGTGCCTTGACGGTACACACCACCCTTGGAAAGATCCGCGAGGTGCATTGAAAAATTGTCGAGGGGCACTATTGTTCATCCATCTTTTTTTTTTTTTTTTTCCCTCATACGATGGTCATGCAATAAGAAATGATGGGTACGGAGTCGATGGTGGAAAAGTATAATGCTTTGGGGATATACATCTCGTTGAAGGAAAAAAAAAAAAATTCTTAAAAACGCGCACCGTATATACACACGCTCAATTGTATATCTGATGGCTGGAAACCATGGTATTATATATTCCCCGGGCTCCCGGCGATTCCTGGCCAACTGGTGCGGCCCGTCGAGTTCTCGTACACGTACATTACGGTGCATATTGTATGTATAACATTTGACGTCCGAACTGATTTAAAGCGACGTGCGGATAATGATTCATTGTTTCCCCAGAGGAGCAGAGGAAAGAGGATACACCGTTTGCGTGGAAATAAAGGTTGGGAACAATAACTGTTGAAGCTGTTGATTTTTGCGCGAGGCGTTTTCTGGTTTTTTAGCGGCTGAAGTTATATGGCGTTGAGTTAGAGACGGAGGAGGAGGAAAAAGGCCACACGCTTTGATCGTCCTTTGGACGCAGGTTCGCCGAGCCACTTGCGCAGCCGTGACGGGAATGAAAAAAGGGTGTGCTTGCATGTGGCAGAGAACGAGAAAACGAAAGGAATGGAAAAGGTCCGAAGATGGAGGAACGCCAAAGGGAGCCGTCTTTAGTGCTGCACGTGTCTCCAAGGGAATTAGCCCCCGTAGCGAGTAATTACGCCCAAATGGCCGCAAATGGTAATCTGCGCGCGAGCGAGGACGAGACGTCGAAAACTGTAATTGTCGGGCTTAAGCACGCGTGTGCATTAGCGCTACCGTGCACTTGCTCGAGTGTTTCTTTTTTTTTTTCAAAGGAGCTGGAGGAAGAAACATTTTTTTCTTTTAATGGGTTTCAAAAGGGGAGGGATGGTTTTGTTGGATAAAAAAAAAAAAAACCCTTTTCAATGTACTTACTTGGTTAATGAAAAACGAGCTTGGAACAAGTCATTTGTGTTGAGCTTTGGGATTCTGGACTGTGGAACGGAGAAACGAAACGGTACAAGTATTGTTTGGGACCCAAAAAACAGTCCATTAGCCATGGAACCACTCGCGGTGGATTAAACGATCCCAAAGAGCCAAAGTTCATCTCTCGATGGTGTTTATATGCGACTGTATGCCTCGCAACCTCAAACGAATCTCGCGAGGGGACATAAAAAGGTCGTCCCAAAAGCCTCCCACGACAATCCGGTAAAAGCATCAGCCACACGTGAGACACCCTACGGTGCAATCACGTCCTCGCACTTGGCGCCGACCCCGTAATACCTTATAGTCGTTCCGAGCGAATGATCTAAAAAAAAAAAAAGTAGCAAGTAAGGGGGCATTCGCTGTGTTCATCCCTGCAAGACCGCGCGTAATTCGCCCGGCGACGATTTGCTTTCCCTTATCCACAAGTATACATATATATGGAAACTGAGGGGCAAAAGGGGCTGGTGCACGTGCAGGGGATGGAAGGGTACGCGCAGGGGAGACCACGTAAAATGTATATACAGCTACTTGGCAGGTATACAGTGCAGTGTGAAAGGGCTGACAGACTGCGACGTTGTAATAGGTGGTGGGTTCCTTGTACACTTTCGCGGCAATAGCTTTCGAGAGCTGCGCGGATCGAATGAGCCAGACGCTGAGGTCGCTCCGTGTAAATTTGTCGCGGGGAAGTGACATTTGCTGCACGGTATTCGATATTACCCTGGTGCTGGAGTGCTACTTCATTTTTTTTTTTTTTTTTTTTTTTTTTTTTTCCTGAATTTATCCATCACACGGGGCACGATAGAAAATTTGTCGACAGATTCGCGGCCTCTGTGTGTTTTTTATGAGGCTGCTTGGGAAAGTGTAATAAGTGACATGGAATTGTTTATTGCCAAATACTTGTAAAAACTAGGGAACACTTCCTACGCATGAAACAAGTTCAAAAATTGTTTCTGAATCATTCGTGGGGATTCCCTGAATCTAACGGAACACTAGAAAGGTATTCCTTATTACTAGAATTAAAAAATCATAAGTGTCGAATGAAAACCCCTTCAAACTAAAATACTAAACAAGCAATGACTTGAACCGCCAGTAATTGAAAACTCCCAAAACTATATAATCGTTATGAGTATTCCAGTCAGCGGTTTACCTCGATTGTGAGCACGCACTCGGAATTTCCAAAATTAAAATAAAGAAACTGGGATTTTTTTGTCTCAAAAGCCAGCGTGCACGAGAGTAAGAAAAGAGACACGTGCATTATAAAACATTCGGAAGCTCAGATGAGTTGGGGGCAAGATGGGCATGCCCATCGAAGCGTGAGCTTACTCTCCCCTGTAATGTTATACAAAAAAAAAAAAAAAAAACCCCGACTCGTCCATTTTTTCCTGGTTGACCAACAACGGTAGAACAGAGGATGAGGAAAAAAAGAGCAATTTCGACGCAACGAAGAAAAAAAAAAGAAAGGAAAAGAAAATTCTCTCCACAGCCGCGCGGCAATGCGAAATCCGCGTTTACACTCGAAAAAATATTCAAAGGGCAGCGATTCCTCTAGCTCGTACACATGTGCGGGAGGAAGGAAAGCGCACAGCTATACCCCCTGTACCTCCAGAGAATGAAGCAGAAAATAAGAGAGAAGGGGGAGAGAGTGAAATCCAAAAGCAGTGGTAAAAAGTACGTATGTATACGCCGGTGGTGGTTTCAGCTCGGATGGGCAGACGAGAGTTGGGGCAGGGAGAACGTATGCCGGGCGCGAAATCTAATAAAACTCGCTCTCCCTTCGTCTATACACGCACCTCTCGCGCGCGGCTCAAAGCCAGTGAGCGCATCGAGCGCAGGTCTCCGTGGTGATTGAAATGCGTTGGAATACGCAAGATTGTAACCCAGAAAACAAGAATTGAACCGAGAGAGAGAGAAGGGAAATGTATATATATATATATACATACCTCGGTTTCCTTTTTTTTTCCCCCTCCTTCTTCCTCTTCCACACTCTTACTCTACTCTCGCGTAATGGCTTGCGACTTTGGGGACTTATTGCCGGTCTCCGATGCAATTTAACGGAATTTCGTTGTACACACCTGTACCGAAGCTTTCTTTGCTTGCATATACATGTACCTTCGACCCAAGGCGTTTGTTGTGTTTCCGAATGAAATTTTTTTTTTTAATATTCACGCATCGCTCTGATTCCCCGTGCCCCTCTGAAAAACCATCATTTCAATCGAACAATGTGTGCACGTTCAGTGGAAGTGACAGGGACGCGGAGTATTCGCACAGGGGAAAAAAAAAGAGAGATCAAGCTGTCAAACGTACATATTTTCTAAATGTTCTTCATCGAGCGCCCAAGAGTCGATCGACCGATTTCGTATGCGGGAACAAGCAGGGGTCAAGAGGAGCTTCGAAGAAAAAGAGAGAGATGATTATTTTATCGCAATGATGTGCATTCGACGTGTACTGTTTTTTGCAAGTTTGACACAACGATTGGGTATTTTACGCATGAAATGTGTGAAAATGTGTTGAAATTTTATTTTTTTTCCGTTTGTTCGGCTCATCGTGAATAAAGTTTCTGGCGGATGGTACGATAAGCGATGCTCCGCGCGTGATATTTCCGTAACAAGGTCTGAGTCAATCAAGCGGCGTATTAATAACTCTCGACCGAGAGGTTTATCTATTTTTGTTGTGAATTTGGAGGAGAGAAAAATACGGATAAAAATAAGCAGCCGAAGGTCGCACTGGTCGATGGCTTTATAGATTTTTTTTTTTTTTTAATCATATAGCCCTCGAAAGAGATCGAATGATCTTTACTACTATAGCCTTTTTTCGTTGGACGAAAAAAAATATAATATTGGGGACAAAACGAGAACAGCAAAATAAAGCCCGAGACTCATCATCCCTGAATAATACGTAGAAATGCGCGGGGAAAGAAACGAAAAGCACCAAATTTCATTCGCGTGTACGCTACTACATATTCCGTTCGCGTAAGAAGCTTAGAGCTCGTATAAGCGGCTTTTGCTCTGCTGCACGCACGTATACGTGTATATATATATATATATATATATATTTTATGAGCAAAAGTGTGCATGTCACTACCACTGGCTTCATATGCCTCTTCTCTCTATCCTGTGTCTCTCTTTTTTTTCGGACGTCAACCTCCAGCAAATTTATATATATTACTGCACGTGTCTGCAGCTGACGATTAAACCTAACCCCCCCCCCCCCCCCGACGAGGTGATCCGGGGCACAAGTACCACGTTATTGTGATTTATTTATCTCCAAAAATACGTGCTGAACTGTTTCGATCGATTTTTCCTCTTTGCGCGATTCTTACACACACCGTATACGCCATCGTCCGAACGAGTCGATGAAATTTCACAAACACGAGCGTTAATTGACGAATTGAATAGGCCAATGAAGCTTTGAAATTAATTGGTTGAAATAAAAAAAAAAAAAAAAAAAAAGAAGTAAGTATCATCCATACGAACACGGGTAGACAGAAATTTCCGCAACGGCAAAGGTGGTTGGTACATATAGTATCGCGCGGTCTTTCGTCAATCAGTTGTACCGTGTAAGCAAGTCGTCGAGAGTAGCCCAACAAACAGATTATGATGATTCAACTACAAATTTAATAAGGACTCGGCCGAGCAAACAGCGAGAAACCTGCCGAGATCATCCCCCCCCCTCCCGCGCGCGACGGCATCACCGTATAGGCGTTTCAATCAAAATACCAAGTAAGCAAGTACCGCCCCGAGGGTTCATAAATTTTCCAGCCAACGGGGCGGCTAATCTCGCTCGGCTCGCGTCGATCAAGACAACTCCCCCCGTCGGTGCTTACTCTCCCGTTGATCATCGACCACCGCGGCCTGGCATCGGGGTATCGGAGGAACGAGGGTGTATTCCAAGACATCTCTATTAGAGCCAAGTGCACCTGGTGCCTTTAAAGACGAGGAGGTGATTGTTTTTTTTTTTTTTTTCTTTTCTCCCGTTTGTAAGGGGGTAAACCGAACGGAAGGGGCTGATGCGCGCCCATTTGTTTTCCCGTATCGGGAGCCTGGGAGCGAAAGAACACATGGATCGTTCGGTGATACCACCGTCTCCGTGGCGGTGTCTTTACGGCCAATCTGCTTTTTCCTTCGATGTCGCTACCTTTTTTTGGGTTGACGCGGTTCGGGTCTCAACGCGTTGATTAGATGTAACACCAGGTAAATGCAATATATATCATTACCGACGGTGGTTTTTTTTTCCTCCAACGTACATCTTAAGCTCGTTACGTTTACCCGTCACTTGGAGTTTTAATTATCACTATTGTTGATTGTATGTGACCCTCACGTGACGAAAATGAACGAAACACCCGTCCAATTACAAATTATGATGGACAATAATATCTTATTGTTCCACACGGTAAATATTAAAGATTCAGTTGCTAACTCGTCGAGTGAATGCTTCGCGAGACTGGAAGAACTAATCCTGTTTAATTACGAAACATGAAGATTTAAGTTTTTTTTTTTCTCTCTCTCCAAGAGGGATGCGCGTATCCCTTGCAACTAATGGAACAGCGGACTACGGGACCATCCATTTACTTCTAACTGGTGGTAAAAATTAAAGATTCACTTTTTGACTGGTCGATTACGCACAAGTATACATGCAAGTATTGAAATAAAAAACGTGGGGGAGGATCGATGGTAATGATTGTAGAGAAAAAAGCATCGCGCTCACCTCCTGACTCCGATCTCGGCGTATCGCCCCCTCGGCGGTCTTCCGTTGCCATGATTCCCCGGCGATTCGTTGTTGTTGCTCGTGTACAGCGTGAGTATCTCGCCGTTGGTATTGCTGACGACCGGTGGCAGCATCTTCTATCCCCGTCCCCTCGATAATATTGCTCAGCCGGGCCGCGACGACGAAACTCCAGCCAGACTCATTTTCCCGAGAGATCTTCCTCTCCTCCGTACCTTTTTCCGCGCTTTTCCTTCGCTCTAGGTGATGCGTACGGCGCGGCGCACCACTGCGACGAGAGAATCCATTAAAGATTGCCGGCTGTACTGTGCAAGTGATGTGTAAAGACACGGTCGCGCTTCTCGCGGGCCTTGCGCGTAAAGGACAAAGAGAAAAGAAGAGAGAGAGAGAGTATATAAGTGTTATTGGAGGGCTTTGAACTGCTCGCAATAAGCAGATTGTCGTTTTCCTCCCTTTGTCCCCTCTCTGTCTCTCGGTTTCGCGTAGCGAGGGCACCGTTTTATGAAAAACTTCCGTGATTTACCGGAGCGAAATTGACTTTTTTTTTTCCCTTGGCGTCGGCAAAAACGAGCGAGAGTGTCTCTCCTTTACGATGTAGTGTCGAATATACACGCTTAAGATTGGGCGACGAGATGTGGGATCAAGAAAAATAATAACCAACTGTCATTTTCTTAACCGTTTTTGAAAATTTAATCCGCTCGCGTACGGTATACATATATGGTGTGTACTTCATAGAAAAAGTCACGCCGGCGTAATATTATTGTACTCGGGTCTCCGCCAAAACAAAGAGCAGGTGCTCGAAAAACCATTATCTCTTTTTTTCACATGCCGGTGTGTAAAATATATATACACATTACTCGCGTGTCGCCTGCAAACGTGTGTGTGTTTAATAAGTACAGCGTGTGCCGTTCTCACTTCCTTTTCCTCTTGATATCAGCGCCGGCAGCTGTTGCCGCCCGTCTTCTTCACTCTCCCGAACTGACCCTGCGTTCCAGAGAACAAAAAAAAAAAAACAAAAAAAAAGAAATGTATAGCAATAAAACATCGTGCACCAATTGGTGTGTGGTACATATATATGTATGTATACATAGATGGCTTGGATAAATGCGATCACGGGGCTTTTGTCTTGTTCCTTGGCTCTCGAAATCGTCCTTTTTACACCCGCGAGAGGGACAAGCATCCAAAAGTGTACACCCGGAGAGGAAATATCGAGTTTGCTTCCTCTCTGTCGCGCGTAAACCGGCTAAAAGTGTTCATTTTTCCTTCTCGTGTACTCGGAACGATTCGAGATCTCCCTCTGTCTTTGGACGCTTTTGTTTGTTTGTTTGTCCATTCAACGAGCTTTTCTGCCCCGTTTTCCGATTCTTTTCGCTTGCAAGTGCCTCTCTTGCCTTTGGTTTGTTTGTTTGCTCCGGTTGGACGGAGCTTTGCGAGATAATCGCTCGCACGTTGCTGTATAGCTTGGGACGGTGAGTCAGCTGGGATCGGGTTATACTTTTTTTTTCTCTCTCTCTCTTTGGAGTTTGTTTACTTTATACGCTTGTTCGAGAAACTTTACGCTGATTTTTTTATGTTATCTTATTATGAAGTCAATTAACTATATTATAATATTTTATCATCCAACCAACGAAAGCATGTTGTTGACGATTTAAGCTTGCGAGTCTTTACGAGGACGTGGTTACTCGGTGTCTCAAATAAAGATTTACCATATCTGGGTTACGTTCAAGTATTGAAGGAATAAAAAAAAAAATTATTAGTCAATAAACTGTTTTCAAATTCGATTAAATAGAAATCAAGATTATAGTTGATTTTTTTATAGAAAAGAAACTCTGGCATTTCAAAATATGCGCGTCAATTCTCGATATAGAGGCTAAAGACAACATTCCCATTGAGGGACGTCAACTGCGCGCGAGACAATGTGACCACCGGAGCTGCACTTTTCCAGCGATGCAACACACACATACCTATATTATCCCACGACGGCGACTAATGTACTTTTCCTAACTTCATAATTACAATACTGTTCGCACGTTTTCACTTTTTTTTTACTCCTTCGTACCCCCCCCCCCCACGCCAAATTCCACCTCCTTGTCTTCCTCCTTTTCCCCGAAGTTAATTAACCAGCACTAAAACAACAGCACCGACGACGACAAACCAACAGCATAATGCAACACAAAATCTCCTCCCCCTTTCCCCGGTCCGCGCCATACAACACACAGGCGCTCATCAACTCCTCTCTCCCTCTGCATGTGCGACTTATTGTGCGCGCTTGCATGCATAGCTGGCCTTGTAGATTAAAGATTGTCGCCAAAGAGGGCTGGGACGAAACAAGGCGAGCCGCTGTGTGCAGCTCCTTCGCGATGCGTGGCCTTATTTTATTCGTATACATATAAATGTGTGAGCGCGTATGAGAAAAGTGCGCACGCGCGCGATTCTCTTCTCCTCGTTGATTATACTTTGCGTACACGCTTTGTGCTATCTTTTTTTTTTTTTTTTTTTTTTCATTTGCTCCATACATATACGGGAGGGACCGAGCTCGCCTTCGATTTCAATGCGTTCGGACTTGCGTGCACGCGCTTGTTGGATTTACTTTTGTTTTTTGCCGATCTCGATCGAAACGCCGGAGATGAGCGATCGTTGCCATACTTTTCCTCTCGATTTATATGTCCTTTTTTCGTTGCGACTGATTCTCGAGTCGGTATCGGGCTTCGACTGCGAAACGTCACTCGACGAGGTCCTCGAGAGCAAAAAGTCTCTGCGCCCCGTGCTTTCAACGCGCGAGAGTCGTTGCTCCGATTTCGCGTGTGCTCGAAAAATTATTCATCCGCGCCTGTGGCTACACATATTATGTACGTGCTGATAAAATGCCTCGGCGCCCCGATAAATCGGTGATTATTTTAAAACCGAGCCCTCCCCGGTACAAAGTGGAATTTTGCCACAGAAAAAAAAAGAAGCGTGCTATGGTATTTACGCGTTTTCAGCTGACCAATAAACTTTGCTTACCGAAGGAGGAGGATGTGAAGAATCTTAAAAACCTTGAAAAACTCATCGCCGACATAATCAACTCCCAAGGTTTTTTTTCTTTTTTCTCCACTTCTTCTTCCGAACCCAACCTGCATGTGTATGTACGTGTATTATACATTATATTATATATACACATCCGTGCGGTTTCCGTAGGAATGCAACGCGAGAGTTCTCCGTCAGCGAGATCATCGGCTCGTCTCGCGCTATTTGAGCTCTAAAAACTTGGAGTGGTCGTTCGTACCGTATTTTTTTTTTTTTTTTTTTTTTTTTTTTTTTCAGTTGTAGACGACGGCGCTCAACAGACAATAGATGTATTATACGCACGTATACATTAGCTACTTGAATGAGTATTTGTTCCCACAAACGTGTAGTGAGTTATCGGTCATGTGGTTTTTTTTTTGCCGTCCCCAAAGTATAAATATACAATGTTATTTTTTCTATAGAAACAAAAACGATTCATTCAATTGTTTGTCAATTAAATTTTTGCACAATCACACATGGATCCCCAAGACAAGTACAAAACCGAAAAACCAAGTACAAAAAAAAAACCAAGTTGTCAATGCGTTCTTATGACAAAGCCACACATTCCCACGAGAGTCCTTAAGCTGTATATATAACCACGTGTGCATAAACCGCACCGGTGATACAAGAAAACACGTTATCCCCGCAATAACTGGGCCAATGTACAAAGTTACAGAAACTCTCTCTCTCCTGCGGTCCCCCGACAAAGCGAGACGCAACGGTGGATTTAATGACCGCGTCGCGCAATGACTCGACCGTTGCGTTACCCATATACATATACGCGGGAGAAAAAGAGAGATTCGGGATTAAGGGCAGTTAGCCTCGCACACGCTCGTAAATCAATTAAAAAAGCTGCGCCGGGCTCTCCCTACACCCTCCGATTCTGATGGTTTTTTTTTTTGCCCGTATTCATCGATGGCGATTGATTTTGGCACGCGAGCTACATCCATAGGCCCATTGGATGATGACGAGAAAAAAGTACACGATCTATAGAAAAGCCCGGCCCTCCGCGCGAGCACAAACTTTTCATTACCACCGGGTCTTTTTAATTACAGGCCCCCGTCAAGGCACCTTTCGCCGTTATAGGACTTTGCTTTTCGAAAGAATAAGAAAGAGAGAGGGAGAGAAGGTAAAGCTCGGTGCAGGTATTTGAATAACAAATCAGCACTCGGGGAAAAAAGTTCGAGTGGACTCCCGCGAGTGGAATGAAAAGGGAATTTTCCCCGTGAATGGATGCGAGGGGGGCTCGAGCAACCCTATCGTTGATTTTCTAATTGTTCGCCGATCGAGGAGCCCGCGGCGGGGGCCAAATATTTTTACGCTTTAATTCCACTTGAATAATTCACTCGGGTCTCGGTGGCAACGAAACGCCAAACGCCGCTGTTATTCATCGCGCTCGTGGTTTTCGGGAACTTCTCCCGACACAGACGCACTCGCTTATTGGCACAGCGCCAAGTCCAAAAGAGTCAATGTCGCCGAACGTGGTGATGCACGAAAGAACCGTCCAGCTGCGCGGCTCAGTTGCTTATACACGCGAGGATGATGTT
The DNA here is from genome assembly GCF_000648655.2 of Copidosoma floridanum. Next base: position 1,072,534 of record NW_019379466.1, on the reverse strand, counting down.
ATACATCACCCAAGTGAATAATAGGCGGGGGCGAGAGCCTCAAACTGTTCGTCCATTAAAAAATCGCTCAAAGGCGCATCAAGAGCTGGATGTGGACGCTTTTTTTCTATGCCTTGCGAGCAGCAGTATACCTATAACACTTTGTCACCTGCGAGGAATACTACGGCGTCCCCTTCCTTGGCGCAGAACCGAGTTATATCCTATACTTGTATTTCCTCGCCTCTTCCTCCTCCTCCTCCGTAGCCTTGAACCCCGAAAAATCGACGATCGACGAAATTGTCAAACGCATCTGCTGTATAGGGGCTCTGGGGGAGCGGCGCATTTAAATTCGAGTGGAGGAGGAACACGAGGGAGCTGGTCATTGAATCGATGAAAATTTAATTTGCCCTTATTCCCCCCTCCACCCCGTTCTCCGCTACATCCTCTTGAAATCTGATAAAAGGAAAAAATAGGGCGGGGTGGGGGGGCGAGGGGGGCTCGCGGTGGTTCGAACGTTTTCTTCTTCTTTTGGGCAACGGATTTAACGAACCTTTCGCCACTACCGGCGCGCTTCTTTTATCAAGGCCAAGGGAAGCCTCGGAGAGAGTGGCCTTAAGGCACTTTTTACTTCCTCACCGCCCCCTAGCCCCCCTTTTTCCCGATATTTATTTAATGAAGCTTTACTGCCGGCAGATCGATTGTGATAATGTTTGGGAAGAGATTCCCCTCATCCGAGCCATATACGGGGAATTAAAAGATTGTACGTTATAAACATACATATGTAAGTCGAGTGGAGAAATTTAATTTTTTTCAATTTAGCAACGGCAAGCGTCCCGAACTGAGTCCCGAAAAGCAACAACGACAAAACGAGGTCCCACACACACATACCCAACACATCAGCTCGTCCTACTCTTGACCACCGGGTCATTAAGTCATTAGCGTTATTAAATAAAATTCGTCCTTTCTCTCTACTGGTCATTGTCGTCGGAGCCGTGCGTGTACACGCCAAACGTCTGCTTGATTTGCTGCGAGGCCCAACTCTCGTAATTGATCGAAAAGGCAAACGCTCTCGTATACGTTTGCAGGCTCGATTCGAAAAAAAAGCCATTAAAGACGGTAATCGAAGCTCGAGCGAGTAATGAAAATGCTCGCCGTGCCATTGCCCGTAATGGCGCGTTTTCCAAGAACCATACGCGTACACATGTCATTATACGTTCTCTCTCTCCCTTGGCCCTTGGGCGCTGCGTCTTCCAGCTAAAGTTTTCCGGAAAAAACTATTAGAGCCGCTCATAAAGAACATGGGTGTGCTATTGTGCTCCCAGTCCATCACAGAGGAGATGATGATCCGCCGTGGAAAAAAAAAGGAGAGCCTCCAATCAACGCGGATAATGAAACGCAAAACGAGAAGCCTCGGAGCGTACACCCACTGGAACTAAAACAACGCAACGGTGTCCGAGAGGGGAGAATTTAATCTCCCGCGAAACGCGAGCCAACGAGCTAGTGTGACCCGAAAATAATGTATGCATGAAAAAAAGGGTCGCTGCCTAACGAGCGAGTATAGGGGAGTGAAAAAAAAAAAAAAAAAAGGAGCGTACATGTATCGTGTTTTTCTCTGGCACTCCGGAAAAAAGGAAAAGTAAAAACCGAGGCGTCCTCTCGCCCGCGTAGTTTTATTTTCCAAGTTGCGAACTGCTGCCGAGACGAGATGGAACAAAGAGAGAGAGAGTCGATGTTGGCTGAGACGCGAAATTAGATTTCTCGAATTCCGCGCTTCCATTCTCGACTATCGGCTTCTCCGGAAGGAGGACTCTGCCTCCCTTTATTTTTACCCAAGAGAAACGGGGGTGGCTCTCCCTCGATTTGCGGGTATACACACGACTCCCTCGAGGGACTTGTATATCCTCCTCCGGTTCGCGGGTATATCGTTTTCGCAACTTATGTGTCTTTTATTGATACACGGTGGCACATGCGTATATACACAAGTCCCATACCTTTTATTGTGCAACGCGCATGTGTATCCTTTTCACCACACAATATGTGTATATTAAGTTAATGCACGTACGTGTGTATATACACGATGAAAAACACACATTCTATCGACATGCTTTCCTCTTCCGCGTTCTCGCATAATCTCATGGCTGTATATATATATATATATA
>NW_019379466.1:1025640-1070342 GCF_000648655.2 Copidosoma floridanum | reverse complement strand
TATATATACACGTTGCCACGCGCGGTTGTGTATACGTATATTGCGAGTTTTAACGCGACTTACACATTCTTCCCGCGGAGCCAAGGACGCTTCCTTTTGCCGTATAATATACCTATGATTCACGGAGAGAGAAAGATACATCGGTGAACATACATTGTAATATGTGATACGTGTACGGTATATATATATATATACACGGAACGATCGAGGTTCGACGATCGCTGAAAACAAAGGACGCGGCTCCATTGGTAGGGAACTGTTAGCCGCGAAAACATCGGTCCGAAACGATGAGGGTTGTTTGAAATCGGGGGGAGAATCTCGCGGAAAGTATCATCGTCTCGAGTCGTAAAACTCGGCGTGAAAAAAACTCGTCACCTATACTGAAAACGCAGAGATTACGGCTAAACTAGTTCGCGGAAATGCAACTCATCCGAAAACGAGATGGAGCGAGTCCATCCGATTGGTAGGTACATAATTTGCAGCATGAATAAAAAAAATTGATACTTTCTCTTTTTACGCTGCCGATTTCAAACCGATTTCATAACGGATTTACAAAGGATTTCACGTGGATTTAACTTCACAATTTCAAATAGGAGACACCCGATAACCGGCTCCGGCTGTGATGGACAAAAATAGCATAGAGGCTCTCTCTATCGACTTATCAGGCCGGATCGGCCGCTCTATAAATATACCCCCAAGCGCGCTATCGGGGCAGGATCGCCATCTCTCCGCGCGGCAAATTAACGCAGCCTCGGTAGGCTATCATTAGGAATGGGATGGCGAGAAAAGTACACGAGCAACGGTATACAGTTGAACCCTGTGCAATTACGTAGTCTGATCTATCTGTGGAAGCGACCGAATGATTCACCATGGAGATTTCTTTTTTTTTACGGGTGAATCTCGTCTTCCGAGCTGCGTTGCATTTCCGTCGTTTATGGCTTAGTCTCTCGTCTTTGGTGATAAAAACGGGCGCGTGTTGCGTGATAAATCCGATTGCATTCCGAGAGGAAAGCCGAGGTTACGTATAGCGCTTGTTATCGCGAAACGACCGAAGTCGCTTGTAGGAGGGGGTCCCTCTTTGTTTTCCCTTTATTTGGTTCGATGGACTCGAGAGCGATTTCCACAAGTTTTTGAGATGATCACGTATTCTTTTTTTTTTTTTTTTTTTTTTTTTTTCATTTCAACTGATTCCCGGGAACAGTGACGGAAATATAAATATGTAGAACAAGTGTACAGCGTTGGAAGGAATAAATCATGACTCACTATACATGACGCACGATGACACACGTGTATTTATATGCGTACAAAAATATATACATCAGTCGCGTTGTTTGTTAATATAGAAATGATAAATATCGACTACATGTATATATATATATAACAATAGCGCACCGGCTCGCTCGGTGCACCAATGTAACGAGTGAGCGTCTCCCAAGGTCTGCGAGCAAAAACACCCATCCCTTCCGTCCGTCAGTTCCAGCAACTCTTTGCTCACAGAGGAAGAGTATACTCTGAAAAATCAGGATCAAAAAGGCCTGTACCAAGAGAGAGAGAGAGAGAGAGAGAGATGGGGTGGGAGCATCGGCTCGTATGGTAGCCGCAGGAAGGGCGATTGCGTCACCAAGATAACAGCCGCGCGGCATCGGCGGTACAGCGAAGGAACGCGAGGATAAAAAATAAATAACGCGGACGACGACGAATGTAAAATAAAAGGGAGCCGGCCGGAAGTCGAGGCTGGTGGAGCGCAAAGGAGGGAAAAAAAAAAAAAAAAATACGCGAGACTGGACTCTCTCTCTCGTGTAATGGGTACTTACCGGGTGCATTAGGGGGAAGAGTGAGAGTAAAAAGGTGGTGCGGATGATATGCCGGCGTGCTGACTTCCGCCCAGCTGTATAGCTCGCGAGACTTTTTGCGGCTTCTGCCGAGATTATTCAGTTTCCCTGTAATGGCCCTTGGTATACGAAGCGAGTAGCTTTCTTTTTTTTTTTTTTTTTTTTTTTTTGCAAAGGTTTCGGGAGAAAAAACAGATGATCCGATGTTCGTATTGCCTCGCGGTTGATTCGTTCATTGCGAGGACGTTAATATTTTGTCGGTGGTGCCGATGCGAGCGTAACGGGGGTTGTTTTTCATTTTTTTCATTTTTTTTTTTTTTTTGCACTTCGTATCAGATGTTGCACGTCATTAGGTGCGTGTGATCGTTTGCGTGATGGCAGGAAGAAACGCGGATGTTACGTCTGATGGGTCCTCAGTTTTTTGTTGTAGTCTTCGATTTGTTGTAATTATCATCTAAACTGCAAAACTATTGGTACTTGATGAAAAAAAAGTTTTTCTAAAATAGAAAATCGCGAAAATGAACTTTTATCTTTCCACGTGTCAAATCACCATAATATTGTGGACTTGAAAATGTATAGAAAGCAGTAACAGATATATCACAATTCACTCATCTTGAATAAAAATAAACAAAATCTTGGATTAGTAACCATCACAAGAGGATTTAATTGAATTACATGATTTTATTTGGGATAACTATAGGGATTCACGGTCCAATGTATACAGTTTAGGACATCCGATTGGTTTACTTGTATAAAATAAAAATTTAACCATAAAGTAACAATCATAAACAGTAAAAATGACCAGAAAGAGGGAGGGAGTGTTGAAGATGTTTCCTCAACTAAACTACCCAGCCAATCAAAACAAATCTGGCCCTCCTCGCGTTTGAAAAGCCAAACTTTCATCTCCTCGGTGATAAATCTTTCTTTTCCTTCCAGTATATACCAAAGACAAACCCCCAAATCTAAATACCACGTATAAACGGCCATCACGGACATATACACGCTTCCAGACTCTGTGCTTCCTCGCCAAAAGCCATTATATCCTTTCTCTCTCTTTCCGTCCGATGAACTACGCAACACACTAACCCGCGCGCGAAGGAGCGACGAGGAACGTCTCGAATATCGGAGCGCTTCTACGGCTGCCCCGTTAATTAAATTGGATTACGATCGCACGGCTCACATTTCGATGGCTTTGTTATAATACACACTCGCTTGTACTTTGGAATAATTGTGACGTCGAGGCGCACGCCATCAGGAAGTCGGATAAATAAAGCGCGTCTTTTTTTCTTTTTTTGTTTTTTTTCGGGCTGTTAAACACAATGGGACTCGCGCGAGTCGAGTTTTGGATAGAGACAAAAGAGCAAACGAATCACCTCCCGGTCGTTTCGTCTATTTCGGGCGGATGCCTCCGAGAGGGAAGCGGCCACTCGAGAATCACGGCTCTTCCCCCCCCCCCCAACGCACTTGTCTTTAATTTTTTTTTTTTTTTTTTTTTCTTAAATATCGTTCCGCTGATGTATATACCCGCAAACAGGTTTCCTCCTCCTCGGTTTCATTTTTTCGCTAGTCATAATCGAGCGCACAGAGCCCGTTCAAGGTTACCGGGAGCCTGCGCATCAGATGGTCGAAAGTTCAGCCGACGGATGAGCCTGGAAATCCTTTTAGCGCTCGTATGAGGTACATCGGATTATTTATCTCCCCCTTTTTTTTATTTTTCTCGTAGATGTAACTGTCGTCGATATTCGCAAGGTTAAAAAATCAACGTGAAAGAGAAAATATATATATATATGGAGTGCGTGAATCTCGGCAGAACTCGTATAGTGTTGCAAAAGGGAGAGGAGCAATGCGAGAGTCTTTAGTTGACTTGTACCAAGTGATGCCCGCACGCTTGGAATGTATGTATCTCTTTCCGAGATGCATATAAATATACGCTTGGGGTATGAATTTAAAAAGTTTTATTTATAACAACGACGCTCGAAAAAAAAAAAAAAAAAAAAAAGGGAGCGATCCTTTGGCCTGGGTGTTAATTATAATCAATGGATCTCTCGAGAAAAATTTACGTGTCTTATATAAATCTCCGGGAAGAAAAGAAAAAAAAAATTGCACAGCGGTTATAAACATGTACATACGCGCAAGGGATAATTAATCTTGTACATTGTATTGTGATTTTGTATATTATTGAACAATCGGTTTTACGGGGAAAAATCTTGCACCAACGGTACGCGTGCGCGAGTGTAGGTATGAGCCTCTAAAAATAATTCAGTGAAAGTAAAATCGACGCGTGTACTTGCATGCACGTATATAGCCGAGTGAACGGCAACCTGCCTTCGAAAAATCATTAAAAAAAAAAGATCCTCAGCCGCACTTAACAGCTGTTACGTGCATGTGTATATTTCGCTCTCCGCGGCCAAAGATAACCGTACATGCACGCCTTGCTTTGCGAAGAAAAAAAAAAAAAAAAAATCCGGGAGATCGTTGCGCAAGCCCACGTGCATATTGGAATAATTAACCGAGTCACGAAAATTTACGGGCCCCTGCACGTGTGTGTTATGTACACATACGAGGGCTTGGGAATTTTTTTTTTTTTTACTTACGACGCTGGTGTATTTCTTCTTTTCTGCTCTTTGAATTCTCTTTCGACGCGCAAAGGAGGAGGAGGAGCCCGTCGAGGCATGCACGGACTTGTCGAAGCTGAATTTTTTTTTTTTTTTTGCGCATTCGAGCGTCGCTCCCGGGGAAGAGAACGGACGCGTATTGGGTCCCTTTTAACCCTCCTTTCTTTTCTTTTTTTTCTTTTTTTCTTTTTTTTTTTTTTTTTGTCATCTCTTCCGCCTTTGCGTAAAGCGCACATGTGCCACTGAACGAACAAACGTGTCTGAATTCGCAGATTTCTCTGGTCCCTTATTTCGTCATTTGCCATTTTTTGTCTTTCGAGCTTGCAGAAATGGTTTTTGCGTTTCCTCGTAATTTTTTTTCTTTTTTTTTCCATTGCAGTTTCATGGTTATTAATTTTACGTTCTGATGTGAATTATATAATCTGTATGATCTGCTTTTCATGAGGGATCAGGGGTATAGAGAGGGACTTGGTCATTTAGCTGGCAAATGATAATTTTTCGCGTATTAGACGTGAATTGCAGGTCAGGTCTTTCATCGTGTAATTGATTTCAAACGACCGGCATATATTTAGATTTAAAAGAGTCATCAAATAGAAATGTTTCGTAATATGAACGCTTCCATGTTAAAGCATTGTTTTAAAAAATTGATTTTTTTTTTGTTAGTCAAATTAAATTAGTCAATTCAATGAATTACCTGATTATTTCTTGTATTTCCTCTATCAATAAGTTATTATCAAGTGAACGTGTCAGTATATGCCTATAATGTTATTCAAAAAAGTTATTCACCCCAACACTTGCTTATACATTAAAAATTTATTTAGTTTTATCTTTTGTATATATTATGTGGGTAATTTTAATTTTTTGAGACATAATTTACTATTTATTGAAAGTTTTTAAATAAATAAAGTATACATCACGACCAATTTTGTACGAAAAGCTGCTTCTATCTTTTTTTAAATATGGAACATTTGATAATAAAAAAATGTGTATATCGATATTAATAGACTCTACCTCAAGTTATAAAATAAAATTTAATACATAATAGAAAAAAGCTTATGAATTAAGTTATTTAGAGTTTGAAAAAAAGTTTTTTTATCAATAAATGATGTATAATATATAAAGTCGTATACTTTGGTTGGTATCTTACATCAAATTTCATGAGTCACTGGCTAAAAAAATAATTGATCATGTGTTTAGGTAATACCGAAGAGGAGGGGAGAATATGAATAGTTTAAGGAAATCAAGTGTGAGACGAACGTTATATATATGACCGTATGCGTAACGAAAGCATGAAATATGGCTTTGAGCACGTTTGAACTTGTATTCGTTACACTTTGAAAAGCGTGTTTGTACATGCTGTACAATGATTCCATTAGGAAAATTGAAAAAAGCTTTTTTATCCAATGTGCCCTAAATGCTTCCTTTACTCATCGATAATTCTAATTTATAATATGTAAAAAATTATTTTTTACCCATGAATGAACTTTATAATTTACTAAAATATTGAGAGGCCCGAATAATGTTGAAGTGCAAAATATTTAAACATTGTTTTACCAGTAGTAGTAATATTAGCTCGATGAGTTTCAGAAAACATTTTTGTTAACAATTTGAGAATCTTCGAATGTTTTTCTTGTCACTCATTACAATTTTCATTTAAACGCTTTGGTTGATAATTATGTGAAAATTTTATCCTCAAAAGCCAAAGAATTGAAAGTTGCTACAAATATGGAATCATTCAAGTGATGGGATTGAAAAAACCTCAGCTCACAAATGTTTGCCATTGGAAAACAAAAACTTAACGTAACAATGTGCGATTAATGATAGCACAGATGGGATGCGTAGATTAAAAGTTAGAAACCTATGTGTACCTAGTATATCGATGGATTCAACCACATCTTTGTTTCAAACAAAATCGTAATTCCAATCGCTTCAAGCTTCCAATTAAATTAAATTTATTTTACAATACACGAGTCAGTGATTATTACTTATAAAAAGTATTTTCTTCAAGTGATGCGATATAATTCATTTATTTTAGACGAGGAAGCAAAAAAAAAAGATTTCCAAACACCACCAGCCTTGAAAACAGGAGCGGGTCCATCGCGTCTCGAATAAAACCTCGCAATTCAGCCCAATCAAAATTAATAAACGCATACATGCACGCGCCTGAATACGTGGCATGTTATTATCCAAAGGAAATAAAAAGAAAAAAAAAAAAAAAAAAATGCACCTTGTACATCCGAGAGAGCATAGTTCCCACCGTGTGCTCTGTAGAAAAAAACGAAAACTGTCTTCAGAAAAAGAAAGGAAGGAAGGACGCGCCTCGGTACCCCATTAAAATAATCGACGCCAACGACCGTCCCCTTCCTCCCTCGATTACAGAGCACAGTTTACCGATCCCCCCCCCCACACACACACAAAGTTTGTATATATTCGTACACCCGCATATTCAATAAGTCAAGAGAGACAAGTCTGGTCCCTTCGCTCTAATTTCATAATATACGATGCTCCAAACACACAAACACTCGTATCTCCTCTTCTTCCGATGTGCGCATAAACTTATAAATATTTTTCTTTTTTTTTTTTTTTTTTCCCAAGTTCCATCATCTCTCTCGCGCCCCGTGCCTTGGCGTATCACCCGCCGAGTAAGTAAGATTTATTCCAGCCGCGTAGACGCGATTTGTTTGCGCTGGTGTTATAATATGAGGAAATCGACGGGAGGAAAAATGCCCCTGCTCGCGATCGCTTCCTCCGGCACCGGTGCTGCGGAGCCATTAATTCTCTCTCTTACTCTCGTTTTGGCCGCTGGTGCTTCGAAATTGTGTTTTTCACGCCGGCTTATCGCGACCGATTTGTACTTTTCCTGCTTCACTGCCGATACTTTTTCTTTTCTTTTTCATATTAAGGAAAAGTTGGCGGAGCGAAGAAAAGAGGGGACGGATGGATCTTGGCCATTACTCGGTTTTAAAAAGGGGAAACTGGGGCTGTCACCCGGTGTATATTCAAAATCATCGCAACAATGACGAAAATCGTCCCCCTTCCCTTGCGTAGTACACCCATACACTCCGTCTCCGGCGGAAGCGGTTCGCGCACGCGAATGGAGAAAAAGCTTCTTCTTCAATCCTCCTGGTTTAAATCGACTTCTTTTCCCGATGTACACGCGCATGCCATCTTCCAACGTGTGTGCCGAAAAGTTCTCCGCCTCGCAAACAGGGAGGTCAGAGTCGAAATGTGTGGACGCGATCGAGACGCAAGTATCGATGAGACAAAGTCTTACATGAGACACTGATGGAGCATACACTGGTTGGATGATTGGACTCGTGAACATAAGAAAAAAAGCCTCTCGTAGATACAGATTATAGTTTATGGGACAAAAGTGGAGTGGGTCGTCGGAAAAAGGTATATAAAATCACCAAGCGTGACGATTGCCCGTGAATATTATTGTAAGATCGGGTGAACGGCCGATCGCGGAAAAACAAGGGACGCTCTGAAAAACACGGCGAATCGATAAATTGTCGAAAACACACAAGCCAGAGAGCATATCTCTCGCACGCGTTTCGTGTTACCCGAAAGTGATTATGTAACGATATATCCTTGTACATTGTGCCGATTTTTCAATAGAGACTATATTATATATACTTATTCTCATCGTAGGGGCTTTGAAAAGTATACGTGTGTAAGGTAATCACAAGTTCGTGGAAACGGAATAATATCGCGTACATTTATGTGGGAAAAACGAAGAGAGTAGGGGGCCCAACAACCAAAAATGCGATTAATTAGCAAAAAGTGTACCTACACTGTTCCACTCGGAGTTTGCGTGAACGCACGACCCGGTGCATTATCGTGCATTATGCGCTTTGCCAGTCCTCTCTTTGCGTGTGCCATTGTGTTATACATTATTAGCCCAACTCATCGTCGTGCCGACGTCACGAGAAGCACGCGGCATTAAAAATTCAACTCTTCGACTAGCCTTTTACGTAATTTATGGCAAGACCCATCGTTGCAAACGTAAGGAAAAAAAAAAAACAGGGTTTTGTCGTCGTCATCGTTGCCAGGATGATAATTTGGGTTTTCTCACCCTCTGGGGTGCATCGACACCGTAGGTATATATTATAAAACCAACGCGTTTGCGTTACCAGCCTCCGCCTGCTATGCAAACAATACCTCACGCTCTTTTCTGTTTGCTTACACACGCGCGCAACATCATCGGCTTTTGTAACGTTTGAGCAGCTAGTGATGTGTATTATACTTGTGTATGGTGAAAAATCACCGGCGACCGATCCAGTCAAAATATACACACGCGTCTCATGCGCGCGGCAACGTATATACGAGTTATTTTTACCCGCGATACTTACTTGTTTTTTCCCTCTTTCAGCCGATCGCGTATAGGTATACATATATGTGGCATTGGTATTCCTTGCACTGCGCTGTACGTATATAGAGAGGTTTCACTCCGTAAAAGCGCAAACCGAGTCTTTTTAGACGGGGGAATGCGAAGAAAAAAGAAAAAAAACAGTGTGTGCCAGATAGAGCAGGTATATCGAGGTTAGCAGCGATTATGGGAACACGCCGCTTCCTTTTTTTTTTCTATTCTATTCTATTATATTCTCTAAGGAAAACGTATATAGATTGTACTCTGTGTAGCGGCCGATGAGCAAACGCGTGGTGTACATTGGTCATTCAAATGTAAATTTGGGACGCGCCAACAAGTGTGTGCACAACGCCGGACTCTCCTTGTTTATATGTATATACACTACACAGATAACAGATATACTACTCGTGTTTGAATTTAAACGAGTTTGCGATGTACCGTGTCTTTCCCTTGCACACGCATCATTTACTTACGTATCAACAAACGCGCACGGCCAAGTCCGACATGAGAAAATTTATCGCGCTTGGGAAACCGATTGAATTTTCCTTTTTTTTTTTTTATTCCTCTCAGCGCACTTTTATTTTATCGCCCACGCTGGAAACAGTGGGTTACACTCTCGTTTCATTGGAATAACGTGTCTCGCAATCCAAGTGCAATTATATTAATGTTAATATGCAACGCCCAGCTTGGGTATGGCAACTTGTGTACTCTTACGTTGGATCACTCCAGACGTTTTTTTTTTGTTTAACTTGAGCCCAGCACTGCAGAGACAGGCAGAGAGAGAGAGAGAGGGCACTGCGTGCATTGTTATATTTCGCCTCTTGACAAATTCCAGCGCTAACGCGCGCGCCTGTGATCGATAAACACCTGAAATACATGCCCGTCCGTCGAACCTCACCCCCTACAGGAGGGGAGTGGAAGAAAATCCATCACCATTCGCGAAAACAATTCAAGTGTCCCCTTCCCCCCCCCCTGGAAATGTTGATATACTTATGGAAGTACTTACCCTTGGTTTGATTGTCGAACCATTGGGCCTAGTCGGTGTCTCGCGAGGTAGACCGTGGTCGCGGGTGGCTCCTCGTTGCCATGGAGCGCCGAGCCAAGAGTGCCTTATAACAAGACCGTGTTTTTTCACCCCCTCGTAGACAAAAACAACTGGCGCTTCTTCGCGGGTTGCGCAACTTGTGGACTTGTTTTTTTATTTAAATGAACCAAACAATAGATTTAAACGGAGTCGCGGAGAGAGAGAGACATCACACTTGCATTTGAATGGTAACAATCCAACTATTGTCACGGTACAATAAATATTGCAACGGGGGTTTGGCAAGCTTGGTTCAGTTTGTCGCGGTGTCAATATCGTGCGCGCTCAAACTTTGTGACAAGCGAATGAAAAAAAATAAATAAATAAAATGAATTGATAAGAGAGCGATCGCTAAGTGAGATAAGAGAGCGAACGCGAGCCGCGACGCAAGCGACGTTCACGAGGGTACTGACTGGGCCGCCGGAGTTTGCTGGCAGTGCTGCCTCCTTCGCGCTCTCTCTCTCTCTCTGATGTGCGCGTCTCACTCCCACGCGATCGTTTTGAATTTGACGAAAGATAGAACGGGACGGCGCATGCGTGCCATGTAACATCATATCGTACTCATTGGACGGTGCAAGCTTCCCTTTTGGTGCTCGGTATAATATATAAGCACTACCTAGTACGACTGCAGTTGCATAGTATGTGGGCACAGTTGAGGATACAGTGACGCATACGGTGTGGGCGAGAGAAAGGGAGCTTTTTTTTTTTTTTCCTTCATCGATCGGTTCATTATCGTGGGCGCAGGTGATTAGTTCGGTTTTTACGGTGATCGTTTATCAATAGGGTTCATGTTTTTTCGAGTATTGAGTGAAAGAAAATGATGTTTTATAATTTTGATACCATTATTATTTTTGGCTCAAAACTAAAATTAAAATCGAGATTGGATCTCGAAATCGAAATGGCACCTTCCTGTACCCGACAATATCGGTTCGTTCACTCGTGTGTTTTATCTTCCATTTGACGATTTTTTATCGCTAGAGAAGTTTTTTTCATTTTCTCCTTTCGTAAGCTTAATTTTATACACTAGATGAGCGATCCTCAGGCGGAAAATTTCACTTGAATCAATCTGAATTTGCTTCACGTTATTGATCGTTGGATGATGTTTCACTCTTCGTTTTTAAAGGGGGAGGAGTATAGGAAAAGTCTTTGTGTACACACGTGCATTTTCGGCTTTCCGCTAAAATCGATTAGAGCAGCTGGAAAGGAGGGAGGAATCCAAGTGGATATTAGTTTTTGATCCTTTAGACGAATTTGAGTAAAATCAATTGCACGACCAACTCTAGAGTGTTACTTATCAGTTGAATAGTACGTATTATTTGAAAGTAGAAAAAAAAATCAACGAATGAAATATAATTTTAGAATAATCATGTTAACAATTTGTTTTCAATTGAAAAATTCATCATTCGTGATTATAAAAAAAAAAAAAATATTTAATGACTAGAAATATTTGATTGTCTTATTTTTCAATTTAACAACTGGCAATGAGCTTAAAGTAACAATAATCGGTATAAAGTACCCGTTCCCTCAACGAACTCGATTCATCGGAGGCGTTTGGTCAAACGAAAACACAGCCATAAATCGATACTTTCGTACACCAACGTTTGTAGCTCTTAGTCGTACGTACAATTACTCAGCACCAAAAAAAAAAAAAAAAAAAAAAACCCATCCCACACAAAGCAGTCCCACAAAGACCAACTGCTCCCTTCGCAGCCATATAGCCACTCCACACGTGTCTCCGCTTGGTATACACGTCAAGGTGTGGGTCCGCACACTCACTCGCATGCAACACGTATATAAAAACACATACGCCCGACTCTGTTGCGCACACTGGATTATTATAAATATACCATCAGCAACATGGCCCGAGAGTGCAAACGCCATTATGAAGATGCCTATACGTACGGATGTAATACAAGTGCGTTATGCACGTAACATGCCCAACGAAGATTTGATTTGTGCGCGGGTATATATTTATGTGTAACCCACGCCGTGGGCGCTCGGGGGATCAGCGGCCCGGTAATGCCTGCGTAATGATCTACTGCGGGTACCCTCCACTCCCTTTCCCGTTTGTCACCATTTTATCACAATTTCCCGTGTTTGCTTTCGCGAGCTTTGGCTGTTTCACGTACAGATTTCCACGGGAATGTTGATTGTTCCGTCGATTCGAATATAGATGATGTTCCTGACGTGACTATTCATTACACATGCCTTACCGATCTATTTTCCGTACTCACATTATTGCTTTAACGATTGCACCGCGAAACAGGTGCACGTGTACATATTATTATGTATATTATGACGACCGCTGTTACGTGGCAGAGTCGTCGTGTGTTTCTCCGTTTGCGGCCGCATCTGTCTTACAAACACGCGTACTCATCCATACAATAAGCACTTCTGCAATTTGAGAAACTGCATGCCGTTAACAATCCACTGTTCCGTGCACTCTGCCAGGCCATGTGCTCGTCATCATTATTATTGTTATTACCGTAAGGTCCATCCTACGCGTAATTTCACGTAATTTTGGGTAACGGATGTGCACTTTGGCGCGTGTGTTTCAAACTGTGAATTTTTAATAACATAACGGACGAAGAAAAAAACAAAAGTGGAAATTCAATGCCAAACGCAGATCTTGTCAGATTGATTTTGCAGTGAAGTGAAGCGTCGCGTGAAATCAAAGAAAGGCTTCGATTGCGAATCAGAGTACGGACAGAAACGCGTCTAGCTCGTCGTGGGAGAATACAATCCTCACCCGTCACCCTTTATCGACGTATCCCAAACCGCATGCCTCTACATCTCGTACCACAGTCTCGCTCTATATTCACTTGGCGTGTACGCGCATTAGGTACATAATATATTATATACATGCATGAAGGCAGTATAAGTAGTAAGTGCTGCACTAGTTGATCTCGTCTAGGTAACTGAGACACGTAGTTGCATATAATTATAGTTACATAGCTACGTGCATGCGTGGGCTCTGGTGAGCATTGAAATATGTTACGTGTGGGTACATCACACGCGCGTTTAACGGGTGACGATATAATATACACTGCAAGCTCTGTCTCCCAGCCTGTCTTAGAAGAGCTTGTTACATATATGTATACGAGACAAGGGAAAGAGGATGAGGATTGTGCGGGGGCGTACTCGGTCTCGCACACGCGAGAGTAGGTACATGCCTACGTCACTTGACATGGGAATTAGCTTGTACGGCATGTGTATAGACGCGGCTCGCAGTACATAGTTACCAACTGTGTCTTCAGCTGTATAGGTATATAATAATGCATTGGGTAATACTGTAGGGGGATGGTGGGCCATGCCCCTGTCATACTTGAGCCGAAAGTGCAATGCTGCGCCATGTTGTTTATGGCTTCGTGATTGTACAATGTATTTGTTGTCGAAAAGTACTTTTTTGCATGTATACTATTTATTCAAGTGTCCAGATATACATATAGGTATACGAGGGTGAAACGTTTGTTGCGAGAAATCACAGTTTATGTTCTAATTAATTAATTTGATTAATTACAATTTCAAAACAGTCCTTGCGATTCAGATGCGTTGTGTAGTACAATTGAATCTTGTAGAGCGAGATAGTTAGTTGTAACGAATGGAGTACTTTGTTGTAATTTTTTGTGAAGGCAAAACTTCACGTGTTCCAACACTTGTGCGTTCAATTGAATGTAACGAATGATGAGCACACGTTTATTCCGAAATGTTTCGGAAGCGTTGAATAATTTATGACCTATTGTTTTTAAAGTGCTAAGAATTACATCATTTGACATAGTTCATAATATTTGATTGGAGAGATGAAAAATTGTTAAAGATGTATCGATAATGAATAAAAAAAAAAAAACAAAAAAAACATTTTTCTCATACATCCACCATCTCAAGAAATGTTGACTTACAAGGGCGTTGATAACATCATTGTTGATTGTTGATTGAAATGATTGTTACCAGGATAATAAATGTCAGTATGACCTCGAAATTCCAAAAAAAGTAAAAATCCGTGTAAAAAATGTAATACCATGACCGGGAACACTCAGCTAGAGGATAATATGCGCAATCAGAAATAATTGAACAAATAAAACTAGTAGGTCCAAAAGTTCCCTCAGGTTTTATTTCATGCAATAGTTATACAAAGTTTAAAAATTCTTATTCTTCAGTTGTGTTATCCAAATTCTCCAACACATTGTACGTTTTCGTTTTTAATATTAGATATCCTCCACTTTTAACAGTATGCTTGATGTCCATGCTGACGCCCGAAAGGGGCACAGGTGGATCCGAAACAACCGGCTGGATGTCTATAAAAGGCAAAGTGGACTGTCCCGCGTCCTTGGACGAATAAGCCGAAGGGGCAAACTCCGTTGACTGATGTGCTTCGCCATCTGGTTTGTTCTCGTCATATTCCAATGAAGTTGGTGACGACAACTCGTACAGTCTCAGTGGAGTTCTGGAAAATAGTGTGCTACGTATCAAATGCGTCATGTGCAACTTTAACTAAAATGAGTCAAAAATACGAAATTATTTGTATTTAGATACCTGGTAAATGTATCTTGCTTCGAGGACCACCAGGTGAACTCTTCGTGGTTCAATTGACCAGTGCCAAAGTTGAATCTCATCGCCATTGTGTCTAGCTTCACGTAAACTGGACTATTGCTTTCCTGAACTAAGCCAAATCTTAGACCAACAACGACTTTGTTTTCCTCAAAGTCCATATCATCGAGATATAATCCACGCTTGTCGTACCAGTCAAGTTTAAATATTTGTTTCCCCTCAAATGTGTCGCGAATCTTGTATTTCTCTTTTTCATCTTGAGCCAAATCAGCAGTACCACTAATTGGCTCAATATTCTTCCATTCGACAGACTTTCTGTCTACCAATCCGTACCGATTTAATTTTCCCTGTTGAATCTGAATGTGAATCGTGTGATTCACTAGAACAAGTTTTACCCCAGTAATTATACTGGTGCCGTAAACAAGCATAGTTAGTCATGGTTGTTCCATAAAAAAATCCAAACATTTGTTTTTTGAAATAAATTGTGAGGTAACTTACAAATTTCTTTCAACGTCCGATATGACGGGTTCCAAGCTGATGTATCGATCAGAATCCTGTAACTCATGACAAATGCAGTCGCATCCACTTTCCCTAAATGCGGACCTGTGTGAGGTCACAACGTAAGCGCTTTCAAATGTGGTTTTGTCAGAGTTTTCATCGCAATCGATTGAATGTCTACGAAGTAATATTTCCCAGAAATTCCGAGGTTCACTTGTAGCGGCACTGTATCTACGACGCTGACTTTGATCTTTCTATGAACGGAAAAACCAAGTTATGAAAATAATGGGTCTTATAAATGAAAGAGCTGCAAGTGAAAATAACATTGCCAACCAAAATACACGCAGTGATGGGTTTGGTATTTTCAAGTGTCCTACAATACACAAGATTGTTACAATGGCGCTGTCTCGTACTATGCGTTATTGGTTGTACACTCTGATCTTTTTGCGTTGCTGGGCAGTAACGCGTTGCAAAGTCCGCCCCTTGATAGAGCACTCTTTGGAAAAGTTTGAGCTCGACGAAAGTTTTGTCTGGGAAACGAAATACAGGAAGCTTGATTGTACTGCGATGTCACATATTTTAAGGATAAATGAAAATATGAGTGAAATATCGTGCTCACTTTCTACAGGAGTTTTTGGATCACACTTCCACATGTCCCGTTCCGCCCGGGACATCAAGCCTTTAAACGCTTCTATTGTTTCTTTAATTATTTCAGTTGCTTGCTTCTTCCAATCCTTCCGTTCTTGCACGTGGGTATCTGGAGCAGTTGTAAATAGTTTGGACTTATTTTTAAGAAATAATTTTTCGTCGACAAATGGAAAAAAATCACGTTACCATGGGTGGTGTTTTGGTACTTGAGTTCATGAGCATATTTCAAGCTCACGATTCCTTTTATCTCGTACGACAAGACGGTGCAAAAGAAATCATAAAAATATCTCTGACGAGATTGCAACCTTCCGCAGTAAGGGTCTAAGTTCTATACACATACACGACAAATGACCAACTAAATTTTATTCATCCAATATTATTTATCAAAAGAAATAATTATCCTTACGTCGATGTATTTTTCCATGAGGGTGACGAGGCTGTTCTCATGGAGAGCAACCACATCGTCATAAATTTCGTGTAGTTTTTCGGGCATGTCGTTTGCCGTCTTCTCGGCAAAATTATCCAAAGTGTCGGTTTCGTAGCGAGTCCGGTTCCGTTTATACTTGACGTACTCGTCGTAACGTCTGTCAATGTAACTGAATTTCATCCTGATTGCGTGTAAACGTTGACGAATATTGACCTCAGTCGGGAGATGGAGTTCCATATTTTTAAAGTCCAGTTTTATATCACGAAGATCATTCTTCAATGACTGAAAATTGCGCTCTTCGTTTGATACGGATTTGTCTCCCAAGTTCGAAGAGACGAATTCATACGCTTTCATAAAGTATACAAGACCTTTCAATGCCGTTTCCACTTGAGCATCGGACTTGGAAAGTACCAAACTCAAAAGTAGTAAGTTGTAAAATGGTATTTGAATCCACATTTTTTAGACCGAGTAACTATATTCCTAAAATTAAAAGAAAATGAAAACGAGACCTCTTGTAATACTACGTATATTTGTATTACTGTCAAATATAATTAAGAACTTCGTTTTAGTGTTGGTGCTTTTATATTCATTTAAATACTTTGAGAATTCAATTGTTTAAGTGAGGTGTGCACCAATGGCTCCGACCTTTTGTCATATAGGTTATGAAAGTTGTATCGTAATAAAAAAAATGAAGTACTCAAATACGTTAAAAAACACCAACTAAATTAATTATTGTCTATATTCAAAATACTTCGTAATAATTTGAGTTATATAAAAGCCACTCTTGCGGTTAATCTTATGTATATTAGAACAGTATATAGTTACCAGTAGACACTATTGGACGTATGTGGTTTGCGTAAACTCAAGTCAGTCTTTATATATGATGTGTTTCATGAAAATTAAAGAATAATACAACACATTAGATTCAGCGCACATCCGAATTGCCTCATACTTCATTAACTATCCACTCGAAAATTCAAAGAATTAATCATCTCACGTAGTTCATAATATTTGACATAAAAGATAATTTATTAGAGACGCAGTTATGAAGTAAGAAAACATTTTGCTCGTAAATCTATTACACAATAGAAAAGTAGACGAAAAGACAATCGATAACATCATTTTACATGATAAAATGAACTGAATAATAAAAGGTAAGAATATTTTTGTCATTACAAATTTAGAACTGAACGCAATTTGGGGAATAATGTTACGCAATATACTTAGTTATTTACAATTTGCAAAATGTTACTATGATTATATGACATTTTGAAAAGCTTATGTACTACATTCATTAAATACATACATAACAAGTGAACCTCGTGTATTTTTAAACTTAAATTATTCATTTTTACATCTACGTAAATTGAAAATTTGAGCCAGTAACACTTGTTGTCCTAGTGATTAAACATGATTTGAATACTCGAACGTTTTTCATCATTTCAATGGACACATCGAGTGGTAAATGAAAAATCAACAAAACGAAAATAACTAATGAACAAAACTTCAACAGTTGGGTAGTAAACGTAAAACTTGGCCATAAATTACAAGTGATATCTTTGTCAAACTATAAAAGTAATATTAAAGGTGTCATTAGCACTCCTATGTTACAAGAAACACAATAACATATTATTATGTATGAAAATTGACCAAAGCATGGAAAGCATCGCTCCCAAGAGATAATTTACGGATCAAGCAATAATCGGTAGTACAATTAAGGAAGCAATTCCAAAAATGCCCATCGGTCCTGGGCATGTAAGAGGAATCGGTGGTGGGTGCGGTGGCAGGAGGGATGTACAGCGCTAAGTACAATATGCCCCGGGGGTCGCAGCCGAAAACCCCAAAGGCGCGTTCGGCTGTTGGCGGATTTCTCGGGGGCACACAGGGAGAGCGCCAAAATTTACGAGCGACTGTAAAATTACGCGCACCCGGCGAAGAGGGGTTCGGGCACGGCATAAAGGCCAACCTCGTCGTCTCGAGTCGCGGTGGCGATGACGGCGGTCGTACCAGTAACTAATGCAACCCCTTTGGCCTCGAGAGCGAGTATTAAGGATGAGTTATTTATGCTCTTAATAACGCCCACGTCATCACTCGGCTGGTTGAAATGTTCTTCCCCCCACCCCCCCCCCGGGTAGGTTTTATTTTTTAAAAACACAATGCAAAGCGATAATCCTTCCGGTGGATGATTCTTGGCGTATGGCGGGGTGGGAGAAGGGTGCATCCCAACTGTGGCTTTTGTCGCTCAGTGAGGGGCAATCGATGCCCAAGATGCCATTCGTTGGTCCGAACGCAATAATCAAACATTTTGTCACACCAATAACTGGTATCGGCGTGTGACCACTTGAACCAAAGCAGATATCGTTTAGTGAAGTGTTACTTATATAGGAAAAGAAAAAAAAAGATGTCATCGCGACGCGGCTCATAGACTTCCACCTGCGCTCAAAAACAGGTGTCGCGCACTCTTTGCCTCCGTATTCGGACAAAATTGAATTTTCAACAGCCGGGGAACCAGCCAATTATCGCGTTCGTCCCCGTATTCGCGCTGAACCCCCGCTATACGATACTGCGAGTGTAACATGTCAATGCCGCTCCAACTTGAGAACCGGAGGTGCGGGGACGGCACGCGTATAGGGTGGCTTTAACACCGCAAAATACGGAGGGTACAAGTGAGCAGTGCCAGTGTAGGGCGTTGACAGGGACTCGAGGCTGTTCTGTGCCGTGTATATATAGGCTACATGGGCGATGCGTGTGCGTCTCCTCGCTCAAACTTTGCGGTCTGCGAATCTCTGCAGTATAGCGAATTGCACAGCCCGAGAGAGGCGCCTGTCGTGTAGTAGGTACATATATCGTGCCCATACGTAGCGAGGGTCCGCGTGCGGGTTAATGGACTGGCAAGCTCAGATAGGAAAGCCCTCCCGTCTGGGCACCCGGTGTCTTTTCGGCGGAGGTGCGCCTTTTTCCCTCTTTTATTTACTTTTTTTTTCTTTCTTTCTTTCTTTTTTTTTTTTTTTTCCTCCTCTCGGTTTTTCGGGATTAGCGGGGCGGTCCGAGGGCGGCGAGGATTAGGCGAGGATTGCTTTCGATTTCCTTCCCCCTGGGCTCCCCTCCTGTGATTAAAATTTTCGCTTGCGGATTGCTCCGCCGATGCTGCCCTCGATCTATCATTGGACCGGTGCCTCTCGGGCCTGATTGGAATCCCTCCCTTTTTTCCTTCCACCTCATCTAGGGAGCTTTAATTGAACCCGTTTCTTGATCAACATTTTTCGAGAGGAGTTAGCTCGATGATTAGCGGACCGATCATTTTTAATTTATCTAACATACACTCCAAACGAACCACTTGATCGTACAGGCGAGTTTAACGGCTCCAGTGTCGCGACAATCAATCCTCCGTGGAAGTAGATCAGCGGAGAGCTCGGCTTTTATTCGTACTCGTTAGAGTGCACGTGAAACGTGTTCGAGGAAAAAAAAAAAAAAAAAAAAAAAAAATACTTGTCATAGCCGTGGAGTTGGCGAAACAGTTATCAAATCGAATTACGGATGTGCACGGGAGAGAGCATCTATATCTGCAGTGTCGATGCGCCCTGATACTCTCTCTACTGGGCGTGAACACCTTTGCGATCGATGTCGAACACGAGCCGTTATATGATAATTCGCAAAGTTTATTACACCGAGTTTTTTCATCACGCGCTACTGAAACTTTCATGCGTTCGCTCTATATTTTAATTCATCATGCTTTTTTTCACTTTTTGTGAGTTTGCACGCGTATGATTAATACGTGTTGCAAGCTTCGCTGATTTTAAGATTATAGATCCTTCTACTGGGTTATTTTTTCTTTTCCATTTTTTTACTTACCTACAGTACGTTGATTTATAAAACTACACTTTCTCAAATCTAAGTAGTTTATCAGTAAATCATCTTGATTTTTTTTTTGTCCATGTTTATAAAATCAATTTCTAGTGAAAGTTTTTTTGTACGGTATAAAATTAAGAAGTGCAACTAAAAAATAAAAAAAAAAATAAAATGCATGCGAGCAGATTCTGCTCCTCAAGTACATATACTTGACTGAAAAAACTTCTTCGACTTCAACATTCGATCTCGAGAATCTGCACCGCACACGGGTGGCACTCCAAGTTTAATCAACTCCGTGCTCTCCAGCGTTACATATTAAACCCTGCTGTCTCCTCCGGTTGAATGGAAAAGAAGAAAAAAAAAATCGGCACACACTTGGCAGCTACGTTTCTCTCTTTGTGCCCTGCATTTTCTTTTTACCACCTGTGCCTTTTCCTCTCCTCTTTTCCCATTTTTCTTCGCCAATCGATGAACTCATGCATACATTCATACGCATATATTCGATGCTACCCGTCGATGCTTACGTTTGCAAAACCCTTGGTTTTTTTCCTTTAGTCTAAAGTATCACTACCAAAGTGTAACAAAACATTTCTTACCCGAAGAATAGCAGTGTATAATCCGCATACCGGAGTATACCACGCGTTTTTCTTAAACTCATCGTAAAGCGACTCCCGTGGCTTTTCCCGCAGCAATAAACCTTCTTCTCTCCTTCCCAAACTACTTTCTGCTGCTGATGCTTTTTACTCTTGATTCTCGTGCGTGCAACAACCGCAATGGCAGCAGTCTTTTTTTTTTTTTTTTTTGTCCACAAAGTGCAAGTGCGAGGGGACTTTGCACCTGTGCGCTTCTCCTTTTTCTCTTCGCTGAGATAAGTTTGTTCAATGGTCCATGGGGTGCACGAGGGAAAGTTTTTTCACCCTTTTTTTTTTTTTTTTTTTTTCAGGCGGAGCTATGACGATGAGAGGTTTTTTTTTCATCGTCGGATCGTGTGGATTTTGCGAGGTGCGGGGCTGTAGGGTGGATCTTGCGTGTGTAATATAATTGGAAATTGATAGAGTACGTCGGCCAACGGGTATGATAAATTTTATGTTGAAAATGAAGGGTCATCGGTGAAATAGCTGGGTAGTTGGTGTCATTAAACTAAATTAATCAGGTGATTATTTACCTATGATTGAACTTTGTTTCCTGAAAGTGCACATGTGAACTTATAATAATCACTGAACCTTGTGTGGAAATTCAAAACCCTTGTGTAACATTTTAAATTATTTTTAAAATAATCCATGATTAAATAACAACCCTCACTGAGGTTTGGTTTAATGGTATGAAATCCAAACTATTCATACGTACACTTTAAATTTATGGATACAACAAAAACATTTAGTTTTTGTAATTTAAAAAAAAAAAAAAAAAAAAAAGCACCCAATCTCGAGTTAATGTNGCAATAATTTGTCGGATTCGCAAAAAACTCGCGTAGCTCAAGTGCAAAAAAATATTCAAATACCAATCAGACCGAGGTGATGGAGTAAGCAACGCTTCATGCGAGAATCTCCATTCGCAGCTCGGTTAGAAAAAAAAAAAAAAAAAAAAAAAAAAAAAAAGGGAGGGCCCTATCCAATTTAATGCGTACGCGCTCTCCTTCCCGCTCCTGAAAGGAAACAGACTGGACGAGGGGCACCTCCAATGAAGCCTCCGAAACAAAATGACTGAAAAATAAATAAATAATCACGGCACGATTACCCGCAAAAAAGGAAGATAAAAAAAAAAAATAAAAAAATAAAAATAAAAAAAAAAGATAGTTTCAGTAAATCGCTCTACATGAACGCGCGGAGCAAGCAATCCACGAAAGAGCATCCCCGTGGCCCTTGGCTCTCCATCAATCCCGCACGGCCGGCGGCTCTTAAGCTACTGAAAATTTAATCGAGCCAGCCAGCAGCCAACTCTACCCAAGCTTCCTCCTCCTCGCCTCAACTCCTACAAGATACTAGCCCAGAGAGAAAAAAAGAGCGGGACGAGGCGGCAAGGACTATAGATGTTACCTCACGTGCGAATAAATACGCAAGGAAAGAGCAGGAGCTGGAGGGCGATAAATAAAAGAGAGAAAAAGGATCACCGCTATCATTGCTCAGGTGCAGGGGGGCCAAAGTTACACGGAGGAAGAGCATGTAGTACGACGAAGTCGACGTCGCAGGTGTCGGAGTGAATTTTCACGCGTAGAAAAAAAAAAAAAAAAAAAAAAAAAAAAAAAAAAAACGAGAGAAAGAGAGAGAAGGTCGAGGGAAGGAGGACTTCATAAGGATATAAATTTTCCGGATTACCTGCAGGAGGCAGAGAGGACCCCACGCAAGATAGACGCCCTTAAATAAATATGCGCCCTCGCGCTTACGCTTCTTCTTCTTCCACACCAAAAGACTCATCCTTGCGCGAGTGCGTCTCTTGTCTCAACAACGACCGCTGGCTCCTTTTTTTTTTTTTTTTTTTTTTTTCTTGTTCCATTTCATAAGCGGCCGGATTTTCAATTGCTGCCACTACACTTTCTCAAATCTAAGTAGTTTATCAGTAAATCATCTTGATTTTTTTTTTGTCCATGTTTATAAAATCAATTTCTAGTGAAAGTTTTTTTGTACGGTATAAAATTAAGAAGTGCAACTAAAAAATAAAAAANTTTTTTTTTTTTTTTTTTTTTTTTTTTTTTTTTTTTTTTTTTTTTCTTGTTCCATTTCATAAGCGGCCGGATTTTCAATTGCTGCCGCGTCGGCAGTCCTTGTGGGTTTTATGGTTGTTACATAAATACTCGAGGTGCTTAGATGATGTGTATACATTACCAGTAGGAAAAGGAAATGAGACGATGGCGGGAGGGGGAGTCCTTACGAGATGCCGGTGGATATTGCGTTTACGGCAAATTCAAGGGTTGTTTTGTATTTCGCCGACGAGACCGTCCGAAGGGGAGACGAGTCCCCTTGTTTACACGCCGCGTATACACGGGCGTATTAGTTGCCCGCCTTTGCAGGTATACCACGCTCCGCTGGAGGGAGAGAGAGATAACGGAGCCGCTGGGTCAAATATTAATTTTGCCTAATAGAATGGAATTAATCAAACCCCCCCCCCCTCCGTTTAACATTCACTAGTGATGTTTGTGTATACCGTAAAACACTTAGTTGGCAGAGAGAGAGAGAGAGAGAGTTTTCATTTTGGCCGATCCCTAGCGTATATTGGGCACCAACACGAATGGCCCCTCTTTTTCAATGAGATTTCTCGCCTCGGAAGTCGTTTGGAAAAGAAGTGATTTTTCACGCCCCATAAACACCCCCCTCGGCGGTGCTTACTCTCTTGGTGAAAATTCGCTTGACCGTGTGTATATGTATACACGCGGGGAGGGCACGAATGGCCAAACGAGCCGAAAAAAAAAAAAAAAAGAAAAAATCGCTGCTCCACTCGTAGTTCGAGCGTTACATAAGTAATGCACCCCCGAAAACACACCGGTGTCCCTTTTCTCAGCGAAGCGCGCGTTCGAGCCCTCGAGCGGTAAGATTCATTTCTCCCCGAAAGTTGGAGGAGGGTATAAGAATGTGCGGCCGAAAAATCACGATGGTGGCCCCCTTCGATATTGCGTAGCCGAGGAATGCTCGAAATTTTCAGCCCGGCCATTTTTCATCCCCCTTACCTTTGGAAATCGTACCTATGGGTACCGAGAGGTGGTGAGCTCGAGCATGGCGGAATGGGTATTTATGTGCTTCCGTTTTGTATTGGAAAAAATTGGAAGAGCCAGTCCTTTTGTCGAAGGCATTTTTCGGTGCGGAATGAGAGAGACGCGAGTCGTACTTTAGATTTTTTGGGCCGAAGCAACGCCAGGGAGCATATCGCCGAAAGGGGAGTTTTTTGTTGACCGATGATTTTATGGTTAGTCGTATGGTTTTGAGGGAAATATTCGCACAAGTTGATCTACGAGCCATTCCAAGCAACTAAACCCTGAGCCTCGTGTCCGCCAAAGCCACCACACAAAGGTATCAAAGCTCCCGTATACATATACATATACGATGGCTTTCGAAAAAGCGCACGTCTTTTTTCCATTACGGCTCCCGTCTCCCGCAGCAGGGCCGGACAAATGGAGAAAAATAAGCGACATTATGAGAAATCACCAGAACGAGGAGTAGGTCCGGGGGATGAAAAAAAAAAAAAAAAAAAAAAAGGAAAAGAACGAGGGGGGTGGTGGCGATGGGAGAGCAAGTGTATATACGGCTGAGGAAAATCGCCATTTGTCCCTATATCATTTGTCTAGGGCCCTATCCAATTTAATGCGTACGCGCTCTCCTTCCCGCTCCTGAAAGGAAACAGACTGGACGAGGGGCACCTATCCTGCACGGCCGGAAGGAGGCGAGGTCCGAGGCTTGAGGGATGACGAAAAAAATGGGGGGGTCCCGCCGGAGAAATCGAGCCTCGTGTTCGCCGAAATTGCCGGGAGGAACGTGGCTCGCTCGGCTGACTTATCCCTGTTGCCTTTGTCGTTTATGGCCGCGCTTAATTTTATTAGCTCTTGTAACAGAAGTTATACACGCGGAAGTGTGTTTGATGATTTTACATTAACTCGAGATTGGGTGCTTTTTTTTTTTTTTTTTTCTTCCACTCCCACGATGGATGAATCAAATATGTGGTATTGGCCTTTTTTATGGACCCGAGGAAGGATGGATTGTGCAACCCGTGCTATTATCGCCTGAACGCTTTATTGGCGGCTCGCGTGGTTGATTTTTTTTTCTCCGTCTCAATTGACAGCACCGTCCTTCGCGAAAAGAGTTTTTTTTTTTTTTTTTTTTTCATTAAAGTGAGCCATGTAACCAACGTTTCAGAAGAAATTAGAATTCTTGACATGGATATGTCTTTCTTCGTACCATTTGTTTGGCACTTGAAGAAGTGTCCTTAAAAATTATCAACAATCCGCTGCGCAAAGATACGCGCAAAAGTGTCTTTATCGACTTAATTGTCTGTAATTGCACTTAGGTAGCAGTGCAGGTGACGCATCGGATGGATTTTAATTTCGGAGGAACCAACGAACTATAAACTAATAAGGACCATTAAACACACGATCGTGGAGTTTGCGTCATTCGTCGCTTCGAAAAACTGCTTTAATTTCGTTGGTCGTCGGATCATCTCGCGTTTGCGTGTCTCAATAAAAAACAGAAGAAGAAAAAAAAGGCAGCAGGAAGCTCTAAAAAAATCAAAACACCGAAAGGATGGAACGATATTTTCGCGGTTTTCGCCGATTGACGCGCGAGAAGAGCGGCGGGGGGCAAAGCCGGCTTACGTAAAAATCAGATAAGCCCCCCACGCGCGGCCAATTAGCCGCGGAAGGCGCCACATCCGGTCCACGTGCTTTCAGAGCTCGGGTGTAGACAACCGATTCGCGTGTATATAAATTGCCGTGCGAAAATCAACATGGTCAGTTCGGCTTTTGCTAAACAAGTGGACGACAGCGCTCAACCTCCCAGGACACTCCACAAGATGAAGCGCGCCTTTGCCACCCTCCTCGTTTTTGTTTATTTGGTATGTACGACTATTTTTCTATTATTCTTAGTCACGAGTAATGATATTCCATCCCACTTCACGATTTTACCCCGCAGAGCGTCGCTAAATCCATGGACCTGCACTTTATGGACGAAATGCTGGAGTGCGGCCACGAGATGGGCATGGACACTGGTATTCTTTTTTTTTTTTTACCTTCTGTACATGTACAACCGAGGCGTGGTGAAAAAAAAGAAAACATTCAAGCTTTCCCCTGCATGTGTTTCAGAGCAAATCAGGAACGTGCTGTTGACCAAGGACGACGAGAAGTTGGGCTGCCTGAACGCCTGTGTCCTGAAGAAGCTCGGAGTTGTGAGTATTATACCGATTGCGCGTGTTTTCCCTTTTTGTATGCTTTTAAAGTTAACCGCTTGACGATCCGGTAGATGATTGATGGGAAATTGCACGAGGAGAACCTCTACGAGGTACTGGAGAAGCACAAGGACACCATATACAACTTCGACGAGGTCAAGGAAGCCGTGGAAGACTGTTACGATGAAGGTATACCCTATACATTTTTTGAACAGTCGATTATCGAAAAGAAGCACTAATCCAAGGCTCATTCGTTTGTTTCCAGTCGACGAAGCGGAGGACCTGCCCGAGTGCCAACTGGCCCGCAAGTTCTCCATATGCATGGACGAGCATCTGAGCACCAGCTAAGAAGCAACGGAACAAGCATGTATACCAACATCAACGGCACATCGCGCCCACACCTCTACATATACATACATAATGTACACACCCAATTACACGCCGCTTATAACTTATACTTACCTGGTGGTACTCTCCGACGATGGCTAATTATGTGTATCCGCGTACGCCCGTATGCACCGGTTATGTAAAAGGCCAATAAAGTAATAATCCTAGTAACACACGTGTACAACCTGCAGCATATAAATACATTACTCGACTTGTTTATCCATCATCTCTCGAAACGGAGGTGCCCATCTCCTTGAACCTCCCCCATCCACGTTGATCCTCCCTCGTGTACGCGCGATGCAGATTTAATGAAAACAGATATTTCCCCGTACGTTGGTCCGCTCCATCTGTTATTATCGCGTGATTTCGATGCCCAGTTCACAGGAGCAGGGGCGGGGGTGGAGCTTAACCACCCCTGCGCTCGATTGTCGGTGGGTGTATGGAGCATTTGACAATAATTGCTCCGCAAAGAGGTTTAAGCGAGGGTTTACCTTGTACATTACGATAATTATGTCCCTCGCGACTAACCGATTTTTTATATCGACTTCCAATGAAAGAAACGCCATCAGTGTTGGGAATCTATGTAAGCAGTTTTAACGCGAGTGCAATAATTTGTCGGATTCGCAAAAAACTCGCGTAGCTCAAGTGCAAAAAAATATTCAAATACCAATCAGACCGAGGTGATGGAGTAAGCAACGCTTCATGCGAGAATCTCCATTCGCAGCTCGGTTAGAAAAAAAAAAAAAAAAAAAAAAAAAAAAAGGGAGTGTGTGTGTTGTCCTTCCGAAATGAAAATCAAAAGCCCTTAATCCTCCTCTCGCGGGCGCGACAAATCATCCCTCTCTCTCCGATTTCTCGCAATTAGTCCCCCCTACTCTTGCACCCATCCATATCACATTCATACACCTCGCCCATACATACAGGTTTCCAATTCTAAGCTTAACTCTCTCTCTCTCTCTCTTCCACAGAGTTCCCATTAAACTGGGACCAGGAGAGAGCTGCCCTTGCGGGTGCCCAACGTCAACCAATAAGCCACGCGCACCCCACCCAACCCTCCGCCTATCCTACCGTATACATATTATATACTGTCCACATAGAGCTCCGGCGCGCGTGATTTATACGAAAAGCGCGCAATGGAATCCGAACAATGTTAATTTCGCGTACGCCCTTGGTCGCGCGCGCGTGTGTGTGTTTGCATATGGGGATCTATGCTCTGTAGGTTGGGGCGACCTTTAGCCACCCCCCGCGGCAGCTGAGCTTACATTCTCGCCCCCGGAGGGCTACTGCCCACAGAGAGAGAGAGAGAGGTATTAACCACCGCTGCTGTGGCTACGAGAGGGACATACTGTTTTCTTTTTCTATTATTTCCAGATAATATATACCAGCTGATGTAATACGTGTGCGTCGCAGTGGCATCTGGAAACGCGTGTGTACACGTCCGTGGCATAGGGCGTGCGTGTCTTTTGCGCTTTTGCTTCGTTATTCGGCAAAGTTTTTTTTTTTCAATTTTACCCCTTTCTTTTTGCGCGTGGGTGGAAAAAAAAGGGAGCTAGACTTTGAAGCTTCGCACTGGAGGGAGGGATTAAAATTTACAAACGCCGGGGTGCGCGATTCGAAAGCTATATATAGAGGGGGGGGGTTTGAAAGGTAGAAAAATGCGAAAGATGAAATTTCACCGTGTAGGGGTGCTATCGAGTGGGCTTTCAAAGGCTCAAAGAGTTTTGTGTCGTTGTTGTTGTTGTTACGTTTTCAATAAGGTGCGCAGAGTGTGATAAAGAGATTGATTTTTTTTTTTTTTTTTTTTCACGTCTGACGAGATCATTGTGGAAATTAACAACAAACCATAAGTATATATATTTCCACTGTCATCCGTCATTTGTGGGATTACGGTGAGATCCGTTCAAATGAAGCACACCTACCGTGGTATGTTTCTCAAGGGGCATAAAGGGCACCCAGTTCTATCCATTTGGGGTCCATAAAGGAGGACCTTTGAGTATTGACGTAAAAGACGTGTTAGAGTATAGCTTCTGATTACAAATCATGATATTACTGTAATTGGGTGGAATTTAATCAACACCTGTGAAAAATTTTGTACCCTGTAACTCTGGTACATATGGTTATTTCAAGTATCGTTTCGTGTATAAACTGCGACACATATACAGTGCAAACTTTGTAGTACCATATACTTGATGCCCACCGCGCAATATCGTAAAAGCCCGATAGACCCATATCGTACAGTGTACAGTAATTCTCGAACATTTCTGCAACTCACAGCCAAAAGGATAGGGGAAAAAAAATGGAAAAACTTTGGATATTGGCCTCGTGCGTGCATCAGGTGTACTTAGTCTCTCGCTTAAGGAAAACACATATAAACTTCCACAGCCGCCAAGTACAAGTACCAGCATCACGAAATCTCATCAATTTTGTAACGCGTAAGCGCATGTGCCGCAAGTCGGGATACAGAGGGGCGCCAATCACGCGAGCTCGCGTGCTTTCGCACGTATACGCACTTACACACGCGTAAAATATATATACATATACATACGTCACTTGTACCTTACCCAACGTACCCCCATAGATCAAGAGGCAAATAATGCCGTCGTGCAGCCTCATCGGTGAAGATTGCGCCGAGTCTCGGGAGATGCTACGTTGGCATATATGTATATACATGCAATGCGATCGCGTCGCTGGTGCTCAACAAAGCTCGGATATCTTGTTTGCTCGGGGCTTGTTGCCCTCCCGGTTTAATTCGCCAGCCGGAGCCCAGAGAAGTTCGTTTCGTTCCGCGGGCCTGAGTCGATGGTAATTGCCCGAGAAGAGTCGCGCCGCACGGAGTACGAGCGTTAAACGCGTCTAAGGAGACTTGGCTAACTTTGTTCTTCCCTTCCACTAGCGGTTGCCTTCCAGCCTCCAGAGAGAGCGGTCTTTTTTTTCATTTCCCCTGATTACCATGTTCGCGATTGATGTGTTTTATCCAGAGGCCGATGAATGTACAAAACGCGAGACCGAGAGGAAAAATCCAATACAGGGTTGAAAATTAAAACTCTACCCCCCTGCGCCTCATTTGGATGCACCCCCAGCTCGGGGGAGCCTCTATTTTCCCCATCGCCCTTTTTTATTTAGTCCACGAGCACGCAGTACAAAATCACTGGAGAAAAATGCATGTAGCTGTACCCTGATGTATATACGCTGGATGTTGGGGGAATGGCACAAAATTAATTTCGTGGGCGTAAAAGGGTTACACGCGTAACGCATCCTCCACTATACTATTACGGTTGTATAGTTGTTTGGCAGTGAATCTTTTTGACGGACCATCCTCGGCTGCCTTTGTGTACAAACCCCCCTGGATGATTGACACGGAGGACCATTGAAAACGTCCACCTCGAGTTATTTATCGTACGGTGCAGGGCAGCGATGATTAAATTTTTTGCTCCGTATCATACTGCAATGTTTCCGCGTTTAGCTCCAGGAACAATAGAGGCCGGGTGAGGTGGAACAGTCTCGGG
The DNA here is from genome assembly GCF_000648655.2 of Copidosoma floridanum. The sequence goes on along the minus strand of NW_019379466.1, from coordinate 1,040,717 downwards.
TCTGCAGGCAGGCAGCACAACGTTGGTGCTTGGCAGCGCTCGTACAGCGAAATGGGGATAATTTACCTAAACTGCGGAATTTGACGTTTGCCGGGGGCCTCCCGATAAGCCAGACGAAATTACGCTTACAGCTAGAGAAACAGGGAGATAAGCGTGTCTGCAGCTACTTAACTGCACACAGTACTGTTTGTTACTCTCCAGATCCGCTTTACGAGCCTTTACTCGCGTGTCTTTGTGAAAGTACATACATACATATATACACGTTTCACGGACTGTGCACGTTCATGGGAATAATATGGTAAACGCGTTTTTACGGCTCAGCTGGAAATTTGACTTTTCGTCTTTAACGACGACAACCTATACCCGAGTGTACAATTTTAAACGGGGCGTGTTTAATGGACTAGCAATTCGTATTTAGGCAAAATGGCTAACATGGCTATTGCTCCGATGATCTAGCTCCCCCAGCAATTGAGAAATACGGTATGGATTATTACCTTTTTTGTTTCCCGATGTAGAACGGGTGAATAAGGCAACCCTCGATTATCAATAATCGGATAAAATAAGTGTATAGAGAGGAATGGCAAACAATGATACCCACAGCCCAATGCCTCGAAACAAAAAAGAAAAGGGGATCCTCGAACCACTTGAAGTACAATCCTCCATGCGTGTACCTCCCACTTGATGTACCGGCCGAAACACCGACGCACGTATAACTACAAGGCAGCGGTAATTCCGTAGACGGGAGAAGAGAGTGGCATCAGCAGTGTACACCCACCCGGCAGCATCACTAGCGTTTTCGGAATAATTTAATTAGCAGGAGAGGCCCGCGGTAACTAGCGGCGGCTATACAGTACACCGGCGTCCCGAGGGCTCGATACCAATGTACAACCACCGTTGCGTATTTCTCCGAGTCGCTTCTCGTGAGAGGGGGGAGGGGGACGTATCCACCGGCGGCTATAAATGGAAGCTACGCACGCGATGGAGCCTTTCAGCGTCTCACGGACCCGATCGGCTTAACGAGAACGATCGGGGGGGGCTGCGCGCTCTAATGAGCAGCTTGAGTGGCTGACTCGGTGTGCCCCGTACACGCTTAGGCACGCGGTTTACCTTTTTTTTTTTTTTTTTCCTCTCGCAGGAAAAGAAACGTGAAGGATGTTTTCGGGTTTCAATAAGAGTTTCCGAGATTTTTTTCTTCCTTCCATTCAAACGTGAGGAGTCTCGTGCCTCCGTTGCGTCGTTAGCGGACCGCAAAAGCAGCCCCGACTTACTTGCTGGGTCCAAAGTCAACTCTTTCCGAAAAATGATCCCCCGAAGAACTTTTCCTCCATCCGGCTCGGGGTGACAAAGGCTGGGGAGAGGAATATCACATTTGCAATTCCCGATTCAACGGCCGGTCGAACTTGGAGTCCGGCAACCGAGTTAAAGAGATGGAGGAGTCCGTCCAGCGAGTAAAAGCAAGAGTGTGTGTACAAAGGGCCTTTGAGTCTCGGCCGAATGCAAATGGGAATTTCCAAAGTTTTCGGGGGTGAGGGTGGTCTCTTGGCTGGGAGTTCATTTCACGGGCGGTCCCCCGAAGCGTGTCCAGAGCACGCGCGGAAAACGGTTAAACTTTTAATTAAAAAGTAACCATTGGGAGGGAGGGCGCACTGTTTTTCCGGGGGCAAGCGAGCGAGAGAGAAGCCCACCCCCACCCCCAGGGCTTTTTGCCACTCCTTCCTCGAGAGTATAGCAGCGACAGTTTGATTGCGCCGTTGGGGATCGGCTCTGTCCGCGCTTCTCGTACATCCCCTTCTCCTTCGACTCGGCACTTGTGCTCGGCCGAAGGGATGATTCTTCGGAGGTTTGGCTTCATTATTCACGTGAAATTGATTCCTAGCTTGCCACCGGCGCGCCCCGCTACGATTATTTCCTCCTTATACTTCTCGGCCCGAGTATACGCGCTTTCTTCGGGAAATAAGCAGACGAGGGGGGGGGGGGTAAACTTGCGCTTTCCTCCTTTGGACGGAGCGCTCCTTCCGGGGCAACAATGCGACCCTGGAGCTTTCGTCCTTCCCGCGTATAACGAGCTGCGATTGTGCGCCGATGGGACTTTTTTAACGAGACGCTGCCGCGACGCAACGTCCCTATTTCTTTTTTTTTTTTTTTTTTATTGTGCGCGCACTCGGGTTTTATGTATACACCGCCTAGACGCTCCATTTGAATATGCAAACAAAGAAACGCAGGGGGGGGGGAAAGTTTGGTGGGTCGTTTGCGATTTTTCGGGGCCATTTGTAAACATACGCTTTAATGAAAGCCCCTACGAGGACGATTATTTTTTTAATCTAAAAAAACGAGACGAATAGGGAAGCTGGTGTTGAATGTTCTGGACCAAGGAAGCTACGTACAAATAACCAAGTCCAAGCGTAAAAGTGTCAAACCGATTATTAGTTATTCGTTATTCGTTAAAGACGCTATTTCCAAGATACGCGGTTTGATCAAAGGTATGGGTAAGCTCGGGGTACAAATAGCATCCATTCAGGCATTACCGTTCAATAAACCGTAATGTTTTTATAATCGAGGGAAGGTCACTGCAATTAATATTTTAAGATATACGTTATTTAATCTATGTGTGCCACCGTCAGTTACGTAACGCAGATAAATATATACTTACAAGCTTGTGATCTTTATCTTATCGTGTTACGTGAAAACTAAGTAAAATAACTTCGAGCTAGCCTAATGACAAGTCGTTAAGCAAATGCATTTTTTTTTTTTTTTTTTTTTAAATTAGTCTACAGGTGGCTGTGGACAGTTGCGTTTTAAAAAATATCACACTCATCGAATCTCTATCCGTATCTGTAACCACATATAGTCAACTTTTACTTTTTGCAATCAGCACATCAACGTAGTAGTCTTTGCCCTACCCTGTTTTAATCGCGTTCGAGGCACAAGCCATGAAAATCTCCTCTCCTAGAAACAATACGTCCCCGCGAAGCTTTACGCCTATATACCCGCACAATCCATAGAAACTTCTTATCTCGGGAACAATGTAGCCTCTGATTCGCGCGTATACCTACTCACAAAAGCGTATCCTCCGAAAGCTCGGCCCGCGAGATTAATCCGCGACTCTCTTTCCTCCCGACTCAATGCCAGCCTTGATTAATCGAGCACCTCGAAACTCAACTCTTCTCTCCCTTGGTTTATATATACATATATGTATAACACGCGTACAACCACTTGCATCATCCGCATCCTTCGGTCCCCCGCTGAACACCTACACCGACTCTTGTCAACGCCTCTATGAATAATTTCGCTCCTCGATTCTTCCCCCCCCCCCTCACTCCTACACTCGAGTCTTCTTTTTGGTCTCCCTGCAGGGCTGCGCGTGCGAATAATTCACGCGAAACACGCACGTGTCGACGAAATGTATCTTCCCGCTCCTCCTCGCTGATCCTTCACGCACACGCCGGCTCTCCATCTCTCAGCCTCCTCCTGTCTTACATGCCCCCCACCCCCTTCTGAACCTATTTCATCGCTCCTCCCGCGCACCCTACACCCACGACGCGTTACAGTCGAGACAGAATAACGCTCCATGCTCTCGCGGCTGAGTCTATACATAAAAGTCTGCTCCTTTTCGGCGGAGGACTCTTTTTTCTCCGCGTCCCGGGGTTATCTGGGCTTCACGTCCCACTGCACCCGTGCTCGTCCCCAAGGGGGGGGGGAGGCGTAAATTTTTTAGGCGCGGCTGATCGCCGTGCGGTGGTTTATCATGTACGCGCGGACACGAGTGTGTATAGGGTTGCAGCCGATTGTTTTTTTTTTACACTGCTTGAGCTCGAGTATTTTTCGTGGCTTCTCGCGAGATGGGGTTGGGCTGGACTCTTCGAAGGGAAGTAATGGCTGATTGAGGATCTGTCCCCAGCTGTGGACGACAATCGGCACATCTCGAATGTACATTCAGTTGACCCGGCCATATTTTAGTTGCAAACGTCTATGATAAATAACTTGTTTCATCCCCTCTGTCGTCCCAAAATCGCCTACTCGGAACATGTTTTTTTTTTTTTTTTTTTCCACTGCAATGAAAACCTTGCGCATACGTCGATTTAACGGAACTGCGGCAGAGTGTGAAACGAATCGTCTCTCATTTTTCACGCCCACGAAACGAGATTAGAGGACAAATTGAATCACCAATCACGCGGGAGAAGGAGGAGGAGAGAAAACAGCTTTCTGTGCCCCATAGTGCCCCCTCCTCCCCCCCCCTGTGTGTGATCCATTTCGCCTTATGCTCCGATAATGTTGTTTGCAAGGAGAAGGGGAGGTCCTGGTTTGTGACTAATGCGAAACGTGCCCTGGCTTTTTTATAAGTACATGCCGCCGAGGTGTTTTCGTTTGTTCCTTTGATTCTCTTTGTAGGTACATTTCTCTTTTGAAATATACGCCAAGGGTTTCCCCCCTCGCGGGTTTTCTCATTTCCCTGGGTGTTGTTTACCGCTAAATGTGTGTGTGTGTGTGTGTTGGTATTCGAGTAATTGATGCAATTGAATGCCAAGTGTGAATGTCTAGGTTATTGGCTAGTGATAGTAATTTTATTTTCGGATGATTGGTTGTATTGCGATAAAACAAGTATGTAATTACCACCTATGGATGCTGGAGAGCGGGTTTCCCCTACGTACCTGTAACATATACAAGTTTGATTATTACAATTGAAGTAATTATACATTCAAAAGAATTTTAGAAAACAGACATTTGTAGTCCAGTCTATTTGATCGAATATATTATAATCATTATTGTCAATTATTCGATTGGTGTTTAATTTAGCAAAACTCAAAGGATACTTATTGAAAATTATTCGTGACAATTTAAAGACATTTTTACACCAATAATTGGTTAAAGTGCAATGATTTTGTCGTGCCAAAGTACGTAAAATAGTTTGAACAAATGAATTCAAATAAAATTTGAAACGAACAAAAAGCTGTGAAAAAGCACGAAATTCGTTCGATCGATTCATCCATGATTCAAAGTAAACTGTATTCTCATCGTGTGCAAAAACCACCCGACTCCCTCGAATCCAATTCTAATAACTGCTCATTAACACGCTGCGCTCCAAACTCGAGGAAATCATCGTCTCCGACGCGCCACTCCCTTCCGTAAAACTTTGGTGTTTTGATTACCGATAAAATTATGCCCCAAAACTCCCAGCCGGTCTTAAAAAGCCCCCGACGTGACAAAGTACACCCGCGACATACACATCGGAGGCGAGAGAGCAAAGCGCCTTAAAATAAAGCTCGAGAGGGAGTACGTCGAAGCCTAAATGGCTCCGAGGCACTTTCGGCACGATCTTCTTCGCGCAGCCTTCCGAGGGTCCTTCTCCTCCCTCTTGCCCCCTGATTTCAGCTTAATTGGACTTGGCGGACACTTTCCTCCCCGACACCCTGTTTCTTTTTTCTTTTTTTTTTTTTTTTTTTTTTTTTGTAACATCTTCGCGTTTCGGAAGGGAAGGACCCAGACCTGTTTTAGGCACTCCCGCTTGATTTATCGACGGGGATCGCAAGTCGTGTCTACCCGTGACGATGTTACGCCCCGTTCCGCGATGTTGGCAAGCTTTTCGAGATTACTAATGGAAGCCTATGATTTTTATTACTCTCTTCTTCTTCCATCGAAATTTAGCTCGTCCGATAAACGTAACGCGTCCAATTCTTGAGGCAAATCAGTCAGCCGCGACGCGACCAAATGAAATTCACAACGAGCCACGAAATGAAGAAACAAAACTTTGCAATTCCAAACAACCTCGTCTCTCTTGCAGAACTACATCTTTCGGGACCGGAGCAAAAAGAACATCGGGTCCGGGGGCTAAATGCAAATGCGGTGCAGGGGCCAAGTGACTTTTGCTGTTGCCCCGAACGACAGAGGAAGAGGAGGGGGAAAAAAAAAGTGACCCTCGCAATCCCTGGGCTTTATGAAGAGACAGCGCAATGAGAATCAATCAGGCGATCCGAGATTGGCTTGTCTCCTTGGCAGGGCTCCAACGCTCTTATCTACCTACGTGTCGCTCCCTTAATTTCAGCTTCTGGACTTTGGTTCGCGTATTCGCGAGGTGTGCGTAAAGCTTCCGAGCGATACCTGCAACCGGCTCCCGCGGAGACACTATTTTTATCGTTTGGCTGCAAGAGAGGCAGCGGACCTTCCGGGGATTACTTTTCAAGCATTATTGTGCCTCTCCATACATGTGTATGTGTTTAATTTATTTCTCCCGACATCACATGAGGAGGGTGTCGAAAATTATAAACCCATCAATGAATCAGTGTGAAATACACCATATGTTGCCAAAAGCAACAATTTCGTGTGTTTACCCGTGTACGTGCCATTTAATGTCACCGAAAAAGAAAAAAGCCATAAGTATACACAAAAATTGGCCCATAAGCCACCGAAACTCTCGTTACATGTGCACTCGTTGGCCACCACTAGCAACAGTATAACCAGCTATACACATATATATAAATATACTGTACGTCTCGAACCGCAATTCGCTCGTAAACGCTCGCGTTATATTACTCGGCAACGATATTACGACCCGGCAATTGCGCCGCCAAAACTCACGCAAGATGGACGATTAGTCCCTGCTCCCTCTCTCTTCCATATAGTTTCGAGTCCAAGGGAAAGAGTGGCCCTCTTTTTCTCGCTGCACATGTACACGCAAGGGGTGAAAGCCACGGGCGACGCGTTTACGAGCTTTCGCGCGTTTGCCGCTAAATTTGCGAGCAAATGATAGCCGGCAAACTTGTTTGTTGCAATATCATCCGTGGGACATTAAACTCTTTTGTCCGGGTGGGAAGCCATTCAGGGGGAGTTGAAGTTTATATACATCGGGTGGGTGACGGATGGATGAATAAATCCAACGCTAGTTTAATGCCACGTGACTCGTTACACCAATTCGTCGGCCCATCCGTAATTTTCCTTCGGGATGCGACTCTTCCTGACGGCTCGCTTTTACGGTGTCTCCTTGCCGCTGGTAATTTTACGGTCAGCCGTAATCGTTTGGACTGCAAAATTATCACCCCCCCCCCCAACCCCTCCTCTGGTGCCACGTATATGTACGTGTTCTGGGAGTTTGGTGAAAATTACGCCCGCGGTCCTCTTTCCCTGTGCTTGGCCGTTTACGGCACCCGCCACTTTATTAGCTGTAGTTATGGAGCTCGGAAACTCGCTGGGAATGTCATCTCGCTTCTATGTATAATTACGTACATGTCTACCCGAAGAGTTTTTGGCTGAAGAGGAGGGCGAGGAAGAAAGTTGATTGGCTGACGCCGATGGTGTTGGTTGTTCATTTGGCGTCTTTTGTTTTAACCGATGGTCTCTGGAGGCACAGTTGCGAGTTCAAATGCTTGTGGGACCCCAAGTTCTTTAAGGGAGTAGCTTTGGGGTGTTGAGTCGCTAATCGTATGCTGCCGAGCGTAGAGGCTTGTGTTTTGGGTTGCACATTGGGAGGCGCTGCTGTTAAAGACTCGCGTCTATATCGGTGAGGTACTATATTCATTACTTTTGAATACTGAGCTTTGATATTTCGGTTGTAAGATAACAGAAAAAATGTCAATCTCCCAATCGTGATGAAACAAAGATTTCTTCAGAGCCCCTTGAGCTGGAAGTTTTTCATTCGGAACGTCCCGTTTCTCTGTCCCACGGAAGTTATCGTAACGATATCGCGTTCGGCGTACTTTAATGAATCTTCCAATTAAAGTGTTGCACACGACGCTTCATTAAAAAATTTGACGAAACCACTGCCTCCGCGCCAAACGCGTTGTTCTGACAAAAGCATATTATCTTATCTCCAAATTCACTTTGGTTCCGTAAAATGCGTGTTACGACATATTTTAGCAATCATTTAGGCATTAAAAAAAAAAAAAAAAGTGCGCATTCAATCACGAGGAGAAAAATGAAAAAAGGCCGTAATCTCGGCGATTTCACGATCGATCAGCTAAAATCCACCCCAAATGGCCAACCGCAGGAGGAAAAAAAAAAACCCCCCTCGGAGACACACGAGCTCCGTCGCCGGAACCGCCAGGCGTAAAAGCTTCTTCCTTTATTCTCCTCGCCACGCCCAAATCGAGCTTTTACATGGCCCGCGTCCCAGCGTCCCTTTAGCCCGCGGAGCTGCGATTGAGTTATCGGAACGAAGTTAGCCAAGGCAGCTGGAAATCTCTTTCGGCCGCTCGCGATTTTCTGATAAAAAGGGGGCCTGCATTAATTATACGGATTCCGCCTTTGTCGTATACCCTACACGGAACGAGGGGGCGAGCTAAATGTGATTTCGTCCATTGTACCGGCCGCTTTGATCCGCTGCGCGGCTAATTTGAATATCGGACAACGCGCTCGTGGAGCTTCAAACTTGCCGGGCCATCGGAAGCTGCGGGTTATGTGAAGGGAGGGGGGGGGTGTAACTAATGGACAAACAGAAATCAACTTACTGGGATGGAAATTGGAGTGTGCGAGCGGAAAATGGCCCGTTGGGCACTCCACGCCTGATTTGGGACGGTTTACTCCGTTCGGAGGGCAAAAAATAAAACAACTCGTGGTATCGACAGTGCATGTCACGTTCAGGAGGAGAAAAGGATACACGGCCAATCGTTTCCTCATCGGACCATGGCCATATACCTGCAGTTACGACGACGACATTTACACGCGCCACCGCAAAGAATAATATTGCCACGTGGGTGTGTGTGCCTGTGCACGAGGAATCGTCTGGACAATCCATCAGTCCATCCGACTCTTTTTCGTTTATCCTCGATCTTTTTTTTTCTTTTTTTTTTTTTTTACATGAAAGGCTTCTGTTGTCCCCCCCCCCCCCCCCCAAAGTGCACAACGACGTTTTTACAAAGAATCTGGTAGTGACATTGGAAGCATGTTTTCGCACAGTATACACTTAGACAACGAGATAGTAAATGATTACGTGTACGAGCAATTGTACAGCCATGAGTAAGTGGTTGAAGAATTTTTGGTTTATATTTACTTTTTTTTGGTGGGAAATTGTGGACAATCGAAACAAAAATGTAAAACCAATCTAGAAAAGGGAATAAAATTTTTTAAGTGAAAAAATAAATTACAGCAGAGGACGATCTATTGGAAAAAAACTACAGTAAAAAACGAAAAGTAATCTTATCAGTTTTTTTTTTTAATTGTAACACGTACGACTGTAAACTTGTTTGGTCGACCGAGACACTATTAACATATATTTAACTATAAAATAAAGTATTTACAAATAGCCAACACAAAGTATAAAATACAATGTACACGTGCAAAACATTTCGTGATATTGCTAAACAAATAAATCTTAAAACGTTGACCAGCAAGAAAAAGTTTCTTTTTCCAAGCTTGTACGGTATTTTTTTCATACGAAAAATCTTACAAAAACCACGTAAAGTCAAACAAAAAGACGACCTGAATAAATGAAGGCGAAATGTTAGTCATGTGAGTCTCACGTGACTTTTTGTTTGATTAATGTTATCAAAATGAAAAAAAAAAAAATTCTTTTTCCAACTATTTACACACTTGCAAATCCATACGGGCTATTGAACGATCACCGAAAAGTTCGATGATTGAAAAAGAGGTCAGACAGCCAACATTTCCGAGTTGATCGTCTCCTCGAACACACAAAAGTCACACCAGGCCAATGGACCCCCGTCCCTTTTTCAGCTCGGCTAATCTCCCAAATTCCAAAAATGATTACTATTAATGAAAAAAACTCGCCAAAGTAAACACTAAAGCGTCAAAGAGACGCGGCGTTTCGTGCAACATCCTCTCGCGTGTATCACACAAAGCCAAAGGTCGCCGAAGAGTTAAAGAGTAAGAGGATAGTAGGGGGGGAGGGGGAGTCCTAGGGGAGGATCCTGGAGGCAAAGTTCGCGCATCTCGTTAGGATTGCCTTCTCCCGCAGTCGTTCAAGGATAGAAAGAGATGAGACGAGGAATGGCCTCTTGCCTCCTCCTTGACTTGTAAATTTCGTTAGGGATCGTAGGTATATGTGCGCATGTATGCATGTACGTGGGATCTGCCGATGCTGTCTTACAGGAATTTCTTGTAGGGGTCCAAGGAGGTCTTTTGAGGGATAGAGCTGGGGCTTTGCGCCGGCAAGGCTTTTGTAAGCTGTTATCGGAAATGCTGATATTAATGGTGTTAGGGTTTAGTTATGGCTGTCTGGGTGTGCGTATATTCAGTGAGGCGAGCTTTATTCAACGCGAGATACCTCTCGATGAGATATATTACGAATTTCGATTGCGCAGTTGTGTGTGACCTTTGCACGACTTACTGGGCTTACGTGAAAGTTGACAATGATTAAGGCGGTGCTTTGAATCCGTTGTTTGATCATCTGATAAAAATTTTGTAATCTTTATTTGTAAGGTACATTGTGATGCAACTGATGGACATTGTATCGCTGAGTTTATAAGTTTAATGTTTCAAGCTCAAAGCAGGACGTATGAAACGTATTTAAAGTTCGTTAAAAAAAATTTTATTTCATTTGATTCGTCAAGTTTGAGACGAATAATTATAGTTTCAAAAATTCAGTACCCTAAACAATTTATTGGAATAAATGAACAAAAGCAAGAAGTTACTAGTAACTTGTTGAAAACACTATTGAAAAAGTGATTGAAATTTACAAAATTGATAAAGTCTTGTTATTGCTAAAAAAATATGAAATTCAATTTAATGAACCCCAAGTTGATTTTAATATCTCTTTTACCGAGATCCGAATTTGCAAGTTGTAAGGCTGTGCTATTTTAATATCAATGGGAAATCAACACCTTATTGTTATAACCCTATGTACTTTGTACTGCAAGGTACAATTACTTGGCAATTTTTTCGTTGAAAAAAAAAATTCTATTCGACGTCACGCACTGCTTTAAAACGAAATATGTTATGTTCAAAGTCGTTTGAAATTCTTTCGTGATTTCTTCACCTTTGATTGCAAGAATAACTCACGACTTGTAATAAACAATTGCATTATTTTTTATTAGAAACATGAGAAATAAAGTTTATTGAAAAACAACGAATCTAACGATAATACCAACAAATTTTCATATCTTTTCGTGACAAGTGCGTTTAATTTTGTGGACTGTTTCATTACACGAACCCACATGTATTTAGACACACCAAGCACGAAGATAAAGCATTAAAACTTGACAGATTACAGTTATAATTGCCAATTTAATTAATATTGAGAGCTAGTTTTCGTTAGAGTCAATGTGCCCAATATCAATTGGATTTTTTCTGACGCCCCCCCCCCTCCCCTACTGAGATTAGAGTAGACCCTCTCTCAAATCGGCATTAATGTTCATAAAGTACCTTGAACTTTTATTTTCCAGTACCATGTAGCTCCTCCTGTATTTTAAACAATAGGCACATGCATATGGGAATCAAATCATGTTGACAAGTCCTGTCAATGTTCTGTGGATGATTTTTTGGGCTTGTCAGTACTTTGTTCTGCTTAGTTTTGCTTCTTTTCACTGATAGTTAATAACAATGTCCGATGTCCGAACAATTACTCGGATGCTCTGACAAATGAACATTTAAGTGTAATGAGACAATCAATTACCATTGAATTAATTAATTTTGGTAATTAAAATTCATTTAAATCATTAGCGTGATTTATTATTGAAGCTAAAAAAATTCGGAAAAACCGGTTTAGATAAAATTAATCTTTTTTACTTTGCACGTAGCAGCAAGTTTTAAACGATGACTAAAATTATTTTTTAATAAAAAATTGTATGCAGTGATAGCCCGGCTTTTATTAAAAATTTAGAAGATTATTTTAAAGATTAAGACAAATAAGTTCAAACTTATATCTTCAGATCATATTATTTTTGTCTGCAAAACATATCCATATTTATAAGTAATTGAATTTAAAAAACTGTAAGTGTTAAAATGAAAATTGGATCTACATGTCAAGTTTAAAATTCAGGAGAATCTATTAACAGTCGTTGGTCAACCAAGAGCGGGATTGTTTCAAAGAAAAAGATACAAAAAAATGAACGTCAAGTCCACATTTAAAATCCACTTGATATTTACGGTATCAAATATGTATTATTTACGTATTTGTCATGTCACATCTTTTATTACCATATTATATGCCAATAATAAAATGTATCATAGAAAAACACAATACTTCAACGGTAAATATCTCTCAGTTTGGTCATAAATACAAGCTTTTATCTGATAAAGAACAAAATTTACGATGTATCCTATTGTAGCACTGGATTTTTTGACGGATTTTACTGTTTACGAAAAGTTACTTCTACATTTATAATCCCGTAAATTATTTTTCGTGAAATTTATTTTATTGAATGATAGAGTTCCTTTATTAGTAAATGTATATAATTATACATACATATTTACCCATAGGTTCGTACCTTGGTAAAAACAATCAAAAATAATCATTTTTCGCTACGTTTTTCTTATTTCCTGAACAAAAGAGTTATGAATTTAGTCGAGAGTCATTAAGCTGTGGCTGAAATTCTAATAACTTTTTTTTAAATTAATTAAAGTGTTAACGATATGAATGTGATAAAAATATATATTAGTTACTTCTAACTAATGATAAATACACTACAAAAAGATGACAAATCATTAATTTAGATGATAACTTTATCTTAGATATTTAGGCAACTTTTGTAGATTAATCATAAAAGTATAAAAGAAGACCCCCAATTATACTTGACTAGTAAAAGGCTATCGTCACATTTTAAGTATTACTTTAGTCTCCGTCAGACCGTAAGTGGAATACATTTCAAGATGTTCACTAGAATGTTTCTCGTTGTTCTTTTGAGTTTGGCAGTCACTTTGGTAATTGAAAAATTATAAATTTAGCTTTTTACTTAAACTATAGTTTAAATATTTTGTTGTGGATAGTAAGCTACATTGTGAATGAAGAATATGTGATACTAATTACAACATTACTTTCATCATATACTTGCAGGCACACCCAATCCAAGAGTCAATAGAAAACCAGGTAATTTTGACAACTTAATAACAATTTTTTTTTTTTTTTTTTTTCAAACAAGTTTAGCAGCTTTTTCAATAATTCTGTTAATTTTAATGGCTTATTTGTTTTTACTTTAAGTCAAATAGCATTCAAGTCACGGACTCATCTGATGAAAATTTTAATAACACATTAGAAGAGTTGTACAATGATTTCTATGCCGTTGACAAATTGTCTCGGGATAAGAGTACGAATTCTGCGTTCAAAGTGAAGGATTTAACACCAAGTTTTGAAAAATCAACAAAACTTTTCGAGAACGAAACTGTTGAAGATTAAGTACTGGGCTATACTATACGTACTGAAGTAATTTTAAAAACAATGTAAATTCTTTAGTTAAACTACAGAAAACTCTAAAATTATCCAAGTAGTTCATTGAAAAATACACGACAGTATTGTTATGAAACTATAACGTATTATGTATTTAAAATCACTACAAAACATAGTACACTGTTACATAGCATACACAATTGTTTTCGTATCAATAAAGGCTTACAAATTTTATTAAACTTGAATTTGATCCGTGAGTCTTTTAATTTCCTTCTATAAGACATAAACCCCAAGTAACTCGTATAATTTTACAAAAATTTAAACTACATTAGGTATTAACACCAGAAACGAAACTGATCATCGTTTGTATGGTTAAGGTACGCATACGTTTTTTTCCATAAAACACAATCCTTTTAGTGAAAAATACGTAACATGATAAAATTGAATCCAGTTTGGATTAACAAAAGTAAAATAGTTACTTCAAGCTTTTGAAACATTGACAAGTTCAAGGTATTAATAACTAAACATAAAGTTTTTTAGAATTCTACACGCCTTTTTTAAATATAATTAAATATTTAACAAATAAATGGTTAGAGTTTGTTGAATATATAAAAACGCCCAACTTTTAGTAATGTGTAGTTATAAATGACAAACTTCCGTCATGCTTTAGGAATAGTGATACACATTTAACTCACGCAGTACTTGTTTCGCTTGTTCATGCAACAATACAGTAATACAAGGGCAAATGAAATAATGCAGTGGAACTTTTACGTAACTGTGTTTCAAATAGCGTTACCTTCTCAGTGTCAAAAAAACTATAGCTTAGTCGAGAAGTTCATTATCATGAAGACTCAAGCGTTCATCTATTGCATGATTATTTTATCAGTGAGTAAAAGTGTAGATTAAAAAATGCATTGTAGATAGTGTTAAAAAAAAATATGTACATAGTTGTATTATTTTTAAGTATTACTGCTGCCATGCTCAAAACTATTTCGAACAATGCCTTTTAGAAAGTGGTATAGCAAAAGGTACATCCATGAATATATTTGATTCACGTTAAAATGATACAAATATTTGAGCAGAGATTTTTTCAGATAAATCTGAAGTAAATATGAATGACCCTAAACTCAAATGTTTTGATACCTGTCTGTTTAAAAAGAAAGGAATAGTGAGTTAAGCATTATTTATTTGTTTGACTCGATGAAACCGTTGATCTAATATTATAATCGTGTTTGCAGCTCAAAAATGGAAAAATCGATGTAAATTCTCAGTTTAACATTTTGAAAAAGGAATTCAGTGGAAGCTTGTCAACTTTGAAAGATTACGTAGATTTGTGCGCTGCTGCAGGTAGAGTAACACTCATATGTATATTTAAATTAATATTCTGTCAAAATAAAATATTTATCATCTTACAGCGAATAAAAAAATAGATGACTGTGACGTTGTGAATAGAATGAAAAAGTGTATTTCAGAAAAAATAACCCTCAAACAATAGAAGTATACCTCACATTTTTGTAAACCTTACTGTTAGTTTAACATTTAAAATATATAATTTAGTTTTTCTTCTCAGACTTTAATTATGTTTTATTGTGCAATATATCTTGAGTGTAAAATTTGTTACAAAAATAAAAAATAATAATTTTTTCAAGTTTGTTACAGCTTAGTGAATGCGAGAAACGTAGTTAAACAATAGATAGTATAATTAAATTATGTAGACATATCAACTGGCAAATAAATTGAAATTTGTAGTAGGATGATATAAGGCACTGCGAAACCGTACTATTTGTTTAAATTTTAATTATATTTT
>NW_019379466.1:1013209-1025194 GCF_000648655.2 Copidosoma floridanum | reverse complement strand
GAGTGCAGCCGTCCCCCAAGCGTTGTGTCTCACAAGTTCCGATTTTGACCAACAACGAGAGCTCGACCGGCGCGGGGTTTACTCTGAACCGCTTGCTCGGATTCCGCACAGAGCGCTCTACGTGGGTTGTACCCCCCCCCCCGAAGGCTCTAATTGCTGTTTATCGCAACTCGGACTCTCTTCCCTCCCTTTTTTTTGCTCTTTATTTATTTCTTTTCTTTTCTTTTTTTTTTTTTTTTTTTTAACTTCTTGGGCCAAAAATTTAAGTTTTTTAATTTAAAATTGATAAATCCAACCATCTCGTATGAGTAATTTAATTTTAAATACCTAAGCTTTGAAAATCGATTCTTCCTCAAAATAATAATCAAGACACTAACTAAGCCTGAGACCCTTCGATACTTATTACCAACATTGGAAACACCACACATGCGATTCCCGATAAAAAAGCGTAGCAAAAAATGAAAGTGTTTTATTAGCGTTCATCTTTAACAGACTTTGTATTACTTATTGATACACCAACTATTTATTCACACACTTTTTTAGGAATACCTTATTATCTACTGTCTCTAGTGCATTTGACACTAGTAGTATATTACTCTGAATTTCAATAATATTACATTAGTATTAACATAGAAACTGAGAATATGTTTCTTCAAATCTACATCGTCGTCGCATTTTTAGGAGCTTTTAAAGTAGTAAGATTATATTAATTTTGTATAACTTTACATAGTAAAATTCATGTTTAATACCATGACACAAAAAAAATTTCTTTTGTTGATTTGTTCATAAAAACATTTATTTTATGCAGGTTAATTCGATCACTTCTGAGAATGAGTATTTGGTAAGATCATAAAAGTTTCATATTCTAAATTAACTGTATCTTTTTCACCTCTATCCCAATACCCTCTGTACTATTAAATGTTTTATACTTGGTAATATTATTAATATTTCTTGACTCTCTGTGTAAAACAGCACTTTATTTTGGCCCTAGGTGCTAACTGCTAAGTAGGCTTCTCTCGCAAGTATATAGGCAATATATTTACAAAATATTTCTTTATAATTTTAATTCAGGCTAACATTAAACTGGAGAATGATTTACGAAAAACCTATGATGATGTTTATGGAGAAATAGACGATATTGCTACAAAAGCCCAAAATCGTAATTGTAGGAACCACAATAATCAAATAAAACAACTGCGTGTAATTCTTGGCAAACTTAAGTATCAAATCGAACTTTTGGAATTAAAAAAGGTTTGTTGCTTTTAACAATTATTTTTTGTTTTAAAAAGTTACTTATGCAATGGTTTTTCTTAGAATTCTGTTGGTACGACACCTAAAGAAAAGATACTAGGGCAGAAATATGATTCAAAAAGATCAAAGTTGTTAAAAATGTCAAAAATAGATTGCAAGAACATGCCTTTTTCGGCTCAAGAAGAGGTCGCTGTAGCTGAGCTTTCTGACAAGCTTGCTGTTTTGAAGAAAAAAATCAACGAAATCATGTACAAGAATATGGAATACAAATATTAATTTATCATAATATATTTGTATTTATGATTTTTATGAATAAAGTCGATTATCCTACAATATTTTGTACTGCAAATTATTAATATAATAAAGTTGAATGTTATAAAATTAAGCATGAAAAAGTATATCTAAATGAGGGCAGTGACTGGCTTATTCCTGACCAATACTTGAATAAGTGTACTCTCTATTTCTTAACTGTAGCAGAAGTAAATATAACGTCTGACTTATACATTTTTTGGAAACAATCTGAGTATTTTTATTATTTCGCAACGCCATGTTAGTTATAAATACCATTATTTGTCAAATCTACAATTTATATTAAAATAGTGCACTAGACAGTTCTGAATGCATTTAGTGATTCTAAATCTGTGGCGAGTTTTTACTTAACCAATTCAGAATGGTAGATTTAAAAAGTAACTTACAGCTTTAAAAATTTTTCTTTGTATAAGTATGTACTCTAATAATAAGATACTATTAAATAAAAATTTAGGCTGTATTAAATTAAAATCTTTAAATGTATTGATAAGATTTCACTGTTATTTGTAATATACATTTTTTAAACAATGAAAACAGGTAACAAAGTAATATTACGTAAACATGATAAAAATAAGAGTTTTGGAATTGTATACCACTCACCACCAACAATTATTTAGTCACTCGGAAATTACCAACAGGAAAATCTCGTGACCACTTTTTAGTACGTAGTAAATGCACGTGTAGACGTAAAATATTTTGTAGAGTAATTAAGTTTAATCGCGTAAAGAGATTAATTTTTATTCTCATAAACCTGTGCATTTTGCAATATGTAATACTGGTGTGGGTAAACCGATGATTTATTGCATTAAACTACTAGTCCAAAAATTTAAGGTTTTCAATATCGTATAGCAAGTACGAAGCTTGTTTTATCCATCAACAAAAAAAACAAAAATTTATTATCCTTTTCTTTCTTTTATAGCTATAATTTGTTTGTCATAAAATTTTATTTCCCACAAAGCTTATTATTATTATTTTTTTTTTTTTTATTGTAACATAAAAACAAATGCAATCGTGATGCAGCGTTTCACAAGTACTATTAAATTAAGAGCTGTAGAATAATTACTACTCACGGACCATAGTTATTCAGTCATTAAAAATTGCCAGTAAATTTTTATTGTCAGTGCATGGTTTAGATTCGAGTGGAGAAAAAATATTTAAAGATGCACAATTAAATTTTTCAATGCCAGTAGTTGATCGTTACATTCAGATAGTGGTGTGATGAGGTGAACCATTGTTAGAACTGATTATATCAGAATCATATAAAACGCAGGTGCAAAAAGTTTTCAATAGTAGAACAAGTTACGAAGTTACCGGTGTCTGTGAAAAAATGAAGTTTTATTATTTTGCTCTTTGCTTTCTGGCTGTCATTGTAAGTAAAAGAGCAACTTTTTAGTAAAATGTTCTTCTTATACCTTATATACTAAATATCAAGCGGAATTGTTTATATTTCGTGAAATATAAAAGTGCTTCCATCAGTTAACAGTTTTGTTCAACAATTTTATGGTATAAATATTAATGGGTCTTTAAAGTATGAAAATATCATGTCTCAATTTGTTGAGATTTTTTGTTTCACTTGATTTTTCAACAATATAAAATATTGACTTTTTGACAGTAGAGAAATACAATTATAAAAATTGCATACATCACGTGTCAAACACTTCTAAAACGAGATGGACAGTTTTTTGAAATTTTATTCGTCTACTTATATTGGTCCAAAGATTAAAAATAAATTTATATTCTGGGTCAATTAATTAACAAAAATATTAAGACTATATAGATGACTCTTCACGCCATGCTACTTTTAATATATTTTTTTCATCGGTGTGTACAAGGTTAGACGAGCTTCTATTACAGATGGTTTCTAAATTCTTGTCTTTGATACATACTATCACCATTTACACGAGCCATATAGGCACAAACACCTTCGAGTTTACAAAAATTTCGTCTTTCATCTGCTTGAACTAGAGTGAAATGAACAAAGTATTCAATAAATTACAGTTATAAGTAACAGTAATGAATAAAAATGTTTAGGTGTACAGTCATGCTAAAGACAAAGACTCATCAGAGGGTCCGAATAGCTATGAAGAATGTTTGGCTGAAAGTGGTATAAAAGAAGGTACATGTTTAGATTTTGAATTCTTATGTAATTGCATTTTTATGACCCGATAACGTAACTCAAGGATTTTCTGTTCATTATTTTCTCGGGCTTAAAACTATTCAGAAGACATAGAGAAGTTGGCAAACGCTAAAGTTCCCAAATTAAGATGCCTAATGGCTTGCGTATTTGAAAAAGAAGGAATCGTAAGTGTTATGATGCTGCATGTATTGTAGAAAAGTGTTCATGTTACTTCAAGTTGAAAAATTTTTTACAGTTGACTGATAAGAAAATTGACCTAGAGGCTTTGAAAGAATCAATGATTGAAGACATAGAAGGCATTGACGAAAAAACGGCAACTGAAATTGTAGAAATTTGTACAAACTATGGTAATAAAATTTAAGCTGTAAACTTAAGAAATAGTTTCAACAGGGACATAATTGAAAAAATTCATTGAAATCTTTAATTTTTTATGTTAACTTACAAGCTCGTTTATTAAAATAATAAATTTAATTTTTTTTTTTTACATTTTTAGCAAAGACTGCAAAGGATATTTGTGATGAAACAAACATCATAGGTATTTGCACAAAGGAGCAATTCGATGAAAGGAACATCAAAATAAAAATGTAAAATTTTGTGCACATGTATAAGAAGCTAAAAGCTTTTTAAATAACAACAGTATGTTAAAAAAAGGATATTGAAAAAATAAAATATATTGTATTTATGTGCCTGAGTTGATTAAGATAAGAGTTTTTAATTATTTTTGGGAGATCACGTGGCTTACCCTTCCCTGACTTAAATCAGTCTGATGTATGCTACAAAAGTATACCACGATAGTTATGTTAGTAGAACAACGCATAATACGTTAGCTCAGGAGTCATACTCTTCTAAAATTTTTAATTCAGATCATTTAATATGTTATAATTTTTTTTTTTTTTTTTTTTTAATGGAATACATATAACGAGATTTTCGTTGTGAGAAAGTATCTATATTAATGACAGAAGGTGACTTTATTTCCAAATTTTTTCTGTCTTTTTATTATAAAGTTTTAGATCTACATGAGCTTTCCCTACCTATGTAAATGTAACAAAACACATAGGTACTCTCAAGTTTTCAAAATTTTCGTTTCTTCTGACTACTGTTTACGGGTAATTGATTCGGATTATTTTTTCATTGAAAATTCATACAACCGTTCATGAATGCTTATCAAAAATATACATGTTTTTTTGATAAGGCAATTCAATGTGGGAGTGTTACATGAATCGATGGTTATAAATAAACTCAAATACGTCGAAACCGTTACTTAGTCCATCTTTTCCGAAAGATCTCGTCTTAACAGCGCATCACTCGATTTTTACCCTCTAGTTTTTCACGTTTCATCCAGCTATCCTCAAAAAATCAAGAATATGCTGGCTCGTATCTTCGTCTTCGTACTTTTGGGAGCTTTAACCGCGGTAAGATATCCAATCATTCAATGGTAGAGAAAAATGTTTGTAGTCTATTTTCTTTTGAAATTGAATTATCTTACTTAGGCCGAATCATCGAGACAAACACCGTACAACTGGGTAAGATTGAGAAAGTTTGATAACCTTGTTTAGGTATACCATTGTGACTTTTAATCTTTGCCTACACTGTCCCATATTCCTTCTTATGCCCTTACTACAGGATGCTAATTATAACTTGGAAGTATCCCTACGAGGCCATTATAATACCCTCTGGGATCTGGTGGATCGAAAAATCAATTCACTAACAGATCGCAATTGTCGGAATCACAGGAAGGCAATTATGAATCTGAATGACGAAATTCGGGAGCTTGGGTCAGAAATAGAAGCTTTAACAACGAAATTAGTAAGTGTCTGAAAAAGTACTCTTTTTTTTTTTTTTTTTTTTTTTTTTTTTTTTTTTTTTTTTTTCTACTGTACAAGCTTTCAAGGTTACGATTTTTCGTAGGCCAATGAGGATAATAGGACCAAGTATTATGAACTACGTAATCAATATGAGCTGAGAAGAACAGAGTACATGGAAAAACTGCGAGTGAATTGCCATAACATGAGTTTTCCGGAGGAAGATTCAAAACTTTTGAGCATTTATACCGAGGAGCTTGAGGATTTGAGGCAGAAAATTGAAAAGATTACGGCCATGAATTCAAGAAATAGCCATAATTATTCTTCTTAATTATTTTTTTGTTGAGTATTTCAAAAGTCTCTCAGTAATAAAATTGTTAAATCAATACATTTTTCTACGTAAAAAAGTTTTGTAGCTTTTTATTTCAATCACAATAGGCTGACGTATTTTTAAAAAATTTTAAAATACGTATAAATTTCAAATTATAAAAATATTTTAAATTATTAGAACTTGAAGAATTTTCCGCTACACGATTCTTTACTTGTTTTAAAAGCATTGTGTGCTTGTCAAAAAATATTACATGACTTGCTTAAAAAGCTATGACTTGTGTTACAACAATAGCTTACAATGCTCAAAAAATATATTTACTGTACTTGGTACGAATTTTACATTATTTTGCAGTAAAGCTGAAGATTAAAATACCACATCACCGACAGTAATAAAAATTAATATACTAATTTTTTTTTCTCATCCATTTGGTTTTTATCTACAAAAAAGTTCTTAAATACACACGGTATAGTGCTCTGCAAAAAAAATGAATCCAATTATACTTATATTTTTTGGACTTGTGCAAATGGTGAGGAAAGTGACTTTTAAATAATGTTTCTATGTTACAATAAATACAATTAACCAAAGACATACCAATGTATACGGAACAGACGAACACCAAC
The DNA here is from genome assembly GCF_000648655.2 of Copidosoma floridanum. The sequence continues at coordinate 1,018,744 of NW_019379466.1, read as the reverse complement.
GGCAATGAAATGTTCCGAGCAAGGAAAAAATGTTTGATGGAATATCGTTTGACCGACGGTACGTATTTTTTAATTTATAATAATATATAAGAAGTATAGATTGCAATTTTCATTATTTTTAGATGATTATTTAACTCTAAAAAAGAAAGATGACCATCGAGTTGGATGCATCTTGGCTTGCATAATGACTAAAAATAAAATGGTAGGAAATCATTTTAAAAATAAGTAACCTCGTTGATGAGTCAATTTTGAACTACAAATATTTTTTTAGATGATCAATGGCTCGTTTGTCGTTGAAAAAATGCAAAATCAAGTATGGATAGCTAAAAAATACAACGTCAGCATGGGATACTTCAGAAAATTAGTGGAACACTGTTCAGTAGCAGGTGAGAGTAATTACTTTCGGTTAAAAAAAAATTTGAATTCCTATTTTTTTTTTTTTTTTTTTTTTTTTTTTTTTTTTTTTATATAATGTGCCCGTACAGCGATGCAGATGAATGGCAAGTGCACGAGGGCGCTAGTGTTAAATAAATGCGTTAAGAAGTATTTGAAGGCAGAAGTCGGTACAGCAAGTACTACGACGACAATGAGTTCGACTTTGGAAACGAGTACAGAGATGGAAACGAGTAAATCTATGGAAACGAGTACAAGTGAGGGAACAAGTGGTGCAGCTATAGAAACAAGTGCATCGACTGAGGAAGAGATTTCCACCTCGGAGCAATTAGTCCCCGATTCTGGTACAAAGACTACTACCCCGGTTATCCCGATCACCACCACCACGGCGGTCCTTTCGACGACTGAGAGTATGGAAATTTAGTAGTCGTCAACTAGAAAAAAAAAAAAAAAAAAAAAAAATCCCTCCGTCACCCAATAGTATTCTTACACGTAACGAAGAAGACTTGTATTTATTAACGGCCGTTGCACGGGATGTACCGGGAACCAAAGAGGAAGATGCAGCGTTCCGCGAAGGTAATCTTGAAATGCTCGGCGTTGGGTTATTAGCGTAATGTCTCTCTTCCCCTTGGCCGGCCCGTACTTATCTCGGTGCCATCATCGCGGGAAAAGAGGAAACGCGAGGAGAGTAATTTAATATTTCTTCGTTCAATGACGATGGGATTGTTTTGACAATACGTAAGTACAAGCGTCCAGTTTCTCTCTTTGCTCTCTTTCTCTGGATGAAATTTATAAGAGTAATCATATAAAAATATGAGTAATTCGAATGAAGATTACCATTTTGACCTGTAAATCGGATGCAAGTTGGCGAAAAAGGGAAAATATTTTTATTGTTTTCGATTTATTAGAAATTGTTTATTATTTGTTAGAGTTATTAATAAAAAAATTGTGGTTAGAATAGTCAATATTATCATACTGGAACAGTAAACCTTTAAAGAATCGGTTGATAAATTTTACTCTTCCAGCATGGTAATTTTTACTATTCAAACCATAATTATTACCGTCAAAACAATAATTTTTTATAATATTAAACANCAAACGTGCATCGTTCGATTAAACATGTGGAATTTGAAAATCGCGTAATAATTCTAGTTTTTTTTTTTTCTTTATAAATAAGTTTTTCTTTTCTTTTTTCTCTTATGTACAAAACATCGCACAAGTTAAGTTTTAATAATTACATAAATAAAATTTTCCTATCAACAATGCAAACTCTCGATCGATTCAAGCAAAAGGAGGGAATTCCTAGGCCCATGTATTCCCAAAAGGCGAAATTTTTGTTCAGAACAGAATTTGAGGTGAACATAAATTGTAAATTGTCTAATTTGGATGTTAATAATAAGTAATGCTTTAAAATACTTTATTGTAGTTTAGAGAAACGTTATTGGAACTAAATAAAAAGTTACGTGTTATAAGCTAATAATCGTAATAAAAGTTCTAAAATAATTCTCATTTTTTTTTTTTTTTTTTTCTTTTAACGTCAAAATTTTTTTAATTACCCTTACGTAATTTTTCTGCGCGACGACAAAAGAATGTTGAAATTTATCTTGTTTGCGCGTTTGAACAGGTGAATTTATTGTCGTATTGGTTTTTCTAAAAATATGCGGGAGGCCGCGAGTTATGTCGAGTCGTGCGTGTCACATTCGCGGTAAAAACATGCGAGTGACGGGTTACGAGTGCGACTGCAATCCTGTTATATCAGAGTTCTTGCACGCACGGAAGCACAAGAACGCGGTCGCGTGTGATGGAAAATAAATTATTTTCAAACTTCTGCAAGACCAAAAAATAATAATAATAACCTTCCTCGTCTACTCCGTAACGGTGAAACTCATTCGAATTACCGATCGGTAGGACGTTTGTTAAGGGAATCAACTGAAATAATTTACGAGGGTCCGAAATTTTGTATAAAATCTCACGAAATTAATAAAATTAATGAGCTAATAAAAAGAGAATGACAATTGTCATACTCAACTGTACTCAATTGTTTCAAAAAAATCATGCAATTATTTTGAGAAGCTCATCTTGATTTTTATTTTCTAATTAACGCCACAAAATTACAGAAAAAACAATGATACCAACATTTAAACTGATTATTACTGTTTTGAACGCGTGTATCCTAACATTTTATAAAACAGTATAAATCGGATGACTTGGAAATAAATTTTGTAATCACACTACATGAGCTCCAATTATTATCAAACAAACAAAAAACTCTTATTAAATGGATAATTATTTATAAGGTTCTTTTGGTCACAAAAAATCTTTCGCGTAAGAGTGAATGTAGTCCCTTGCAAGCTCCGATTTTCCGTCAGATCCAACGCATTTGATACGAAACTTTGATGATTACTACACCCGCGCGAAGATTAATCGCCACGGCCCTTTGAAATTTCCATAATAACCCGAGCTCCTGCGCCAATCCGGCCCCGCCGAAAATATTTCCCGCCGAAGCACAACTTCGAATCGCGAGCTTTTCACGCGCCCCCGTAACTCAGCCTCCCCTCGATGCGGGCATCCACGAATTCAAATTCGAAACTTTACCCCTGCCCCATCCCTCGGCAGCACCCAAGATTCATTTCGAAAGAAAATAAATAACGAGCAATGATCCGCAGGCTCCTCTCCGCGCCCATGTGAAATATCGTCCTTAAGATTTCATCATTTCTCAGGGAAAGCACATTAACAATCAGCACGTTTCCTTTTTTTTTTTTTTTTTTTTTTCTTTTTCATTTTTCACCCGGATATATATCTCACAAGTCGCGGATGAGGAAAACCAAATCCCACTCGCGCAATGTATATATGCNACTTTAAAAAGTCTCATCTTGAATAAACTTAGAGTGATGCTTTAACGTTAGATAATTATTTCAATGTAGGTAGTACTATGTATATTTAAGTATGTAATTCATATATTTAAAGTTCTATATACCATAACTCGGGATGCGGATTTCTACATATGGTACAATTTTTTAATACATTAAATACAACTTAAAACTTTAAAAAGTCTCATCTTGAATAAACTTAGAGTGATGCTTTAACGTTAGATAATTATTTCAATGTAGGTAGTACTATGTATATTTAAGTATGATTTTATTATATTATTTCCAGCTTTCGATTAATCATCTCGTATATGTATGTATTAACTTTCACTTATTTATTATTTTTGAACATATTTTGCGGTAAATGACAACCCCCACTGCCTCTTCTCTTCCATGTCGGGCAGGACGGGATTTATTAAATTTTCATCGCGATCTTCTCTGCGGGACTTTGCGCGCGTGGTGACGGCGGTGTCGGGGGATAATGGAAGAGGCACGAGCAATCTGAGATGAGGGAAAAAATCGGGGGAGTTTCGACGTCCTTCTCCACATCTATACTCGGAGGATGCTCCTTTTGTTTGCTACAGTGTGTATTATATTCGCTTCGCTGATGTTCATTCACGTACACGTGCATACCTAATGGAGGGAAAAGACGTGTTTTCAGCTTTTATTCGCCCTTTGGTTTACATGTACGCTTTTGCATGTAAGCGAAGTAAAAAGCTTGCGCTGATTAAATCAGTGAGCCATTGAAAAAAATATGTGATGTTTTTTTTTTTTCATCGCAACATTAGTTTGAATTTTTTTCTTCTTTTTTGTCAAAATTCATTACCTGCGTGGCGATTGGTTATCTGAGAAAAACATTGATTTGAAGCTTGGCATCCCTGTTCAGGTATCTCCAAGAGCAACCAAAAAGCTTTTGTTAGGGTGAAGTTATCAAAATAAATTGAAATAATAAAAAATTGTGTACATCAAACATTTTTCTTTCAACACGGAATCTAATAAGAAATTTAATGAGAAATTTGAATAAAGTTGCAACAATAATATCGGTGTAGATGAGATTGTAAATGTGTATATGTTGATAAAAATAAATTGAATTAAATATGCCTTTGGATCAAAAAATTAACGCGAATTTTCAATGCTTAAGAAGAATCATTATTCAATTGGGAGATTTTCCTATACTGCTCGTGTTAATAAGTCAAACTTTAGTTACAAATATCTCAATTAAGTACGGTATGTCTTTCTAAAATTTTAATTACATATGAATATTAACTTCAAGGACAAACAAAATTTAAGAAGAATGTCGTGCTAAACAACTACTTTCAAGGGATGTCGTAATATATGTTTACCTTTTTTTCTTTTTCTTTTTTTTTTTTTTTTAAAGGAAATTTACTTCCGTCGGCTGTTGCTTTTGATGGCAGCCTCTATGCCAAATCCGGTCAAAATTTCGTAATACTTCCTAAATTAGAACACGAGAGTACGTTTGGTGTGTTATACTACTGCAACAAGTTCCGGAGGCGTGCAATGATTCCGAGAAACGACATCAGCAATAATCAATTGTCTTTGAACACCGGCACTTTGGACGCGCCAAGCCTGTATTTTATTTTCTGGTGTCACCTCATCATCATCTCCAGCACGTGTTAACAAACTATAAAAGTTTGTGCTTAGGTAAATTTCGACGGGATGTTCAACAGGTGACCAAGTTTTAGATTACAGATTCTCGTTTTCTGTGGCTTGCACTGGAATAAAAAAATGAGAATTCTCATTTTCTTATCGACATTTGCTCTTATTGTGATTTATTATGGATCAGTTGAATGTGCAGTGAGAGTTTTTGATTTTTTTCATTAATTGTATTTATAGCGAAGAATAATTGTAGTCAGGAGTTTCAATTTCATAGTACCAGTGTACTCGATGCTCCTATTAATTTTCAGGAGAAACTAGATGTAGACGGTCTCAGAAATATGTTGAAGCCTATGAGTAATACTTGCAAGCGTAGGACTGGAGTTTCAAACGGTACGTGCATTTGTTTTATTGATCTATTTAAAAAATGTCAGGCTCAATTTATATCAGGATATAAATTTATGTCGATGATTTGAATTTTTTATTTATTCATAACAATATATTATACATAAACAAACATTTTTCACGGTTTACTTATATTTATCAAAATTTTTCAATTACAATATTTTAAAAACTATTTATTTCATAGATTTAAACAAAGAATGCAAAAAAGTTTCTTTTTAATCATCTTTCACTCGTAGTTTGTTAAACTTTCTAATAT
>NW_019379466.1:955354-1010714 GCF_000648655.2 Copidosoma floridanum | reverse complement strand
GTTTTCACTTCTTTATCGCTGTAACTCTAGTTAGGTGTATCAGTATACACAAAAGTAAGTGTAAGTGTCTATGTGCATCTACACATGTCTTTTGTTTGTAGTTTTTTGACTTTGTTTTTATACTTATTATCTTTGTTATTTTTTCCATTGATTCTCGTATTATTAAATTTGTATACATAAATATACACATAAATATCTGTATTTATTATACTTGATATTTGTTTATTTACAAATTAATTTTTTTTATTTACCAAATCAGACAGGATATCTCTGAAAATATCACTGTGTCTGTCTTCGTATAGGTAAACTTTTTTTTTTTTTCATCAATCTGTATACTTTTTAGCGTTTTCTTTTTGTTTATTTCTGTCTCTGTATCCCTTGTATTTTAAATCTTTATTTTTTGTCTCTTTATTATTTTCTCTATAACTTTAAGTCTATGTTTTTGCCTTGGTATAGCTGCTTCATACATGTATGTATATATATTTTTTTTACAAAATACTAAACTTTTCTATAATGAGTCTTAAAATGTCTCGGTATTCATCTCTTAGTGACTGATACCTATAATACGTATTGGTATTTTTATTTTGTTTATATGTCTTTACATGTTTCTTACGGAGCACACGCCTTCAGACGGAGAACGGAGGGCTGTTACTTGCAACTAGCCTCACACGAAGCAATTACACAATATCGGAAAATAATATTTGTATAAATATTGTTATGTTATCAGTTTTGTAGCTCTTTTTATGTTTTTTCATCTTCACCTTGAAAATGTTTATCTCTCTATCTTTGTTTGTGATTCCCTGAATTTGTCCATTTTAAATAATTTATATAGTCCTTTTGTCTATTTGTGTCTACTATTATTGTGTTCATCATTAATCAGTTTTCATGGTTTAAGTTGAATTTTTCTTTACTGGATTAATTACAAGGGATAATGTTAAATATGTTGGTTTATTCTTCTGATGAATTATCTGCTACTATTGACAGGTACAAAGGGGTAATTATGTCAATAGAATGTAATTAAACGTAAATCAGTTAATTTTTACATGACTTCGGTTTTTAGTAATTCACGAATCTTGGAGCCAATTCGAAGAGCCTCGGCACTGAGTTCTCTCGAATTTTATAACAATTCGTTGAATACCTACATGTGTTACGTTTTCGAAGCGGCTTACAGAAGAATTCTAAGCTTCTAAGAAACGACATCAGCAATAATCACGTTTGAACACCTACACTTTGGATGCGCCAAGTCTGTATTTTTTTTTCTTGGTGTCACCTCGCGCGTGAAAATTGTTGGCTGACTTGCCGATATCATTTTGGGCATACATCGAGTATAAAAGTTTGGGTTCTGGTAAGTTTTGACCGGACGTTTTAAAGGAGACGGAGTTGTGAAAGACAGATTTTGGTTTTTGTTTTTTTTTTAATTTGATCTCAAAGGAAAAATGAGAATTTACATTTTTTTGGCGACGGTTGCTCTTACCGCAATGTACTACAGATCAGTCAAATCTGCAGGAGTATGGATTTTTTTAAATTTTAATTTATTGGTATTCAAGCTCAGCAGAGACTATTTTTTTTTTAACAATTAATATGTACTTCGTTTGAATTGAATTTCAGCAAAAACTGGACATTGAAGGTCTCAGAAACATGCTGAAGCCCGTGAGCGGCTCTTGCAAGCGCAAAACTGGAGCTTCCGATGGTGAGTGAATTGTGTTCCATAATTTTTTTAAAGATATGAGACGTGAGCATTTTTATTTTGCATTACTGTAGAATTGGTCTCAAAAACTCATGATGGAGAGTTCCCAAGAGATCGAAATCTGATGTGCTTCTTTAGATGTATATCGATTATGGTGAAAACCGTGAGTACAAATTTTTCGTTGAACTTCGGTGACTGAGCGTATGGTTTTACTTACTAGACATCGTTTGAGAATTCTTTTCTTGGGGTTTTTTTGATTTTTAATTTTCTTTATACTATTTAAGTATTTTAAATGGTGATTGTTTAGGATATATTTAGCATGGCGATGTATTTCATGACTTAAAAATTAAAATCTAGAATAGAAGATGCAATTTTATTTTTGTGTATTAAATGTTTTACCCAATTCATTTGTTTTAAAATTAATTAAAACCAATGAGCAGTTATACAATTTATTAAGTTGACATGTCCTTAAAAATTAATTGTTTTTTTTGCGTACGTTCTCGATATTACGATTAAGTATCTCATATATGTAACAGGTACGTTTTATGGGAGAAGATTTAACATCACGGTGTACAGAAAAATTTCAATTTTCAGAAGAAATATCAAATTTATGTAACGTGTATAAACGTTTTCTTAGCCAGTACGTAAGAAAACGTTAAAAAATTTTTTTTTAATTATAATGAATAAATTTTACTTGTATGTAACAGTGTGGCTTTCTGCATAAGTCAAAATAATTATTCTTATTTTGATTCCTTAAGGTAATATTACTTTATGGTCGATTTTTTGGTACGTTTCATTACGTGATTAAATTTTGAAACCAATGTAATGTATTGTGTATACTGATGTAAATTTATTGTAAATAAAAAAAATGTTTTTCTAGAATGTATCGAATTATTCAAAAATTTCAATAAATCATTTTTATGGTCACATACATCTGGTCGAAACTTCACACAGATATATTGCTTAATTTTTTTACAATAGAACTTTTGAGTCTTTGAAAAGCATAGGAAACCCACATTAATATAATTTATTTTCCTAGTTACTATCACCAAATAATGTACCTACCTAAACTCGTATATTAAATACACTTTTACTTTTTTTAGTATTTTATTATCTAGTAATCTTTACGTTCAGGCATTTTTTTTTTTTGTTTTNAATTTATATTACTGTTTATTTATTTTTTATTTTCTTGAAGGCATTAGACTTTATTTTATTTAAATTTTAAGTATTATGAAAATTTTCATGTGCTCCTCCTGAGTAAGTCTCAAAACTACACCTTAGCCTTAAATTCAGTTGAGCCAAACCTTTTCTTATTATTGCGTTTCCATTCACTCGCACATGCTAATTAATCCTGGTACCTATTAAAACTAGAAAAACTCAATTTGTGAATGATCGCAGACAGCTAATTTTCGTTCATGGTGTAATGTTCTCTCACTAGAATTATTTCACGAGGTGTTTCAAAATTTTATACCTTTTTTTTTTTCCAAAGATGGATAAGCATGGTAATCCTCGACTGGATGATATCGAGAGATATGCTGCAACATTGGTGGACGAGTCTATTGAGCCACTGCTACGAAAAGTAGGAGTGGCATGTTACGAAGAAGGTACGAAATGCACAAGTACAACTTGAAAAAAAAAAAAAAAATTTTACTTTCTTTTTATCCTCATACTACGATATTACTGCATATTTTCATTGCTTTACAGTGCCCAAAGGCCACGATCAATGCGAATACGCAATTGCATACGCCGAGTGTTGTTTCAAAATGGATTCATCCGTAAGTATGAAATGTTTGATTGATGTTAATGTTGAATTTTCATAACTTTCATGTGATTTTTCAGCTGTACTTCCTGCCGTACTAGATCCACCGATCGTTTTTAAATAATTTCTGATACTCTAACATGTGAAGGGTAAAAAAATAAAGGATTAAGACATGAAAAAATTCGATCATTTCTGAACCAAATCAATGTATGATAAATATTTAATGTTGAACCGATAATCTCAAGGGACCTATGTAAATTCACTCTACTGTGAAAATTATGGTGCACTTATAAATAACAAGCGTTTAATCCATGCCTGCTTGAACACACCTGCTGTGTAATATTTGGATTCGTGTCATCGTCAGCCGCGTAATTATGTATAAACGACGAAGCGGAAAAAAGTACCATCTCATTCTTCAAGTAACAAAAAGTAGGGAACTTATTTCGATTTTCCATGAAAATAGTACTTGCCACACGAATTTTTAACCATCTAAGAAGTAAAAGACAATTTATCTCGTGATTTGTTCTTATAATATATAGTTAAATAAAGTATGAATTGAGATAAAATTTCTTTTTCGCCAAAAATCCATGTACAGCAATACAAAATTAAGGTACCAGCAAGTACCAATAATTATGAAAACCATGATAATCTTCCAACTATTAATGTTCTTACAACAACATTGTAAATACTGAAAAAAATAAATCAAAACACCTATTCCCAGCAACTCTCTGACGACAAAAAACTCGGACCAATCCTGCCATTGATATCTCCGCAATCACAGTACTAATGGCACGTGCTCTTGAAACCGGACGCGCAGCCAACGGTGCAAAACGCGTTGGCTCATTTTTGTAAATAAATCCTGACCGGAGCGCAAGGACTCGACGCTCATTGAACTCGCGCTGTAACAGCCAATAAGTTATTCACATACCGATTAAAATAAACTCAAAGCTCGCCTAAGCCCCTCAGAGGCGCGACAAAGCGCCGGAGCGAGAAAAATTAATATCCAAATAAACCCCATCCCCCAAGGGGGCACCCCTTTCCGCGAAACAATGAGGGTCCTTGAATCGATTCCATCATATTTTGCATTTCAAAACGAATCCCCGAAACAATCGCTCAACCGGAGGCGACACAATGGCACTTGTATTTTCCGAACAAACGAAGACCGAAGAAAGGAAACCGCTGCTGCACTATACCCATTTACTTTTGCGTCGAGGGCGCCTGTACGCTCTTTGTTTCCCCCACAGGGGGGGGGGGAGTCTGAGCTGTCCGTACAATTTTAGCGCGAGGCGTTTTGTCGCGGCTTCTCTCCCTCCGCTCGGGCGCCTAATGAGGTGTCAGCGACGAAAAAACGAGCCGCAGGAATGCCGCTCGAGCGTGAAAGGGGCCATTTGGGGTCTTTTTTCTCCCTCCCCCGCACACCCATAACTTAATGGATCGCAAAGTCGAATGGGTGCCTTTTTTTGGTAGGGCCATGGAGGGAATGTTTTGCGGTAAACGGCCGTTAAACCTATACCTGATGGTCGTCGCGCCACGATTATTCGTGATGGATCGCAGCAGGACCGTCGTGAACTCTGTGATCGACGTGCCGGTGGTGAACTCGCGCTCGGTGTACCTCATTGCTTGAAACAATGTTATGGATCGATCGATTAGATAAGAAATCTATTGGACGCTCAAGAGGGCCGATTTCTCCTCTCTCCTCTGATGCGATTTTCGATTTTCAACCTTTTCACCACTACACGTCACTACCGAGGAGGAAAAAGCGATAGAACCACGAAATTTTCGCGAAACAGCGCGATAACACGTATAAAGTGTACAGCAGCGCGCACTCGCCCGGTGACCGACTACCGCGCAGCCAAACGCATGGTGGATTTTATGTATATGCATCAACGGCGGCAGTGGCTCTTATCCCGAGAAAACTCGTCGACCTTTCCTTTCCCCCTTTCTTTCCCTCATCGGCACGAGTTGGCTCGTTGCACGCGCATGCACCTTTTTGCCCCTCGCGCCATAACTTTTGACGCGGCCTTTGTGCGGATGCATAGGTACGTATTTTTGGATCGCAGGCTCTTTTCGGAGCCCCCACCCCCGCTCGTGTGCTTTACGGCGTGTCAGCCGGAATCGAGATTTATCTCGTCGAATCGTTCGCCTGTGTTGCACCGGGAGGAACTTGCGTTGTTGGGTGTCTATAGTTTTTTCTCTCGTACGCCAGCACGAGTTGAACATTATTTCACACGTGTAGCCACGGAAGCGGAAAAAAGGTCCCTTTAATAGAAACTTGTCCTTCGTCCACATATAAATAGCTGTACCGAAGCGCTTGCGGTGTTCACTGACACGAGAATGAAGCTTTCTTTTGATGATCGTGTGCATATTAGTTTTTTTTTCTCCTTTCGTTTTCACAGCTGAGCTGGTGATTTTCTTTCGTTCGATGTGAATGGGGTATGTGCTGGGATGGTTGAGAGTATACAAGACGCATTTTTTTTATTACAAGTTAAAATGTTTATTATAAATCAAAGCTTACACGTTAAGTCATTTCACCGTACAATTGCGTATAGGTTGTCACGTATACATACATCAGCTTTCCGTCATTGGACTTTTTCATTTTTATTTTGGTCGTCAACTTTTTCGTGCCCCCTTGGGCACGTACGTACTTTCGCAGTACCTGCCAATGTCACGTATTCACAGAATTTTTGTGGCTCGTGACAATAAAAAACGTACAGCATTATTTTGTTTGTCATGAATGTAATGTTTTATGCACAGTATCTCGCCTTATTTTCAAAGGTTCAGAAAATTATTCGCTATTAGTTATTCGACAGTAACGTAAGTTGTAAAATGCATTTGCGATGTAAACTACGCAAAAATTTGTAATTTTTTAACTTTATAGATGCGATGTATAGATACGACAACGGTAGTTTAAAAAAAATTTTATCATCACACGAAACATTAAAGTATTTATTTTTATCTTCAGAATAATACATATTTTATACGTATTGGCAGAAACTTTAAATAAAACAATCATCATCGAATCTTGTTCGAAATTGTTTTCATCGACAAAATTAAGCATCATACAAGCAGTTGCCTAAAGAGATGTATTGACGAAAAATTAAATTAAATATAGCTTCTACGAGATTCAGTAATCCAAACGTGCATCGTTCGATTAAACATGTGGAATTTGAAAATCGCGTAATAATTCTAGTTTTTTTTTTTTCTTTATAAATAAGTTTTTCTTTTCTTTTTTCTCTTATGTACAAAACATCGCACAAGTTAAGTTTTAATAATTACATAAATAAAATTTTCCTATCAACAATGCAAACTCTCGATCGATTCAAGCAAAAGGAGGGAATTCCTAGGCCCATGTATTCCCAAAAGGCGAAATTTTTGTTCAGAACAGAATTTGAGGTGAACATAAATTGTAAATTGTCTAATTTGGATGTTAATAATAAGTAATGCTTTAAAATACTTTATTGTAGTTTAGAGAAACGTTATTGGAACTAAATAAAAAGTTACGTGTTATAAGCTAATAATCGTAATAAAAGTTCTAAAATAATTCTCATTTTTTTTTTTTTTTTTTCCAATACAAATACTAATACATAAAAATACTTCGGTTTAATATTACGCTCGATATCATAAACGTATGATTCTATTGAGCTACTTAATCCAAACAGTCATAATGTAAAAAAAAAAAAAAAAAAATAGGAAATAATTTAAGTCTAAATACTGACATTTTCAAGCACACGTATTTCATTAGTCTCTCTCACGCACAAAAATAATTTTTTTTTTTTTTTTTTTTTTTCATACACACTGCAATCGTTAACTTTTGAAGTCACACGACAAAAGTGTTTTTTTTTGCAATATCCACGTCAGAGCGGTTTTAAAATTCAACTTACAAGATTTCTTGGCTTTGTTACTCTAAGCTGCCGCGTTTCGACGATTATCATCGTTTTAATAATACATCTTTTTTTTTAATCCACTGGAATGTGCCACGTGTGTGTGTTTTTTTACGTGTGCGCGTTTGCGTGTAAGTGTGTATTGGTTGTTGTCTGTAAGTGTGTTAAAAGCTCTCGAACGTAGCTGTCACTTTGTGCTCCAGGAGTTATTCGTCTAAACGTCGCGAAGTCCATGGTTTTTTTGTTGTTGTTTTAGATAAATCCTCTTGTTGCGAAGATGTAAAATCCCCGTGTGAACAGTTTCCCGCAGAAAAGACACTCGATTGGCCATTGATATTTTTCTTTTATTGGGCGCGAACCATGTGCTTGCGGTCCTGCAACAGAAAATGCAAAGTTTTTCGTTTAAAAGTTTAGCTTTGATTTGTAAACACTTGGCATCTCGTGTTTTTGATCCATTACGATATTAAAGACTAACTCGAATATAAATTAGTGTGAAAATTAAAACAATTTTTAACAATTTTTCAAACTGCTGAGTGATTCATTAATTTACTTTCAAAAACACGAAATTAAAGCAGCAATAAACTAATTGATTAATTGGAAGAAAATTATGGTGGCAAAGAGATATTAAATTAAAAATTTGTATGATAGATTTTATCGTTAACAATGACAACACGTTGAGAATAGAGTAAGAAATAATCAATACAATATTAAGTAATCAAACACATGGATAATATTAGTAGGACAGAGAATTACAGATGCAGTGACAATTTTTACAACTCTCACAAAAGCTTCCTGTTTATTTTATTCCTTTTATCAATTTTTTCTAATATGCATTTTTTTTTTTCAATTGCGCATACTACATTCACAAAATAAATACATTCTATTAAACAAGCATCCTGATTATTGACGATGTATCAACTATTACACGAAATCAATAAATTTTTTCCAATTCTTATGTTTTTGCACGTATTACACAACGATAGACAATTTTTATGTATCCTATTAATTTTTTTTATAATTTAAAAGAGAATATTTCAGTGTAGTTGATGCATTGTCAATAAATTGGGACATACAATGTAAAGCCTAATGCTTACAAATAAAAAAAAAAAAAAATAGGAAATCTACAGTGTACGCACCTTTTAATCAGCCCAGACTCACTGCTTTGCTCTTCGGTCGAACCAATCGTTTCCACAAATCTATTATTTTATCTTTAAATTTGATTTGTAAGTGAAAAAATATTCTCATTTGGATCTCTAAGTACCAATCTACTTTTATGTTTCTTAATAAAAGACAACAAAAATATTTTGATATCACAAAAACGACAACAGACAATGACAACGCATACATCCAGGGTGATTAAATATTTACAACAAACAAAGATGCGTGCTGAGAAGACAAAATTTTTTAAAGGGTAAATTATAAAATCCTTCTTGAAAAGCAAAAAAAAAGGGGGAAATTTGTCCCATTTATTGTGTCTTACTATTCGATTGAACTAATTGTGTCAAGAGTAGGCTACACTGAAATAATCTCTTAAAAATTAAAATTTACGCTAAAATTTATTTTCATTTGAGAAATTTTAATTTCCATATACCTACCAGTTTCTAAAAAATATTGATAAAAAAAACAACAACCTATTTTACTATAAATAAGAAAATTTTAAAATGTTCCCTCAGTGTAGTTAACTCTGAATCAAACACGCAGAAAAGATAATTTTTTTTTTTTTTTTTAATGTACAGACGTATATTTAATCATAACAAATACAAGTTTTACAAATTTTCACTATCTATATTATGCGGCTTATTTATCATAATGTGACTCTTCATACAAAAATCTTTTCTTTTTCTCGTTTATCAAGTTACATGTCACGCACAACTTACAATATATTTACAATTACACTGCTAAAGCCGTTTGTCGCATGCACTAATTCTTTTTTTTTTTTTTTTTTCATAAAAAAAAAGTTGCTACAGCTTATTTATTTATCTGCAACTCGTTCATTAATTTATCGTTAGCGTTAAGGCACTAATCTGTTTTTCACTTTTTATTTGTTGCGATGCTTAAGTCAATCAATTAAAAAGCAAACAGCAAGGAGTCCTTTGCCAAGGACGAGCTCGCAGTTTTTTTTTATCTTCAAAGTTTAATTATTACCAGCGCATATATAGAAGTAACGTAGTAATAAACTATTGAATGAAAATAAAAGGAAATAATTTTCTCGGACAAACGAAAGTTAATCACACAATATATGGTAGAAATACTACAGAGCACCTCAAACGTCGTATCCTAAAGTTAACAATTAAAACTTCATTTCGAACCATAAAATACAACTCTATTATAAAAATTTAATTTATACTAACTCATGCAATTAAAAAAAAAAAAAAAAAAATTAACGTCTCAACAAGTCAACGTATTTTTTTTCTTCATAAAAGCATAAACGTAAATGCAGTGGTATTATATAGTAAGAGACACTCTGTAGCTCTCGACAACACATAAATGTTCATGTGCATAAGTAGTTAAAACATACTGACAACAAAGAAAAAGATATGTAGGCGTACTATTTATACGTGTATGATATCTATACAGTTAATCAGTAACGAAATTTTAAATTTATAAACTTCTTAATTAAAACACTCTTAGAAACGTAATCATCACATATCGTTTTCCGGTAAGGAAATCGAACAATATATTGTTGGATCGGAAGACTTCGATCTCGGAACTCGTACGCGTGTACAATGCATTCAATGCACCAAGCGTTCAATCGGAACTTTAAATTTTCTCTTGGTTATACGTCAGTCAAAAATAGAAAGAAGAAATGTACATGTACTTTATCATACAAAAATATGAAATCGTAATTTCAGAAACGTGTATGCACTTGAAAAATATTTTTCTAATCGCGGGGAAATCTTAAGTAGTTTAAATGCCTTTTTATCTGCCTACTGTGCGAAACATAGCGGTATCACCGAGAAAATAAATGATGAATTTTTTTTTTTTTTTTTTTTTTTCAATCAAGCCGTTTGTACTTCAAAGCTCGCGTCAAAATGCAACATTATCGTCTACTCGCACGAATTCTCTCGTGCAGGGTTTTTTTTTTTTTTTCCTCAAAACAAACTCTGAGATCATTTTACAACAATGATCTTTTAATTTTTCGTAAGACAAAATATGGAGAATATTCATGCACTTTGCGATGGCAAAAATTTGAACCATTGGTACGTTAAACATTACAAGGCTCCCAAGCTAGAGCACAACTATTTTATTCTTGGTCCGAGACTCGCATTTGCTCGTTTGCAACAATCGCGATGATTTTCAAACGGAGCGAGAAATCAATGAAAAACTTGATCATTGAAGTAATTAAAATTTTCACGTTTTAAATGTATAATCTAATAGTTTTCTTTGTTGTTGCGTTGAAGAAAAAAATATAAAAAATTCTGCACTCGACCGTGCACGTCTAGAATCACAAACAAAGTTTCCTCGCTCCGTGAAACCAAAAATTTTCGAAATACTGCGTGGCTCAGTACAGCCACACACCACTCAACTGATAAAACTAAAATTTACCATTGAATAGTAATAATTTCTAGAAAAAAAAAAAAAAAAAAAAAAAGTTAAAATCGGTAAGGTACCGATAATCGATCGGTGGATAAAATAACAATCCCAGGTTTCTCTTTTTCGCCTCTGCTTCCCCCTACGTCGACGACGACGACGACGGATGAATGCCAAGATTCCCGAGAACGTGGAAGATCTTGTTTTTGAAGCCCGGCCTGTTAGGGCTAACGTCGTTCTGGCTGCCATGTCCGTCGAGCATCAGCGTCCGCTGCACCAGCGGTGTGAGACCCTTTTGTCGTTGTAGTGGTTTTTTTGTTTGTTTGTTTTTTTTTTTTACATTTTTACGTTCGCATTGGATTCGATTTTATATCGTTTATTTGAATTGGATCAATCGTTTGTGCATTCGTTCGTTCGATCGTGCGTGTGGGTGTTGGGTCGGTTGGTGTCGGGAGGCCCGCAATGCATACGAGGAAACGAAAACAAGAAAAAAGAAGAAAACAAAGGATAGTAGAAGATCTCACTTTTGCCTGGTTTCATTTATAAATTAATTTCTTTTTTTTGTTTTATGACGACTAATTGTCAAAATTAATGCTCATGTGGGTATTGTGTTTCAAATGATGTATGTATCAATTATATTTGTACGTACTACGTGCATGCGGTGCGATAATAATTAATAATAATAGTGATAATAATAATAATAATAATAATAATAACGATGATGTATAAATATCAACTAGTATAACGTAACTAATGAAAAAACAACGATAATCGTGGATAAACGTTACTCCTAATGTACAAATCAAACGTATAAACATTTATAAAATAAATAAATAAATAAATAAACAAAATGAAAAAAAAAAAATATTTAATTACTGAAACAATGCTCTGTACAGTAACTTGTGCGGGAAAGGTTGTCGAGACAGCCGGTATGTTATTAAAAATGCGATTAATACGTAGTAACAGAACCTGGACGTGCGCCCGGCAACGACGCCCGCCAGGACGTGACGCGAGTTTAGTTTACTCACCTCTTCGTGCTGTTGCTCGTGTTCGCTGTTGGTCAAACTCGTCCGTGAGCCCCGTCGATTCGAGCCCTTTTCGTCGCCAAGGATTTGCGCGACCTTTGGCTGCTTCACCAGATCCAGGGCCTAGAAGGTGCAGAAGAAAATGTTTTTTAGTTGCTCGTTTGGTTGGCACTTGCGTTTAAGGATGTCACAGACGAGTGAAATTAACGAGTGGCATGCTTTTTTAAAATATCATATACATGTACATGCTTTGGAACTATTGATACTGTTATTGCACCCTGAGAGTATGTCGCTGTTGTGGAATTGAGTATTTTTTTTTTTAATTCTGGTGCAGAATACATATTCTCATGTGGATGCGCAACACACGTATGTACGATATAATATTTACATATTCAATTCTACGTAAAATAAAAGAAAACGATGAGCGATGTGAATGAACGAATGAAGCGTGCTGGCATAACTGAAATGACAGAAATATACGTCTGTATGAATGTGTACAAATAATATTGACAGCCAAACTTTGTAACTTTTCAATAACATTTACAAGAAGCATTTCGTGTACATGATTCGACAATCTTGTACTTAGTCTTTCGAGCCATATATTGGAGAGAAAGAAAATAAATAATAAAATAAGAGTACCACATTAGCACAATCAATTGATAAATTCACAAAATTTCACATGTCTGTGCAATCCTTAATCAAACTCACTTTTTATCGTTAAAAAGCATATGATGACAATTACCTTTTAAAAAGTTTTCGAATATCTTTTTCATCGTTTCTTCAATCGAATAAACAAATTTAACATGGGAAAAAAACGAATACACAAAAAAGTAAAGCGAAAAAGAAAAAACAAAAGTGAATCGGTAAATCAACGAAAAATAGAAAAATTAACCATAAAAAGAAGTTTAAAAAACTTGGTTGTTGTTGTTGTTGTTTCAATAATTAAATTACTTTTATTCGTTTTATCATCTTTATTTATATCAATATATTTGACTGTTCTATAATAATTCGATGTAACAAATATATTCCTTAATTTTAATGTATCGACACTGCTTTTGAGATTTCATAGCAATGTTAGTCACTCCTATAGTCACTCTTTACAATCAACTTTAGTTAACACAGGCCTTAGAACTAAACATACACGTAAGTCTTGCAAAAATCGTGTTTATGCGTACGTTAATGTTCGAGTTAAAAAAAAAAGATAAACATCTCGAACAACATCGAGACAATGAAAGATGAATATTTTGTGTTGAATAAATAAATGAAAAATCTTTTCGGACGATCTTTCGTCACATCCTTTTTCATCGACGCATATTTTTTTTTCTTCACAGTATAAAAAAAAGAACCAAAGACTGGCATCGAATTCATGGTCCGAAGAGATTAGTTAAAAAAAACAAACAAATACATAACGTTTAAATGCAATGGACGATTGTGTGTAAGTATGTTTATATTATAATAGAGAGAGAGGGGGCAGAAGGAGGCGCATCACGTGACGGAGGCTCACGCATTCGGCACTTTCACGTTCTGCTTGTCACTCACCTGCTGGACAAGCTGCTCGGAACGATGGAAAAAAACAAGAAAAGAAACCAAGGCATTTTTCGTTAATCACGTATATATATATATACATATAGCTCGTCTAATTTGTTAATAATATAGTGAAAAACAAAAACACACAGAATGATTGAACAAATGGCGAATGATGAGTGTAATGTTCTCGACCACGAGATCCAAACTTAGCGATAGTCGTACGGGTATTGATGGAATGTAAATGAAGTAAATAGCATCGGCATAATCAATTAGCGGGTCGTGAGCGAGTATGATGATGATTTATGGATGAGGTTGTAAGACGGACTTTACCTCTCGCCGCGATCTAATTGCACAGTCCTCGAGCGTCTCGGCTGCCTCGTACTTGCCCTGTCTTCGGTAGAGCGCGCCGAGGTTCTTCAGTGTCGTGTTGAAGGTAGGGGAGTCGACCTTAGCCGCCTTGTGCCAGCCACCGTACTCCCCGTAAGGCGCGTTCTCTTTGTTCCTGTGTTTGTTCTCCTCTCGCTCCTCTGCCACCTGTGTCACGAATCCCAAGTGTTAACCTTTCCCAAAAGGACGTACGAGACAATGCGGAAACAAACTGACCTGCCAGATGGGCTTGTTGTCGCCGTCGATGGCGCCAAACTCGCGCTCGTGAGCCCTGGTGAGTACCTGCTTGTAGAGCACCTCGGCGTCCTTGTACTTGCCCTGTTTGAGGTAACAGGAGGCGAGATTGTTCTTGGTCTTGGCGACGTTGGGATCGTCGGGTCCGAGTTTCGCCTCGTAAATCTCGAGGGCGCGCTGGTAGTAGCGCTCGACCTCCTCGTACTTGCCCTGATTCTGGCAGAGCAGCGCGAGATTGTTCAGCTGTTTCGCCACGTCCGGGTGATCGGTGCCCAGGACCTTCTCCCGGATCTCGAGGGCGCGCTTGCACAGCGGCTCGGCTTCCTTGTATTTACCTGCGACACGTTGGACACAGGCACGTTAGTCACACAATGAGAGAATACTACCGACTTATCGTAGCGATATTCAGAGGGCCGGTGCGAGCTAGTAGTATAGCGTATGCGTAAATGTAGGACACGTGCCTCGTTTGCCGTAGAGCACGGCGAGGTTGTTGAGGGTGGCAGCGACAGCCGGATGGTTCTCGCCGAGGGTCTTCTCGCGAATGGCCAGGGCGTCGTTGAGCAGATTGGCAGCCTCCTTGTACTTGTTCTGGTCGCGGTAGACGAGGGCGAGGATGTTGAGCATCGTCGCAACGTCCGGGTGGTCATGGCCGGAGGTTTTTTCGAGATCCTCGAGGGCCTGCTTGCACAGAGGTACCGCGACCTCGTAGCGGCCCTGGCTCGCGTACTGGATCACGAGGTTGTGCAGAGTACGCAACCTCGCCGGTATCTCGTACCCAGCATTCACCTGCTGCGCGAACTGCGACGGCGGGGTCGGAGACATTGCTGCAAGTTTGAAAAAAAAAAAAAGCTCTCTCGTTAATCCAGGGTATGTACCCTGGTGTGGGTGTTTTTATGTTGTTGCCACGAGTGTCTGCGTGAATGTAACTCAACTCCGTGTGGGCGTGTTGTACTGATTGCACGGCGACCATCACTCTCTGTGTTTCTACTGAATAGGAAAGTTATCAACTACAAACAAGCGTAGGAAATTCAAATGTTTTCGCGTTACGGATAAAACGCGAGTCACGATGCAACATAATATTGTATAGGGGGCCTTTTTTACACGTTTTACAAACGGTACGCGAAAAAGCACGTTACTTTTAAACGGAAGAGAACCAGAAAGTACACCTTATCAAACGAAACAGTCCCACAATCGAGAGGTCAAAGAGCTGTGCGCATCATTGTTTTGGCCGTGGTGATAAGACAGACAGACAGATATAAATAACATTAGTATACAGTTGTGGTGTGATTATATATTTTTGTATGCACAGAGAGATTGCATTCACCAGAGGGGGACCCGGAAAAGAAGAAAAAGAGAAGGTTGCGACTACGTACACTTACTGTTTCGCTCCTCGGCGTCGTCGTCGGGGAACAGGTCGACCACGAGGTCGTCCTTGGGCCGGTCCTTTGAATTCTCGTCGTCCGCCGGTGGGTCCGCGTCGTACTGCCTAATGCTCGCCATGAACTCCAGGTGCCGCTTCTCCTCCTCCAGCTGTGCCACCTTTAAATTTTAAGTCATTGTCGTCATTACCATCGAGGAGGGGGGGGGGGAATAAAAAAGGGAAGAAAAACCACCAAAGGACGTACCGCCTGTTCGCTCGCCTGTAGCTTCTGCTGGGTGCCTGCCAGCTCGTCCCTGAGCCACGCGTTCTCCTGGCACAGCCTCCTGACCTGGGTGCGTAGCTTTTGCTTCTCCGCCTCGATCATCTGCAAGTGGCTGGCCAACGCCAGCATGACCTGGGCCTCGCCCAGCCCGAGCTCGATCATCTCGATGTTCTTCGAGATGAGGCCGGCCTTGTCCCGCGCGGCAGGCGCCTCCTGGGACTGCATGCCGCTCAAGAGGCCCGTGTGCTCCACCCTCAACGCCTCCAGGCCCTGGGCCACCGTCCGCGCCCCGGCCACTATCTCCTCCTGCGTCATGGCCGTCATTCTACCGATCGTCTCGATTTTTTTGCTGCAACCGACATCACATACATACATACATTGTACGCATCGAACACCCCTTTTATTTTCTTCGCTCTGTTATCAACAACCCCCCCGCACACGCGCGCACACAGTCTACACTATGGTCGTCCACTATGTTGTACGTAGGTATATAGGGCACACGCGCCGTTTATCGATCGCAAGCTGACAACCAACCAACCTACTTACATTCCGAACAACCTCGGCTATGCAATACCCTCGAACGTCATCGAAAGCTGTACCATATTTCGCGAGTCTTTTGTACACCGTGTGATATGTGCATCACAAAAGCCACGATTCAACATCCAAAACATCGGAAGGGTAAGTTTATGACAAGGCACCCCTACGACAGCCGAATGGGGAACGAGTTCGAGAGAGGAGCAGTGGAGCCGTGTGGGGTGTCCTTTTGAGAGAGAGAGAGAGGAGGGAAGAAAAAAAAACAGCCCGTCAATGCGACGAAGGAACTTACCCCATGGCAGAGACACCCACCGGTACGACACCTTGGCAGCGGTCCCGGATCTCGTGCGGCGCTAGTTGGTGACTAGCCGTGAAAATCCGGCGCTTCCAACGTATAAGCATCGCCCGCCGGCGTTTTCTCCTGGTGTCGTGGGGGTTCAATAAAAACGCGCAGGCGCCCTTGACTGGAAACGGAAGGGAGATGATTCGCATCGGTTTTTCTTTTCGATGCGCTCATTTCCTCCCCCCCACCCTCCCCTTCCCCTGGACTTTGACGCTTATTGGCTGGAATGCCGACTCGCGGTAATTAGGTTTGATTTGGTCTTTTGTTTTTCGGATGCGCGTCACTTGTATCATTACCTATATATTTTGAACGATGGCAATATGTTTTGTTTCCAAAAAAAGGGTACTCAAGAGCTAAATAACGATACAAAAAAAAAGCAAAGATCCCTCCAGCATCCGCAAGTACTATGTTATTACTATCGAGTACGGGTACATTGGAGGCTCGCCAAGGAATAATAATATAAATGCAGGATGCAGGATCCCGATCGTTGGGGCTGTGTGTAATCACCAGCGATCTTTTTCTCCGGTCCGCGTGCATGGATGGACTTGACTCGCGAGCCAAAGCGCCTTGACCTCGGCTGCACCGAGGTTTTTCCCTCAAATTTACCGCAGTACAGAGAGAGAGAGAGAGAGAGAGAGGGGCAGGAAGGACAAAAGACCCAGGCTGGCGGCCTTCTGCGGATTTTTTTTTTTTTTTTTTTTTTTTTTTAACTTTCGTTTTTCTGTGGTGGAACTCGACGGGTTTTTGCGAGCAAACCAGGTCTGCGTGAAGCGATAAGTGTGTATATGTTTGACTGATGTCTTTTGGTTGTGCGTTTCTTTACTTTTTTCCATTTTTTTTGAGAGAAAAATAATGGTAAATGTGGGCCTTTTTTGTTGTTTCAGTTTTGCCATTGACAAGGAAGGTGATTAAGCAAGACGTGCATTACGTGTATGCTCGGGAGTAAGAAAAATTCAGTAAACATGAATGGACAAAAATGCTGGGTCAGTCAACGGAGGTACAATCATTTTAGATACTGCAAATTGAAACCCGTAAAGTTTCCCGATAGCAAGACAAGTACATCGACGCACGGCAAAAGAAAGGAGGGAGGTAAGTATATACGATCGTCTCACCGGTGCGTGTAAGTATACGTACCTACTCTCGTGTATCGATCAAATGTTTACTACGGCGACGGCACCGAAGAGAAAGTGAATGGACAGTGCCTATTTTTAGCCCGGCTTGCCGCTCGTTTTGTTCTCTCGCGCGCGATGGGCCTATTAATACATACATTGCAGATTAAAGATCGCACATTGTGATTCGTTTATGAAGGAGTGTAGTGTGTTGCAATTGTTTCGGAGCAAAAAGAAAATAAAGTACAAATCAACCCCCTCCACCCTGCCCTTGTAGGTGTATATCGTGAGAAGGGACAAGTCTCGTGTTACGGGGTGACGCAAGGAAACCACAGTAAGCCCTTCTCGGCGAGACGGCTTTTCGACCGAAATCGAATAAAGAGGAAGCGTTGCGCAACACGGACACGCTTGTAGTGCGTGCACTTTTTTTTTTTCTCTTATTGACCAAGGCGCACGAATCGTCCGAAGGTGTGCTTCCTATTTTTTGAGCCAAACATTCGGTGATTACCACTCTCGGGTCGGAGCTGACAATCATCAACTATACGTACACAAATAAAGGGGTCTGACGTAATCGTTTGTGTCTTTTTTTTTTTTTTTTTTTTTCATCGCCAACTTTGAAACGGGTATAGTATACGCTGTCAGAGAAAAATCGCGTGCGGAGAAAATTGCCACGAGGATACACGTGCGTGTGCCTCCAAAGTATTGATTCTCATTCCAACGCGTATAGGTTCCTTTGGATAATACCATCGTACAGTTTTCCAAGACGCACACCTGGTGTATGTATATAAATCGACATGAATTTCACGCTGTACCTCCGTTGGCGATTTCTCCGCAATTGCACGTAGTAAGTGTATATACGTTCGGTCACGGGACGCATCGGCAATTAGAGCGTTTGCTCGGTGAAATAAAAACCTACGACCCAATGTCGCCCTCTCTCCCTTTTGTACGAATTCTCGGCGGAAATTGCGGTCTTCCTCTCCTCCTCTACTTACACGTAAAACGAGGACGATTGGGTCATCGTTTTTTTTTCTTCTTCGTACACTTTTTGGCAAGCGATTAAAGGAGAAGAAAAAAAAAGTTTTTCGTCAGATCGCGCGTAGGTGCCAATATTTGCGACGCGATGACTCACCCGAGAGAGAGAGAGAGATAATCGGACGGGTATTTTATACAGGTGTAACAACGGGGGAGACGAAAAGTTAGGCGCGCGTGTACGGCTTTGGCTCGGTTTTGAGCTTCGTGAATTATTCACGAGGATTAAGTGCGAGGGATCGTCTTTCTGTCTTTTCGGGGACGCAGAATCCGAAGTGGCCCTTTTTTTTCCACGCGGTCCACTTAAAAATCGTATCGTGTTCGTGTGCACCCAAGTATAAGTAAAGGACTATATTATATAGGTACACACAGCCTGGGCGCCCGAAACTGCAGCAGATACACATATGTATTGGGGACACTTTGGCAAAACCATAAAAGAGACAAGCGACCGGAGAGCTGTTGTGGAATTGTATATTGACGGCAGGAAAAAAAAGTTGACAAAATGGTAAGTATAATCGATAATAGAAGCGCCAAAGTTTTCTCGAGCAGTGCCGTTATGTACTCAACTTCTCGAGGGCATGTTTAACTGTTCTTGTAAAAAAAATACTGCCTCGACGAGTGCCGAAGTGCTGGAAAAAAAAAAAAAAATTTTAGCAGAGGTACAGTAAATTCCGAGCATACACAGACCCGAGTCGACAATGGCATAATTTACAAACCCGCAGTAGCGATGATTGAGCAAAAAAAAAAAAAAAAAAAAGAATCATCTCACCGTGCGTATAGTTATAATACACGATCGGCGCACTGTGCACACAAAACAGATATAGGTGCTTTTCCAACGAGCGGAGCATTTGTATGTAGGATTGGTACACACATAGAGAACTAAAACAATCGCTGCGACTGGTCGTCGTGTGTAGGTATATATGTGCAAGGTAGTCATTAAATAACAAAATACACACGCAACCTCGACGATTTTTCGATGCTCTGTTGGGTGTACATATATACATACCTACAGGCAAACCAGTATCGAGCGTCACGTGTATAATTTGATTGATAGTTGTAATATTTACCAGCATCGAGACACAAAGGCTAATCCTTTTGTACGCTATCTACCTATACGTGGAGTGTAATCCAACCTTCTGAGCTTGGCTGGTAATTTAATTAAAATTACCAACCCTCGCACACAGGGATGGTTTGACAAGGAAGAATACAATGCAAGGGATGGGAGGGGGGGGTCGAACTATTATACTCTCTTCGCACCATATCCTACACTTTTCCTACGAATGACATTGCCAGTACAAGTACTCACATTCTGTAGGCGTTGAGCGTCTTCGACATATCCGTACGACCCATTGGTCCAGCCTTCTTTTTGCTGTATCCTCGATGATTCCCCCCCCCCCAAAATGTCTCAATCGACGATCCCACGAGAAACACGGAGCACTACCACGAGCGACTCACGTCGCGTTCGCTCCACCACTGTGCGCTTGCGGGGGTGGAAAACAAGAGGAGACCCCCATACACGACTCGATCCCTCGTCTCCTTTCTCCTTCTGCCCCCTCGCGTATGTCTGTCTGTCTGTCTGGCTCCTCTTCTTTATAAGCCTATCGATCACCGTGCGCTTCGTCTTCCGCCTCCTCCACTATGGTGAGCCGCACCAAAAAGTCTACGTACACACAGTTTGTTACATCCGAGCCCAGACGACGCTGTAGTTGGTTAAGGCGCGCGTCCGCGTTGACACACGAAAACGAGAGACGAGCGTAACAGTTGCGAGTGAGGGAAAAATCAGCGAGGGGTCCGTGTGTGTGCAGGTCCTGCTTTCCGCGCACTACTGACGGCCGACGCTGCCACCCTCACCCGCTCACTCTTTATATTATATATATATATCACACACGTATACGTTCAACAGCCCCTTTCCGCATTACGCACCCTCCGTTGGGGGGTAGGGGAGGTTGGCTGGCGCATGCGCTACCCTATACCCACCCTGGCTGCTTACGCTCGTTGACTTTGTCGGCTCGATGTTGATGACCCTCTATATATATATATATGTTTTCTCTTTTGCGTTTGCTCTGCGGGTATGTAGGCTACGTGTATGTTGACACACCAAGCAAGCGCGCGTGTGTGGGGGTGGATTTTAACGTTCGTGAATAGGGGTTGTAAGGTGTGCGGTGGAATTTGTAGCTTTCTTTCTTTTTTTTTTTTTTTTTTTTTTTTTTTTTTTTTTTTTTTTTTTCGAGGATAGAAAATATGGGGAACTAGGAGGTGCTTTTCCAGAGAGCGCAGGCGCTTTTCGCGTGTGTGTATGTACAGGTGTACTTGCTATCCAAGTACAACTGTTTTATTTATTCATTTTATTATTTTTTTGTTTTTTTTTTGTTTTTTTTGTTTTTTTCAATGTTTGGGAGAAATAATTTGGATGAGAAAATGTAATATGCACCAATACACGTGCTCTTTTGGCTCGGGTATTTATACTTACTTGGTGCGTTGCCGTTGCGTTTCGTGTTTCGAATAAATTATATTTACGTGTATACACCGTATGAACTGAACCCGGAATAATTCGGACGTGTGCTGGTATGGAAAAACATGAGAGGCGTACCTACATAGAATTATTACCACGCGTATATATATATATGATATACCTACTCGTACGCGGTATAATAGGTACACGTATATATATATACATGAGAGATATCTAATCGAAGATGAAAGGTAAAATGTATGTATGTGTGGAAGGGGAAGCTTACAAGTTACGACCCGTGTGCGACAGAGTACGAAAATATTTATCGCTCGGCGATGAGGCAACGCGATAATTCCTCGCTTGTTTCGTGTGTGTGTGTGTGTGTACCATCCACACGAGAGGGTCTAACGAGGTTGTGTAGCTTGCGGACGCGGGCTAATTAGGCAAGTCGAGCGGAAGACGTGCAAAGGAGCTGTCTATCGGGAGCGTCGAGGGGCTTTTTTCGAGGGTTGCGTTCAGCCCTGTCGGTGGTGACGAGAATGAACAAGAGCCGATCTTTCTTTTTTTTACCATATACAATAAGTACACAGGGGTAGAAGATGTGCAGCCGATAAATGAACACCACCTAATTTACATAAATGAAACCTAATACGAACCGAACGCACACTTTTCTCTCTCACTCCTCTCTTTTGTATGTGGGGAGCATAATCTTTTGAGGAAACTGTAGCAAATAACGAATACTTTCTCGAGTTACTAAGACTACTGTTTTCTATGATAACAGTATACATATTTTATTTAGGAAGCTGGAAAAGTGTTTTATCTCGTTGATGCGCTATATACATATACACATATATATACAAGTATACTGGTATCTATAATATGTACGCACAGCGATACAGCTGGACCCCAACCATGCATGGTGTCACACGACGTTTTGGCTTGCCAGTATTTTTGCTCTTCTTGATTTTCCTTTTTCCTCATTCCCGTATATACCGGAGCAATTAACTCCAGCACGGCTTATCGCATCTCCCTAATACTTAGTGTGAACTTATGCGGAATGAAATACGGAAAATGTCATTTTTCGTTACCAGCCAAATTATTGTACGTAGATACGTGCGTGAACTATCCGAACGGAAAAAAAAACAGAGATAAGTACTTGGATGTATCGCAAAGAGTACAGGTATATAAATATATGTTGGTAATAATGTGTACAGACGCGCGAGAGAATGAGATGGCTACGAGTACGAGGTCGTCGGGATCGTACTGCGACGATGACTCATACTCGCCGTTGTATGTATATATACATCTGTAAGTATACGTCACGCCATGTGCACTTTTTTGCTGCTCCGATATTGGTTTTTTTTTTTTTTTTTTTTTTTTTCCTACGACCTCAGTGACGACGTCGAGCAGCCTCCTCTTGATGCTTTTGTCACCAACTCGACTCTCGTTGCTCTTTTCTTAAACTTTTGTTTTTTTTAGATGATACAGACGAGGATCTTTGGTTATTTTATTTTTTTCCTTTCATTCGTGCTTTTCTCTTTTCAACGTGAACGCATATGTCAATGTAAATCAATTTCATTTGCTCCACTCGTCAAATCGATTACAATATTATAATTTACATGAAAATTATCCTGCCTATACCATCTCATCGGATGTATAACAACCCAAACTACCTAAACATCATCGAAACTAATTTTTGCATCCTTAACGAAAAAATAAATTTATAAAAGAAAAAAAAAAGAAAAAATACAGTTAAAACAATCACAATTCCGGCATCTACATTCTCACAAGCTCAAAAGAGTCGCGTATAGCGGCACGACTGAATGCTAATCTGACATACAAAACGTAGGACACACCGCGCGGCCGTGCACTTCCATGCAGATAACAGTATACAGCAGAGTGCCAACCGCAAGGCAAAAGCTACCTCCCTATAAATAGACGTTTAGCTCACGGAGAGTGATACCTTTTGCGAATTTTCGACCTTTTTTTTATTTTTTACTCCCCCCCCCCTCCCTCCCCCGCAACGCGCTCTCTACAACGCGTGACGGCTATTATTTCGTCACGAGAATTTTTCCCTTTTCTTTCTCTCGTCGTGCAGTTATAAAGGCACGTGTGGAAAGTAAAATATTTATTTTTTTCTTTAGCATAAACAATGATACGTGGCTATACACATGCGAGCAGAGAAGGCACGGAGGGGGGGGGGAGCAATGAAAATTCCAAACGTAGGTATAACTTTCTAAAACTACCCGCACCGAGGCTTCGAGAAAATCATACCAAGTATTATACGTAATCCAAATTTGATTCGTCGACGCGTGAGGAGCCGCAAATTAATTTTGATGGAAATTGATCGACAAACGCGTACTTTGAGAGTATTTATATACGTTCACGACTCGGGCGCTTGTTGCAAGTACACGAGTGAACTCGCGGTTAATTGAATTTATACATCTGTCAAGCGGAAAAACAAAAAACAAAAAAACAAAAAAAAAACATTCAATGCACTTTCTCTGGTGTGAGTACAGTTGGAGAGGAAGAAAAAAAAGGCTAGATCTGCGAGTAATTGCTGGCGAGAGAGCCGAAAGTTAATTGAAACGCGCCGGCAAGAGCCATCCGAGCTCCTGGAAACCCCGATGATAACTCCTTGCCTAGAAAGCCGTGTATCAGAGGTATAGGATGTAACTGCGCGGACGGGCCCCGGCGGTGTTGGACGGAAAAAAAAAAAGGATCGCGTGACGCTGCTCGAAAGTTGCAGCGGACTTTCAAAAAGCCCCGGAGGAGGAAGCCGAGGAAGGGAATCAGAACGCGTCGGGGAAGAAAAGCGCGTGTACGAGGTATTTATTGCATTGTTGCGCATCGCGGTTTCCGGAAAATCGACCGTTCGCTTTATTGTTTTGGGTTTGTATCGGAAATTTCATCGATAGAGAAAAAAAAACATCGCAATCAATTATTAAAAGGCAGCTGGTTGGGGATCGAGGTCAGTGTGAGAAAGGCCGTACTTGCGTTACGTGCAGGTGCAATGATATATATGTATTACGTATACGTATAATGCACCATTGCACGAGCAGGTCACGCCTGTACTAAACGGCTTACGCACACTCCCGTCAGAGGAGAGAAAGAGTGACAATAGGCGACAACAAAAGCGCAGTCGGAATGGTAATTAAATCAGACAGTGCCGACGTATATCGTAGCACCGGAGCTCGTTAATATTCTTTCAGCTTCGGATTTAAAAGGACGAGCGGTTCCGTAACAATAAGAGAGAGAGAAAGAGGTGAAAAAACGGAGGACAGTTACACGCATATATTATAACGCCATGTGACAATGTCACGGTCGTATGCGTGTCTTTAATTATTTCTCGGTGGAAGGAATAAGTAGAGTTTGTGTATCTTGCATCGACTCGCCTGCACCATTTTTAGAGAAAAAAAAAATGCTATACTATTCCCTGCATTAAAGTCTGCAAATTTATCTACATAATTTTATTTTGATTACTTGACACCTGTATCTATAAACATCAAATTATTCTACTACGACATTTGGGTTATCTTATCCAAAAGAGCAGCACCTCATTGAAGAAAAATTGTGAAAAAAAAAAAAAAATTCAACAAAAAAAGAAACCATCTAGATACACCTTCTCAAGACGCACTGGAGTTACGTGAATGCGCGAGCGAGCAATCACCTAACGCTCTCTGCTCCTTAACAACTTTTGTATTATCCAGTTCTGGATCGTCACGCTCAGGTGGTTCCCACCGTCACGCTGCCAACTCCCCGAGTTGGAGCCAAGAGCCGCGATGACGCCTCTCTCTCTCTCTCTCTTCCGCGTGTACCTGCTGATGCTCTCACTATACGGGCACTGGGTTATATACTCTATATATATGCACGACCTCACGAAAGAGCAATCAAAATGTATCCGACTTCCTGTCGCACCTGCTACGTATCTACAGCCAGTCAGGCGTGGCTGTTTATTTACTATTATTATCCAGCGCTCCGGTGTAAATAAATGTAAAAGCTACGACAGCCGAGTTCACGTGTATTACAAACCATCTATTGCACAAATCAGGTTACCGTAAATACATGTACAAACATTATGAAAGAATAGAAGCAACAACAGCAAATTATAAACAGTAGGTGAGTATTAACTAATGCAGCTGGCGTGCTCCTCTTTTTCTGAATGACTCATCGTTGCGAGTGCAACTACACGGATCTCATTCACTTTCTTCTTTTGTTGCGAGGAACAAACAGCTATAAAAAAATAACAATAAAATAAGAGAACGAAAAAAGTTAAGGTGAGTAATAGAACCAAGTATTTACAAGAGGACAAACCACGCAACTTTTCCTCGACGGGGATGATGAAGTGTCTTACACACAAACACGTATCTAACCTAACCTCAAAAATGATGATCGACGTGTAATGATGAGAAGACTCCTACAGCCTCATAGATTTCCACTTCTATGTTTCAATAACACACTAAATTTAACGAGATGAAGGAGCTTCCAACAGTTGCTTACCAATGGGACTAATGCCTTTATTGAGCGAAATTACGATGCATCAGTTGGGTCTGCTCCGATTGCTCCGAAATGAGCAGCCCATGTGTAGGTATGTATACATACGCACACGCGCACCTCCGCGCTCAAGACAATGACAGCAGAAGCAAGCATACACTGTTAAAGATGGCTGATGCATGGCAAAGAGTGCTATTCTCACTTGGTAAATCGAACCCTTATTTTGTTATTTATTTCGTGTACGAATAATTGACGCGTGTAGCTTTATACATCTATTCTTACCCTTGGACCTCGACGTTTTCGTCCTCGTCTTTTTTCACTTCTTCTGCTGTACACGATGTATACACGTATGTATATTTACACCCAAATACACGGCAACAGTCATCAACCTAGCACGCAATTACACGTAAGTATATATTTGTAAAGCTTTGGAGACTTTTACACGAACAAGATTTACTTTTCTAGAAAAAAAAAAAAAAAACTATTCTTAAACAAATAAAAAAAAGGAACAAAGATCCTGATGAAATTACAGCTGTAGGGTTATTGTATCCTTATCTCGCGGCTCAACGGAGACGTATTCCACACGACTCTCTTCTCCGCTCGAGAGCCGAGAGCGCACTACGGGCAAACAGTTGAACTCCACATTTTGTCTGTATTTTTACACTTTTCGCGCCAGGGGGCTGTAGCTGACGGAAAATGGTGCGGAGTGGGGGAAGGGGTTGGCGAGAGTGGCGGGAATATTTGAATGAGACTACTTGACGCGGATTCGTCGAGTTTTACGATTTATTGATCGTTTAATGAATCTTCAAGACAAATAGTACATATTGTTATGTATCGTACGTACATCCACGGTGCGGAGTTTTTGACGAAGTGTTGAGCTCGTCTAGTTGTGTTCGTCTTCGCGTTTCTGGATAAGCGCGTCGATTTCCATTCGATGGTCGCTACTGTCGAACAAGCAATTGTACGTTTTCACCAACACCTGACATTCGTCCTTCTCGTCGATAGCTTTTATAAACAAATAAACAATTGTTTGATATATATTTTTTTTTTTTTCTAAACGAGTGTTAATAACTTTGTAATTAAATTTTTTCAATATTTGTTTTCAACCTGCTGCACTGCATTCGAGTAACTTTGACGTCACGCCTGCACTGGCCTCTGGGAATATCTTTTTAAAAAGCATTTCCTCTTTTTTTACGTTGAACGTTCCATTCTCCAACTGTTTGGAAAAACAATGCACGGGTTTATGCAACTAGTGTCTGATTTAACAAATGATTAAAAGATTTTTCAATTGATGTACGTACCAATCCCCATTTTTTGACCACGCAAATTAATCCATAACAAATTTGATTTTTACTGTCCTTATATTTACCTAGAAATCGATAAATTTATTTGTAAGTTATTTAAATGTCAACATGATATGTTAGAGCTTCAAATTGTGTACTCGAACCTTCCATCGATTTAGCTTCTTCCTCGCACTCGTTGATTGCCGATTTTACTTCTCCATAATTTTTACAGCAGGTGGCGCGCAACTGAAAAATATGTATTATGTTAATAATATATTATGTTAATAATGTTTTAGTGAGCAGTATGATTTTTAAATTTTAAGTAAATTTTTGTGTTTGTCCCACCTCAACTGTTAAGAAAAGACAGCCCAACAGACAAATAAACATCTGCATGGTACAGCCCATTTTGCGTTTACTCTTTTGATGTACAATGTTCTGAGAACTGAACTAAAAACCATCTTTCTAGGCTTATTTATGGATGCTTTAACAGGAAACATTGCTCACTTAATAACTGCAATTATGTTATAAAAGAAGCGAAAACGTGATTTAATCGGCTACCTTGATGTCTGTTGTCTTTTGTAAGTGGATTACACGAAAGGAAAAAAAAGTTTCAAGTTCGCTCTGGGTCATTCTATGGAAACTATGTAATTAACTTATGGTTTTTATTTTTGCTTTTGTTACAGGTGTAACAATGTTTAAAGTAATTAAAGTATTATTTGTACAATTGAATTGAATTGTTTTCAGAATTATGCCATTATATCGTTCAATTATATTTTTTTGTTTATTTTTATTTTTATTTTATGTGAATAATCGTATTAGGTGAAAATTCTTCGTCAACTCTTATGTAACTTGTAAAATTAAATGAAACAACTGAGATAATTTATGGTTTTAAAAAAATTATTTTTAAAACAATATTTTGCATCTTTTTGTTTAAATTTAATTTATAAATATTTATTATGTTAATTAACTTTCGCATGATTGTAAATTACCTCCATAGCTTATTAAGTTAAAATAATTTGGAGATCTATAAATTGCATTAAAAGTTATTTTATTTTTTACAATTCATGGCAAATGTAATTTTTAATACAATGCCGTCATTTTTTATTGTTTTGTCTCTTTCATTACATTCGTAAGTTCTCAAAGTTGATTTTGTCGTTAACAAGCTGTACACATCACAAATGACAATATGGCGTGTTGGTAATCGTAAATCGTTGTTCCTTAAAAATTTTTTAGTTGAAAGAAAAAAAAAAAAAAAAAAGAAAAAAAAACATGACTACTATTTAAAATCCCTTGTTTATGTAAGCGTAGAAACACTTAATCTTATGATATTTGGAATTGTAACATAATAACGTGTCCATAAAATATGCATTTAAACTGAAGCCAATAACTTTTAAGACGCGAAATAAATGTTATTATGATCTATAATTTTTTCCCTACTTTGATGTCTACTCTTCTAGTTCTGAGTTTATAAAGGTAATTAAAAAACGATATTAATCACAAAAAAGGTAAATTTTTAACTTAGTTACAATTAATTGGCAGATTTTACTATCATGAACATGGCACTAAAAATCATAACGAGACATTTTAATTATATTTATTATACTCTTCGTAGTAGTCATATCATTGAAACTAAACGTAATTTTAAGGTGTATCATGAATTTATAAATTAATGCAGCAGCCATGGATTAAAAAATTTCTATCAATACTTCATTTGTATAATAATTAGATCCTTCTGTCATACTGTCGAAGAACTGACGCGTGATTCTTAAAATTTATAAAATTTATAAAACTGAGATACTTTGATTATTTATTTATCCTAGTTAAAGTTAACACATGGTTTAATTGTAATTTATAATTTACCGTAAATTATTTTTAAAACGGCTTTAATTTACACATGGATTAGTGATCAACCATAATTACTCTTACCTTCTGAAATGGTTCCTTAACATAGTTAATTAATTACAATGTCAGATGGCGCAATGAGTATACTGGCAGCACATTTTCGATGTAGATTCATGCTTTATCGACTCACTTACTGAAAACTTGGAGTTTTTCTTTTCAGTACTTACAAATCATAGTTTTTACGTACACGTAAAATTTACGTACACGTATGTTTATATAAATTGTAGTGTGTAATATTAAAATATTAACAGTCTTGAGAAAGCAATCTTACAAACATACAAGTTGACTTTAATAAATTTTATTGTATTAACAACAACAATATGGATTAATTTGTTAAAATGAAATTTATTTTCTTTATTTGTAAAAAAATTGCAATATTCTAACCTAACCTCAAAAATGATGATCGACGTGTAATGATGAGAAGACTCCTACAGCCTCATAGATTTCCACTTCTATGTTTCAATAACACACTAAATTTAACGAGATGAAGGAGCTTCCAACAGTTGCTTACCAATGGGACTAATGCCTTTATTGAGCGAAATTACGATGCATCAGTTGGGTCTGCTCCGATTGCTCCGAAATGAGCAGCCCATGTGTAGGTATGTATACATACGCACACGCGCACCTCCGCGCTCAAGACAATGACAGCAGAAGCAAGCATACACTGTTAAAGATGGCTGATGCATGGCAAAGAGTGCTATTCTCACTTGGTAAATCGAACCCTTATTTTGTTATTTATTTCGTGTACGAATAATTGACGCGTGTAGCTTTATACATCTATTCTTACCCTTGGACCTCGACGTTTTCGTCCTCGTCTTTTTTCACTTCTTCTGCTGTACACGATGTATACACGTATGTATATTTACACCCAAATACACGGCAACAGTCATCAACCTAGCACGCAATTACACGTAAGTATATATTTGTAAAGCTTTGGAGACTTTTACACGAACAAGATTTACTTTTCTAGAAAAAAAAAAAAAAAACTATTCTTAAACAAATAAAAAAAAGGAACAAAGATCCTGATGAAATTACAGCTGTAGGGTTATTGTATCCTTATCTCGCGGCTCAACGGAGACGTATTCCACACGACTCTCTTCTCCGCTCGAGAGCCGAGAGCGCACTACGGGCAAACAGTTGAACTCCACATTTTGTCTGTATTTTTACACTTTTCGCGCCAGGGGGCTGTAGCTGACGGAAAATGGTGCGGAGTGGGGGAAGGGGTTGGCGAGAGTGGCGGGAATATTTGAATGAGACTACTTGACGCGGATTCGTCGAGTTTTACGATTTATTGATCGTTTAATGAATCTTCAAGACAAATAGTACATATTGTTATGTATCGTACGTACATCCACGGTGCGGAGTTTTTGACGAAGTGTTGAGCTCGTCTAGTTGTGTTCGTCTTCGCGTTTCTGGATAAGCGCGTCGATTTCCATTCGATGGTCGCTACTGTCGAACAAGCAATTGTACGTTTTCACCAACACCTGACATTCGTCCTTCTCGTCGATAGCTTTTATAAACAAATAAACAATTGTTTGATATATATTTTTTTTTTTTTCTAAACGAGTGTTAATAACTTTGTAATTAAATTTTTTCAATATTTGTTTTCAACCTGCTGCACTGCATTCGAGTAACTTTGACGTCACGCCTGCACTGGCCTCTGGGAATATCTTTTTAAAAAGCATTTCCTCTTTTTTTACGTTGAACGTTCCATTCTCCAACTGTTTGGAAAAACAATGCACGGGTTTATGCAACTAGTGTCTGATTTAACAAATGATTAAAAGATTTTTCAATTGATGTACGTACCAATCCCCATTTTTTGACCACGCAAATTAATCCATAACAAATTTGATTTTTACTGTCCTTATATTTACCTAGAAATCGATAAATTTATTTGTAAGTTATTTAAATGTCAACATGATATGTTAGAGCTTCAAATTGTGTACTCGAACCTTCCATCGATTTAGCTTCTTCCTCGCACTCGTTGATTGCCGATTTTACTTCTCCATAATTTTTACAGCAGGTGGCGCGCAACTGAAAAATATGTATTATGTTAATAATATATTATGTTAATAATGTTTTAGTGAGCAGTATGATTTTTAAATTTTAAGTAAATTTTTGTGTTTGTCCCACCTCAACTGTTAAGAAAAGACAGCCCAACAGACAAATAAACATCTGCATGGTACAGCCCATTTTGCGTTTACTCTTTTGATGTACAATGTTCTGAGAACTGAACTAAAAACCATCTTTCTAGGCTTATTTATGGATGCTTTAACAGGAAACATTGCTCACTTAATAACTGCAATTATGTTATAAAAGAAGCGAAAACGTGATTTAATCGGCTACCTTGATGTCTGTTGTCTTTTGTAAGTGGATTACACGAAAGGAAAAAAAAGTTTCAAGTTCGCTCTGGGTCATTCTATGGAAACTATGTAATTAACTTATGGTTTTTATTTTTGCTTTTGTTACAGGTGTAACAATGTTTAAAGTAATTAAAGTATTATTTGTACAATTGAATTGAATTGTTTTCAGAATTATGCCATTATATCGTTCAATTATATTTTTTTGTTTATTTTTATTTTTATTTTATGTGAATAATCGTATTAGGTGAAAATTCTTCGTCAACTCTTATGTAACTTGTAAAATTAAATGAAACAACTGAGATAATGGTGGAAGGAATAAGTAGAGTTTGTGTATCTTGCATCGACTCGCCTGCACCATTTTTAGAGAAAAAAAAAATGCTATACTATTCCCTGCATTAAAGTCTGCAAATTTATCTACATAATTTTATTTTGATTACTTGACACCTGTATCTATAAACATCAAATTATTCTACTACGACATTTGGGTTATCTTATCCAAAAGAGCAGCACCTCATTGAAGAAAAATTGTGAAAAAAAAAAAAAAATTCAACAAAAAAAGAAACCATCTAGATACACCTTCTCAAGACGCACTGGAGTTACGTGAATGCGCGAGCGAGCAATCACCTAACGCTCTCTGCTCCTTAACAACTTTTGTATTATCCAGTTCTGGATCGTCACGCTCAGGTGGTTCCCACCGTCACGCTGCCAACTCCCCGAGTTGGAGCCAAGAGCCGCGATGACGCCTCTCTCTCTCTCTCTCTTCCGCGTGTACCTGCTGATGCTCTCACTATACGGGCACTGGGTTATATACTCTATATATATGCACGACCTCACGAAAGAGCAATCAAAATGTATCCGACTTCCTGTCGCACCTGCTACGTATCTACAGCCAGTCAGGCGTGGCTGTTTATTTACTATTATTATCCAGCGCTCCGGTGTAAATAAATGTAAAAGCTACGACAGCCGAGTTCACGTGTATTACAAACCATCTATTGCACAAATCAGGTTACCGTAAATACATGTACAAACATTATGAAAGAATAGAAGCAACAACAGCAAATTATAAACAGTAGGTGAGTATTAACTAATGCAGCTGGCGTGCTCCTCTTTTTCTGAATGACTCATCGTTGCGAGTGCAACTACACGGATCTCATTCACTTTCTTCTTTTGTTGCGAGGAACAAACAGCTATAAAAAAATAACAATAAAATAAGAGAACGAAAAAAGTTAAGGTGAGTAATAGAACCAAGTATTTACAAGAGGACAAACCACGCAACTTTTCCTCGACGGGGATGATGAAGTGTCTTACACACAAACACGTATCTAACCTAACCTCAAAAATGATGATCGACGTGTAATGATGAGAAGACTCCTACAGCCTCATAGATTTCCACTTCTATGTTTCAATAACACACTAAATTTAACGAGATGAAGGAGCTTCCAACAGTTGCTTACCAATGGGACTAATGCCTTTATTGAGCGAAATTACGATGCATCAGTTGGGTCTGCTCCGATTGCTCCGAAATGAGCAGCCCATGTGTAGGTATGTATACATACGCACACGCGCACCTCCGCGCTCAAGACAATGACAGCAGAAGCAAGCATACACTGTTAAAGATGGCTGATGCATGGCAAAGAGTGCTATTCTCACTTGGTAAATCGAACCCTTATTTTGTTATTTATTTCGTGTACGAATAATTGACGCGTGTAGCTTTATACATCTATTCTTACCCTTGGACCTCGACGTTTTCGTCCTCGTCTTTTTTCACTTCTTCTGCTGTACACGATGTATACACGTATGTATATTTACACCCAAATACACGGCAACAGTCATCAACCTAGCACGCAATTACACGTAAGTATATATTTGTAAAGCTTTGGAGACTTTTACACGAACAAGATTTACTTTTCTAGAAAAAAAAAAAAAAAACTATTCTTAAACAAATAAAAAAAAGGAACAAAGATCCTGATGAAATTACAGCTGTAGGGTTATTGTATCCTTATCTCGCGGCTCAACGGAGACGTATTCCACACGACTCTCTTCTCCGCTCGAGAGCCGAGAGCGCACTACGGGCAAACAGTTGAACTCCACATTTTGTCTGTATTTTTACACTTTTCGCGCCAGGGGGCTGTAGCTGACGGAAAATGGTGCGGAGTGGGGGAAGGGGTTGGCGAGAGTGGCGGGAATATTTGAATGAGACTACTTGACGCGGATTCGTCGAGTTTTACGATTTATTGATCGTTTAATGAATCTTCAAGACAAATAGTACATATTGTTATGTATCGTACGTACATCCANATACTCGGGAAGTTTTGGGTACTGATTGAGGCAATTTTCTTCGGCGATTTTTTAATTTACTATTATCAGCTTTTTCTTTTTAATTTATGAGAGAAATTTTTGTACATTTTGTATTAAAAATTACTTCATAGAATTAATAAATGTTAGTGTAGTTAAAATCGAGATTTTACTTATAAATCAAATTTCATTTCATGTGGAATATTTGATATTAACAAAACAATCAAATATAAATCATGATTAACGTTTTTTTAAATCAGTGAGATAATATAGCTTGATAATTTTAATAAAACTTCCATTAAAAACTAACTCCGTACTTCCTTGATTTTTTATCATCCCAATTTCCATCTATTTATACTCTTATCAACGTTCACAGAAACTAAATACACAGTGGCCTGCATTTATATAAACAAAGAATAAAAGATACTGTGTCACAGTATTATTTCGAATTACTTGATGTTGTGTCCATCAAATAAAGTTTATCATTTTTAATTTAAACTCAAAAGTCCTCATTGAAATCAGGTTTTAGTTTTTTCTTTTTTTTTGTTAATTGAAAAGTACAAATAAAATATTGCAAATTGCAAGTAGTGCAAGTTGTTCAAAACCATCGCACGAGATATAAGTTTCGCTCAACAAATTAGAAGGTTTGAGTAACATCTGATGGAATGTAGATTGCTTCTAATTGATTTGCAACACTTTTATGGAGCAATAATGCACCTATAAATAGTTTCGATTAGTAAAAAAATAGTAACACTAAGTACATTATAATAGAAAAAAAAGATATTTTATCTCTTTACTGTAATATTTAACTTTTCAATTATTGGATACACACAGCATCTAATCAAACTTAACCCTTAAAATTTATCCTACAAACGTTATGTACACAAAAAAATTAACTTTGGGAATGACGTTTTGTTCGGTTACGATTTATTAGCCTTGAAATAA
This sequence comes from Copidosoma floridanum, assembly GCF_000648655.2. Next base: position 976,291 of record NW_019379466.1, on the reverse strand, counting down.
TTAAGGACAATTTAAAAGCCAACGATTAATTGTCACTTTTCCTCGCCGCAAGTAAGTTTGTCACTCAATGTGGGAACAAAATTCTATTTAGTTTGGTTTGGAGATGTATAAAATTTTTTTTTTTTTTTTTTTCCTGTACACAATACCGAACGTCATACTCTGTCCACACTCGTGGTTGTATACATGAATTATTGTGCAAAGTGAAATTGAACTTTTGTTGTACAATTGAAGAAATTAATTCATACTACATTATCATTTTTTTCAATACGAAAAGTAAGCAGTGATTAAAAATTGTAAAAAAATTTTTTCGTTATCCATAGTAGTTTATCACAAGAATTTCGAACCACAGCGCCTAGTTGAATTTAATTTTTTTTTTTCACACCCGATAAAAAATTTGCTGCATTCAAATAAGTAATATTTTATTACCTTTCGACCAACCAATAATAACAATCTGCCATTTAACGCATACTTTTATGAAAGTGTTGCTATATGTTACGTGTCATTTTTTAAAACTGTGCAAACATACAAATCGACGCTCAAAGTACATCTCTTTCTAAACAAATACGAGCACTAAAACAAAATGGTCCGCACCCAGCGTCTCCGTTACGTCTCGAATGCGTAAAAATTTGTCTTTTACTTTCAATTTACTGTCTGGATGTTTGACGAGCTTCCTCATGAAATTCAATTTGTCCGGCTTGCACGAGACGAACGCCAATAAGACGGCTGTTGGAGAAAACGATCAAAGACATACCCGTCCAGCAGATCTGTTTGCATCGCCAATAAGACCATTTAATGGGCAGGATGTTACCATTGAGTAATTTTCTCCAGGGATGTAATGCGTTTGATGTCTTACATATTAATTTATTTAATTGTGATAAAGAAAAATTGTTCCCCGTAAATATTCAAAGATATTACAGTTCAATAACTTTTTAACAATTGCGTTGTCAAAGTTATATTTATGACACCCATCTTTTTCTCTCTCGGCTATCAATTTCAATACTTACGTCTGGAGTAGTTATGAGGGGGTAGGTCCATGATTCGCAACGTTCTTTCTCCATATTACATTACAAAGTTGTAAGAACAATCTCGTTGTTGGACAAAAGAGAGCCGGCTGGTCTTGCTCATGCCTGAAAATTCCTAATTGCTGAGATAAGAACGTCATGAGAAATTTGAAGATAACTACTAACGAGCCGATTGCCTTTGGCTTCGGCGCTTGTCGTGCGTGTTGTTTTAAAACGAGAGCCAACTGACAAGTATCGATCCACACCGTACTGGATTCAGTAACAAAAGGTATTTACGTGCGTCCCTTTAGGTTTCGATACAACTCGCGCACTAATGTCAATAATCCGCGTATGGAGTGTTGTTCGGAGTGAAGAAGTACATGTACATTTTTTAATAAATGCAAGGCGCGTCCGAACGATAAAATGAAAAACTTTCGATAAAATTCATTCTAAAAACAAATGTTACCATGCACTGGAAAACTTAATGACGAATCAGATGTTACAGCGATAATAGAATGTTTTTTTTTTTTTTTTTTTTTTTTTTTTATCAGAGATTTTTATCGTTACTTCGATGGTCATTGGTTATCTTTTTAATAAATACAATTACTTGCTAAGGACTACTGGAAGTACTGGTACATTGGAATGGGTTTTGTTCAAATAAAATTAAGAAAAAACGTTTTTTTTTAATATAATAAGTTGTTGACGATATGTTGAATTATTTTTTTCAAATTACATAAGTTAACATGTTTTTGGAGTCACTCGTACTTTATAACTTTCCAAAAGATAAACTCTGATTAAAAAATAAGATTTTTTTCTTGAAGGTCTCTAATTTGGCCATAATTTTCCGCTCATTGCTCTCAACGTACTCGGGGAAAAAAATACTTAATCAAATATAATAAAACCACATAAAAAATGTTAGGTAAGCTATCGTAAAATCTTATTCTACTATTTGACTCGATGATGATATTAACAACGAGTTCAAGTAATTTGATATTAACGGAGAGTTCAAATATGGTTGATAATAAAAAGCTAAGCAATTTATGGACATACCCTAATTAAAATAACACACCCAGGTAAATGTGACATTCGCATTAACTTACGTAACAAAGTTACCAAATATCCTAAAATTTGGTACAAAAAAATAAAAAATATTTATTTAAATGAGAAGAGATGAAAAGTATAAAAGAAATTAAAATGACTCGGGATCTAGAATTACACTTTATCCGAACGTTTTGCTCGCCGATAGCGTTCGCGTGTTGATAACGGATCATTCCATCAATTTCTTATCGCATCATTGTGTAAGAAGAGCAATGACGTGCCGGGGCGTCAAGAAGCATATGCAAACGATCCCATGATTGCTCGCTCTATCCTATATACCCACGTATTCAGCAAAATTTTAATTTGCAATTTTTGTCACATATGTTCTTTCGTCTTATTATCCATCACAAAACTATATGTATACGAAGCCATAAAATTCAAACAAATAATTGAAATTAAAAAATTGCATGAAATAAGAAAAAATTTGTAAGCCAAATCCGAGTTTCGCGTAAAAAAAGTTTTCCTTGGAAATCAATCGAAATTAATCGTGAAATAAAAAACTGCGTTGCATCCCCTCGTTATACAACCGAAAGAAACTGGTCCAGGCAACTCAGCCGCTAAAAAGGAAAAAAAATCACACATGCACCGCACGAACAGACAGACGAAACAGCTGGCGAAGGTCAGCTTTTGCGAATTTTTACGCACACATGTACAACGTATGTACTTATATGTGTTAGGTTTGCCAACGCGCGCGCGTATTGTATACAGTTTGCTGTCGAATAGAAGAGACGGACCCGCTCTTTCCTCCCTTCCGTGCCACACGACACCCACACGCGCGCACCAGCGGGTGCACACAACGATAAGAGTGGCCGCTCGCATAGCTCCGTGGGTGTGTGCTGGTTAAGTAAAATGGAATGGAATAGATATTGCTCGGGGAACGAGCTACATCAGCTCAGTCGTGCCGCTGACTCGTCTCGTCTCGGAGTTTCGGAGCACAGGGCTCTTTGTGCCGCACTTGCGTATTGTACTACACGTGTGGGCTCGAATCTGGTGTTTGCTCTCGAACAAAAAAAAAAAAAGACATAAACATACTTGGCAATTAACGAGGAGATTAATAAAAAAAATAATCGAAAGTGCCGTGACAGTGGAGGGAGGGAGAGAGAGAAAGTTAATCAATAGCGCCGACAGTGCAGTGTTCCTATGCCGATAGCACGTTTGGGTGAGTGGAGTTTTTTTTTTTTTTTTTTTTTGTTTGCCCCTCGTTGAAAGCGTACAGGATTCTACGTTTTTTTCTTTATTTTTAATTGAAAGACAATAAAAACGTTGTACCCTCGCGAGGGGGTGGCTTGGTTAGGTCCCCGGTTGAAGGTTAGCTGAGTTAAATTTCCGAGATTTTCGCACGCATCCGTGTACACACGCTAAAAAAAAACTACAAAGTTTTCTCTCCCTGTTGCTAATGTTGTCGAATAGTCAAGATCGTTCGCGTGTTACGCGCTTGTTAGCTTTGCAAAGTTCAAGGTCGCGCTTTTGGGACGGGGGTTTTTCCTTTTGTCATTTTTTTCGTTTGCTCGGATCGTAGGTTGGTTCATGGTAATTATGTAAGCTTTTGCCGAGTTTTACGCGTATGCGTGTACGTGGGAAAAGCATCCGAAGCTCCGATTTATTTATAAATCGTGTGTTTACGCGTGTCTGTGTGCGCGTGTCTGTTTGTTTTCATAGTTTCTGTTTGATTATCGGTTGTATATGACGTGTCGTTGTTTAAACCGTGTATATATAACTACGAGTGCGATTTATGTTGACCGTATTTTTTTTTTTTTTTTTTTTTTTTTTTTTTTTTTTTTTTTTTTTTTTTTCAATTTATTTATCTTTTCATTTATTGTTACAGCCACAGATTCCCTTGTTTACATCCTCAAACATGTGTCTTTTGTAATCGGTAGCTGTACTAATGCTTGTTCGGTTCTTATCTGAGGCCTTCCTTTTTTTTTCTTTTTTTAAGCTTGAATCAAACACAATTATTGATCCTACTATTTTCTTGTAACATCTATTTGTTTGATGAATTTAGGTGTTTTTACGACTCTTTTTTTATTTATACCAAACGCGTGTCTTTTATAGAAGCCGATAATGAATACACTGAAATTTACTATTATGTAAGAAGAAAGTCGTACTGAACAGATATTATTAAATGTTTTTGGTGTCCTCCGTCTTTTTTTTCTCTAACGAATAAAATAACAATAGTTTAAATTTTAACAACGAATGTTGTATTGTTGTCAGAAGATATTCCTGTACTGTAAATTAATTTTTTTTTAACACACAAACAATAAAGGCTAATTTTAAAAATCCGAGTCATGCGGAACGATTAAAGACACAAAGATGTCACGTTTCTTAATACACGCGTTCAAATAAATCAATTTAATATGCGTGTTGATTCAACGAATGCAATGTTTCGTTTATCGAGTCGTTACTTTTCTTTCCACAATTATTCCCAAAAACGGCAGCTTTGCTCAGGGCAACTAGTCAGCGTCATTAATTTCACCGACAGCAAAAAGAATAAAGAATTCAGCCGTGATCCGTTTACTCGAATTTCACCGACAACAATCACGCTCAACGCTACTGTGCTGTCATACAAAAATTCGTCGTACTCTGAATCATGAGCTTAAGCTTAGTATTTTCCCCGTCATTGGCGTGTCTGAAATGTTTATAGAAAAATCATCCAATCGCAGAAATTTCCATTAATATAATTTTTGTTTTTGTTAATTAATATAATTGCTACTGATTTCATTATACAACCCTGAAAAATCTTTATCTGTTCTCGCTCGAACGTTACTGCTGTTCAGGAGGTGCAGTTATCAGGTATTAATCTACCCCCGCGTTACTTTGATCTCTTATAACTCTAGGTGCAATAAATACAACTTTGTTTTAAATGTATTAAGCTGCAATTATCTTTGGGAAAGAGATGAAAAATTTTTTTTTATTAATAATGGTTTCAACACTTTTGATATCGCATTTATTATTAATAAATTATTTATTTAAAACTGAAAAATAACGTGTGTATCTTTATTGGTTGCTTAAATTTTTTATGACCTGGATCTCAAGTGTTTGGGCTATTAAAGTAATTTGATGCACCAAGTAAAAGTTGGAAAGGAAAAAAACATTTAATTTCTCTCCATCAATTTACTCTCGTGTATGAGTGGTGGGTGCTGTTACGTAAGCGCATGATTTATTTTATTCTACTTGTTAGTACTCTTAGATTACTGATAATCTGTTTGACATCCAATCAAGAAGGTAACTATATTCAAGGCACAATGAACCCTCTAGCTTTTTCTTGTCCGATATGATTTACCTTTGTAAAAAAAAGAAATTTTTCTTCCTTATATTCATTAGATAAGCTCATTTTTCCAAAAATCTCTCAGCAAACTAACAATACTGTCCAGTTGACATACGCGTCAACTTTTTAAGTCACTGTAGTCTTTTTGGTGTATACATTACACCGTTTTTTTTAACAAGTGAGATTAGTTTCTATTGACATTCATTATGTCGTTTAAATTTTTTTTTCTATCTTGACGATCAATATTTTATTTTTGTGTTGAGAACATGTTAAGGTTACTTCTACGTCGTCTCGTACGTCATTTAAGTAAAAGTATCAAACTGTCTCTTCTACAGCAGCCAAATATATTTGATACAAATAAAAATTTTGTATTTTTCTTTTTAATTGAAAAAAAAAAAAAAAAAAAAAAACCTTGTCAAAAGATTCTTTATGCGTTCCGCAAACTACAATAAATAGAATTGAATTGATATGTACGGCATAACAATGACAAACAGGTTTTTCAGATTAAATTTCAACGTATAAGCGCACATTATCATTCGTAGTACAAGCTGAACAACAGAAATTTAACAAATTGAAAAGTTTCTACAAAAGAAAAAACTATTTTATCAATACACAATTTACTATTCAATTTTTAAAAGCACTGGGGTTGTTGATGCGTATTATCAGTATTTTTGTATTGACCACAGATTTTTTATGTTTTCAATAATTAAATCAAAACAACAAACATCACTGAAATTTAACGCTTTGCGTAACCGAAATTACTGGAATTTTTAAAAAATCTTAATTCTTCTAAATTCGTCTGCACATGAGGATAAAAATATTAAGCAATATTAAGAATGCAATGAAAAACTTTGCCATTCCCATGAATTAAAATTAATTCATGACTAAAATAATTCGACATTTCAGAGAGTTTTGTTTAATTAACATAAAACCTGATTTTTTTGTTCGCTCATACAAAATAATTTGCACAACTTTTCATCAACGGTAGTGACAATTTTAATTATTTCCAGACAGGTAGAAGCTAAGCGAGAAAATGGACGGCAAAATTTCCTCAGAGAAGCCCAAGAACCCAAGGGAGAACGCAAATCCACTGAGCGCGTTAACATTTGGGTGAGTAACGCTAATTAAATTCCACGTGTTCGCGAGAAAAAAAAATGAAGTCACCGCTCGTTACCAGCTGGCGCAGACTTGCAGTTCGTGCTTCATTAGCCAAGTGAAATTTTTACCTCAATACTTACCACGCAACAACTATAATGGTAAAGCGAAAACAAAAATTCCAGATTGATAAACTGATAAGATTTTCACTCTCTCCAGGGAAATCAATCGATAGAATCAATAAAAAAAATATCATCATAAATAACACAGTATCTCTTTTGTGTGAGAGTGTATATACATATAATATTATTTTCTTTTCCTCGTAAATCTTTGTTTTCCAATGCGCAATTTCGCACAATTGTTGCGTGCTTGAAGTTCACAATACAGCAATGATAATTAAGTGCCACCTGCAAAGCAAAAGATACCAGAATCACAAGTATTCAGAAAAGCATGAGGAAGATTATCTCTTTTTTTTTCGCAGCCACGATTGCGTTGCATTATGACACACATATATGTTTACGCGATTAATGAACGTGAATTCCGATTGAATTAATGTACTGTTTCAACGAAATGTCCACTTTTGACGGACATCTCAATTTTGCAGTAAAAGGCACATTTTTTACCTGCGGCCTATTCACTTTTGATAAAATATGTGGGTGATTAAAAAGTTTTTGAAATTTTTTCATTGTTGACTTACAGTTTTCTTTTTTTTCTTTCAAAGAATGACTTGAAGACATGATAAACTGATGGGTAGTTTTTTTTTTTTTTTTAATAATTGCCATTTGGATTATTTATGATTAAATTATTTCATACGTTGTAATACATACATATACAATCAGATATTGTTGAAACACAAATTTATCGATTTTTGACAGTGAAAGAAATATAGTTTGGATGAAATTTTAATCCATACGTACACAAAATTTTCAAAAACAAATAAATTTTTTCAATGGTTAAAAAAATAAATTGTCTATTAAAAACAATGTTTATAATGAAAAGTTGAAAAATGGTAGAGAGGAAAAGTGGTACATTAATTATTTGACAGCAGTATTTAATTATTTCCAACGCCTCTTTTTAAATTCATACTTGTGAATTTATGTTTTGTTAACCCACTTAAAAAAAAGTAGTAAAAACTTGTTAGCTCGTGATCTCGAAGCAAACAATTTTTTTTTTTTCTTTCATTATAAATAAATTTGTATTGGAAACGAAAAAAAAAATGTCGCATTGTACCCTCCAGTTACATCCTTCGGCTGTTCTGGGTGGGCTACCGTCGCGACCTCGACATCCAAGACCTGTACCAGCCGCTGAAGGAACACACGAGCAACCTACTGGGTGAGAAGATTGCGCGATTATGGGAGGAGGAGTGCCAGCGCGTGAAAAACAAGCAGCTGTCCAAACGAAAAAGCGGCGATAGGGGCAAGGAGGGGGACGACCCACCTGGGACCCATCAAGGCCCCCAGCCGAGCTTGCTGCGCGTGCTCTGGAAATGCTTCGGCTGCAAAATTATGCTCTACGGGGTTGTCCTCGCCATTTTCGAAATTGGACTCAGGTAATGTTTTCGTTGTTAATGTCTCACTTCAATAATTTTATATTTCTTCTGGGTGGTATCTTTGTTGAATCGTACCTATATATGAATATGATTAACGTGTGGAGTTTCTTGATACCATCGATTCTATGTAGGTTTATTGAAATTAAGGTTCTCTTCGAGTTGATGTAAAAAAGAAAAATATCCGAAATCAAGGAAATGTTTTCCCCTTAAAAAATGAAAAAAAAAAAAAAATTATTATTAACGTCCAATGTGCCATAATCCACGTGTAGATGGATGCAGCCGCAATTGATATCGCTGCTAGTCCGTCACTTCAGAGCTCGAAATACTTGCACGCCTGTATTGTCGCACTCGGCGAGAGGAGGACTGAATAATTCTTTCCCAACTAATGTCATCGTTTCGGCCACTACTGCAACAAGTGGTTGTATCGACGGACCGTCACATGCACCGTTAAGTCGAACGTGTTTGTGTTTGCCCGAGTTGTCCAACACTTTATTTTTATTCGTTTTTTTTTTCCTAACTGTACGATTTTTGCTGTTTTTTAGTACTCATTTATCATAATTTTTCGATTGCATAGGTATCCAAAGTACTTATCACTATAGCTCACGCAGTTGCATTAACTTGCAAGCTTTTTTTTTCCTTTTTCATACAATTTACTTAACATTTTCACATTGATTATTCGTTCATTTACATTTCTTGTATTCTAAAAAAAAAAAAAAAAAAAATTTAGAACTAACAAAAAGTTTCATAGAATAGTAACAAGTAAATATTAAAAAAAAAAATTATCGCAAGAGATTATTCACTTGGAACTATTATACAGTAAACATTTTTTTGATCATCAGAAATTTCTTTTGTACCTATGCTCCAAAGGCATCAGCCCACTATCACCGTAACGGTGTCAGTTACCAGAAAAAAAAAAAAATTAATTCATGAATCTACACCTTTTATCAAATGAATTGCAAACATCTATAGGGAAATGTAAAGAGCTACATTACAATCTATTAGTTGAGTCAATAAAAATCCACTCTTGTAGATTAACGAGAATTATTGGAAAGCACTATTATTCAATTTTCATTGAATATTCATTCTAGAATTTTTTTACACAGTCGTTTTTGTTTTCCTGTTGTTTTATCTACATCCGGCTTTAGCCTTGCTGTGTAGGGGCTTGTTAACAGTATACTGTCTGACTGTCCATATATGTGATGGCGTTAATTACCGTGACTCACCTGTGTGTCACCTGTGTTCGAGTTTTTGTGGGAAAATAGTTTGGGGCTGTTGAACGAGTGGTGAACGTTTCCCGTGTTCATATGGGCCATATTTATGAGAATTAATAGGTAAAAGGACAAAAGCCAAAGAGAACTTGAAAACAAAGTTTTATGGACGTTGTTTGGGAGCCTCCGGCATTATATGACAAAAATTATAAGTATTGACAGCTTTGAGTTGTAGCGAAAAATATGATGGTTTTTCTGCCCTAAAGCTCGATAAGCGTGAAATTTATCTTCAATAAAATTAGATAGTCGTTATTGTGCGGTAAATGCTTACAGTTAATCCCATTATCTACGCTTTTGCATACATTTTATCACTAATTTAAATTGGGTTATCGTTGTCGATCAAATGGATTATAAAAAAATAACACTTTTTTCCCAAAATCAGTTTTAATAAAAATTGAATGTGCACGTAAACGTAAAAAATTTAATCCACATAGTTTTGCGGTAAACATGTTTTATACGTTAAAATGAAAAAAAAATGAAGTAATTTGACGATAACCTTATTTATAAAGACACGCACGATCTAAGATTAAAAAAAAACTTGCTCGCCGCATGAAAATTCACCAACTGTTTAGTGTTGTAAAATAAAAAAAATAAAAAAACTTTGTCTAAAATTGGTTTTCCCTCACAGAAAGTCTCTTTCGCTCCGACCTTCTCCAATTGGGTCTCCTTCTCCTCGCGCTATCGTTGATGGTCACGCAATTGATTTGCACGTCGCATCTCCCTCTCTCTTACTTGGTTTGCCACCGCATCGTTTTGCTCCGACGATTTATGCAATCGGCTAAAATACACCGAGTCATTCTTCCACGCCACGTGTGCTCTTTATCGCTTACTTTGCCCTCCCGCGTACATGTAAATTTGTTACTGTAAGTTAAAGGGGGTGGGGGCATCGTTCAGTCGTCATCGTGACGATAAAGTTTTTTACGATTACTTATATTCGCGGTGAGTGGGTTGCGTCACCTAGGAATTTCTGAAAAAGATTTTTTTTTCTTCTCTCACAAAGTATGCTCGATCCGCGTGAGTGAAAAATTCGCGGGAGGAAAAACAAAAGGATTGAAAATAACAACGGCTTCAATGGTCTCAATCGACGCTGAATTGGAAGGGGAAAGAAGAGTCAGGAAGCAACTGTACGCGACAGCCAGTGGCTGCTTGATATGAGAAACGAAAAAAAAAAAAAAATAAATAAAAGACAATAGACCAATGCCGCGTGTTGCGTTTTGTATCATCATGCGGTTAAACGCGTTACTTATCTTTAATGCACTTGAGGTTCGCAATTTTTTTTTTTCTTTTTTCTCTTGTTATTATGTATAATATACATGGCCTCGCAGCTAATACTTTTGCTAGACAGAGGTTGCATTTTTACACCATTGACAATATGAATCCTCGAGAGATCACACGCTCATTTTTCGTCGTCCCCTCGTTTTCGTACTTCTCGGACGCCGACTAGAAATTATCAACGAGCACACACGTGTACAAATAACATGTGCATACATGTATTTGTCGATGTTAGCGACCACCGCACGTTAGAATATATGTTTGTTCGCGACGTGCGTATATTGTTTTAAGGTTTCAAAAGGCAATAATACAATATTTGCTACCGATAAAATAACATTTTTTCATGTGAATATCACGTCAAACAATAACGACCTACTTATTGTGTACCAGGGAAAATATATATTGTTTACCGAGATTAACCGCACACGTAATATATACATACGTACATGTATTTTTTTTTTTTTTTTTCTTTCCATAACAATTTGTTTATCCAATCGTGTACTTTGCTCGGACAAAACTATATTTTCCACCAAAGCATTGATGAAAAAAAAAAAAAAAAGGAAAAAAGGTACCAAGACGACGCGTTGTACGTCCTTCTTCGTTCGACAGAGTGCTGCAGCCGCAGTTCCTGGCCTACCTGCTGAAGTACTTCACGGGCAGCGGCAACGTGAGCCTCAACGAGGCGTACCTGTACGCCCTGGGGGTGATCCTCTGCTCGGCTCTGAACGTCTTCGTGATCCACCCGTACATGATGGCCATCCTCCACATGGGCATGAAAATGCGGGTGGCCTGTTGCACCCTCATCTACCGCAAGTCCCTCAAGTTGTCGCGCACGGCCTTGGGCGAGACGACGGTTGGCCAGGCGGTGAACCTACTCTCGAACGACGTCAACCGGTTCGACGTGGCCACGATATTCCTCCACTACTTGTGGATCGGGCCCCTCCAGACGATGATCGTCATGTACGTCATGTACAACGAGGTCCAAAAGTCAGCCATCATCGGGGTGGCGACCCTGCTGATGTTCATACCGCTGCAAGGCTTCCTGGGGAAAAAGTCATCGTCCCTGAGACTCAAGACCGCTATAAGGACAGACGAGCGGGTGAGGCTGACCAACGAGATCATAAACGGCATACAAGCCATCAAGATGTACACCTGGGAGAAGCCGTTCAGCGCGCTCATCCACAAGGCCAGGTTCAACGAGATCAAAGTCATAAGGGGCATGTCGTACGTCAGGGGGGCCATCATGTCCTTCATCATATTCTCGACGAGGCTCTCTTTGTTCATCACGATACTCACGTACGTCCTCCTGGGAAATGACATCACCGCCGAGACCGTATTCATGCTCACGGCCTATTACAACATACTCAGGACCAACATGACCGTTTTCTTTCCCCAAGGTCAGTTTTTTTTTTTTCCCCTCTCTTGTTTTTCCGGGGATTTACTTTTATAAAGGCAATCGTGCTGTTTTTCGGCACATTCGTGTACACAATGTATGTAATATGATACACCATTTCCTCTTTCGCGCTTATCGCGTGCGCGCCACGGTGTTTCGAAACCTAGTACAATGTACATGCTTTGCAACTCGTGTAATTTTACCTACTCTCCGGCTCGGCGACTCGGTTAATTTTATAGTCGTTCGGATCAAAAGTGGAGTTGGTTTTGTTAATCGCGTAGGAAGCAGTTCCGCGTAAACGAAGCTCGGAGAGCTCAACGACCCGCGAGCCTCGCGCGTCTGTAACGCGATACACACGACGCGTGTACGCACAATAGACCGAGACAAATAACTGCGCATTGGCGTCTACTGTTTTTTTTTGTCTTTTATCGTGATTATATGTTGGAAAAAAAAAAAAAAACATCGTATGGATCTCTTTTTTTTTTTTTGTTATCAAAAACCTGTTTGTGTGAGGGATAAAAAAAAGGAAAAAAAAGAGGGGCAACCGCAGAGGGAGGGTCTTAAAACTCAGCGTCCGGTCTTGAATTTCCCTCGGTCCTTGTGTCAGGTATAACCCAGATAGCCGAGGTGCTGGTGTCCATCCGGCGTCTGCAAAAGTTCATGCTGTACGAGGAGGTGTCGACTCGCGCGCACCGCAGTATGATTTACCGGAAGCCGAGGGAGGAAATGGACACTGGGAAAAAGGGCAAGAAGAGGAAGCCGGAGGAGAACGGCAAGGCGGCGGCGAATACTTTGGCCGAGGAGGAGGTCGACAACAGCGGGTCCATCAAGCTGGACAATGTGTCGGCCAAGTGGTTGGCGCACGAAAAAACCGACACCTTGGCGGGGATCAGTTTGGACGTCAAGCCGGGAGAGCTGCTCGCCGTTGTCGGCCAGGTTGGCTCGGGAAAGTCCAGTTTGCTCAACGTCATACTCAAGGAACTCCCGCTTAACTCTGGAAGGGTCGAGGTGAGGACTTGTGTATTTTTTCCTCCATTTTTTCCGGATCGGTTGAATATCGGTACGATCGACCGGCCGATTTTTCGAATGCACATGTTTAAATAACTGCGGCTCGCAGTACCTCGGAAATTACGGTTATTATCTCTGTAGAGGTGTACTCGCAAGTCAATTAGACACTGTATTTTTGAAGCTGCAAAGAGCGCCAAGGCTGAGCATTTATATGTACGAGATAACGAGTTTCTCAACGCGTACAAAGGTGTATGATTAACCATTTTTTTCCCCTCGTGGCCATTAAATTTTCAATTACCTACAAAGGCACTTATCTCGCAATCGACGGCGCCGTCCCTGTTTTCCGAGCGAACGACAGAAGAGAGAGCGTCGACGATGAAAAGAGGGGGAGGGGGGGACGAAAAACAACAAACAAAAAACAAATGTACTTTCCCCGCAGGTCAATGGTCAAATAGCGTACGCGAGCCAAGAGCCGTGGTTGTTCGCGGGCTCGGTGCGCCAGAACATACTGTTCGGGAGGAAAATGGTCCAGCACAGGTACGAGCAGGTGATCAAAGTGTGCCAGCTCAGGAGGGACTTGAGACTGCTGCCCTACGGCGACAAGACCATCGTCGGCGAGCGGGGAATCAGCCTTTCCGGAGGACAAAGAGCCAGGTCGGTTCTTTTCTGCAATTGATTGATTGATTGATGGTTTTTTTTTTTTTTTTTTTTTTTTCAATAGACTTAAAAACAGATAGCAACTCGGAAAAAATATATACAAATCCACTTACACGTACTGGCTTTGCGGACTTACAAGTTGATCCGAGTCTGATACTCTGATTTATGCTTAGCGAGCTACGGTTCTGATCCATTTGGGGTCCTGGGGATGGAAGAAATCTACGTTCCTATAATATACTGATGAAAAAAACAAACAAAACATAAGAAAAAATACATTGCGTCCGTTATATTTGGATAATCAACTATATAATCACGCCGAGATACATAGGTATTTATAACTTACTAGGTTGGGGATTTTCTTGAAAAAAAAGGATGATTCTAAACTAAAAAAGAACCATATTTCTTTTGAAAGAAATTCACTAGGAAAAAATTACTAGATCAGGGGATTTCTTAGAGCATGTACTACTGGAGTGAGCGCTCGGTCCGACTGAGTCGGTCGCCGTGTCACGATCTCAGCAGCATGCGTGCTCTCTCCAGTAGTATCGGTATATGCTCTAAGATTGTATTAAACCATGTAAGTAGAATATCCATACTCTTAAAGGTCAATTTTCTAGTAAAAAATAAAACTTGCCGCAAACAGCACAAACAACATCAACTTTTTATTTACTATCTACAATATCAGTTGCGGCTGGTTTATAATCAAAAAAATGGCTCTACTGTAAGATGTAATAATTATTTGGATCAGCGCCATCTAGCGTTGCGGACTTCTGAACTAAAAAGTGGCCCTAAACTTTTGAACCAGAGCGTTAGCGCGTAGAGCCATTTAGTCAATTGTAAACCAGCCGCAACTTATCTTGTAGCTATAAAATAGAAAAATAACGGAGCATGTGTTTTTGGCGGCAAGTTATCAATCTATTTTCTACCAAAAAATCGACCTCCTATGTGTTTATACTTTTGAAGATAAATTTTCGAGTATAAGATAGATTGTTAACTTGCCGCCAAAAACACATATATCGTTATTTTTTTGTTTTATAGCTTTGTCATGAGTTGCGGCTGGTTTGTAATTGACTAAATGGCTCTAATCCGAAATGCTCTGATTTAGAATTTTAGGAGCCACTTTTGGCCAAAAAATAAAGACCGCTAGATGGCGCTGATCCAAAAATTGTTGCAACTTACAGTAGAGCCTTTTTTTGATTATAAACCAGCCGCAACTGATTTTGTACATAGTACAAAATTTTGTAAATTAAAAGATAGTTTACAATCTATCTTTTACTTAAAAATTGACCTCTAAAAGATATTTTACTTATATTATGGTTTGATAAAATCGACCATATGGCACTACTTACTTACTTAGTAGTGATTATTATACATAACATCACGTACATCTTGCACCGTGCTCTCTTTACCAGAATGATAAAATCAGTAGGCTAAAAATCACAGACGTCAAGGGTCTATTATCTATTTGCGTGCTTCGAAATACGCAATACGGCTGGAGATTAATGGTCACATGCATACTAAAAATATTTAAATTCACCAAAAATGTAACAACTGACACCCACGCATGCCTCGCGTTTTCGTTATATTGCACGCAAATAGACCCCATCAGTAGACCGCGTCGGCACAGTGCGTCGGTCAACTGTCGATACAGCAGGGCCGATATTATCGTTGATGTACCGATGGTTGGCCGACTCGGTCGAATTGCAGGTATCCCTCTTATCTTGTGTCAACTGTCGGCACAGCAGGACTTGCAACGCTAGATGGCGCTACACCCAAATGCAATTTCGATCGACGACCGACGAGCTTCGGGACCTTCGGGGGTCTATTAATTCGCGTGCTTCGATATACGCAATAAAACCAAAGCGAGGCATGTGTGGGTGACAATTGTTACATTTTTGGTAAATTTTAGTATTTTTATTATGCATGTGACCATCAAAATCTCGAGCCGAATTGCGTATTTCGAAGCACGCAAATAGACCCTTCACGTCTGAGATTTTCGACCTACCATAGTATATCTATATACATGTCTAGTGATTTACTTCTTCAAGAAATCCCTAGAATCTAGGGACTTTTTCAAGACGGTTCCCCTAGAAAATAGTTTGCGACAACCCGCAAAATCCGCAACACTAGATGGCGCTGATACACTCAAAATAATTGTTCCTAGTAAATTTCTAGGAGTTGAGCGTAGGGTCTACCGAAGCCGCTCCAATAGACCCTCCGCTATATAGTTTGGGATTCCAAAAGGTCATGTGACTCTCGCGATTGGGGAAAAATAACACAGGCCTTGTAGGTACAATTATATTAAATGTGCGTTTTCGCACTTTCAAAGGAAAGTTTTAAGCTGCAAAAGACTAATTGAGTTAAGAAAAAATAGTGAAGGTATTGTCATCTTCTCAAAAATATGTTATTGAACGGATTTTATCGTATTACAATCGTTAAACGTGTAAAAAAATTAAAAATATAATTGCACCTACAAAGCCTGTGTTATTTTTCCCCCAAGTAACTATATACATATCGCGAGAGTCACGTGACCTTTTGGAATCCCAATACGGGCACGAGTGAATTTCTAGAAAGCATACTTAGGGTCGACCGGAGCCGGACCCTCTGCTTCGGACACCAGCCTAGTTACTTTTCCTAGTGAATTTTTTTCAAAAGAAATGTGGTACTTTTTTGGTTTGAAATCATCCACGCTAGATAGCGCTGATCGTTCAGATCGCCAATTTGCCATAGTTGTAAGACATAAAACACATCTCAAATTATGTTACTTAATTGAATGAAAACAAATGTCTGTTGTCAGAGATTTGTAACAAGTTTTGGTAGTGTTCAAGAGAAGGTGACGCCAAATATCCCCTTTTATGTCATTAAATACACATTTACGTGTTCTCGTGAAAATGGCCTTATACAATTAAACGCTATAGTTCATTTTTAATTATTATGAAAAATTTTTTTTTAAGCGTAAATGGTTAAGTTTACGATATTATTATTTAAGTTAATCATATTGAAACTGTACATATACTTACAAATGAGATGATAATGATACAACGCACATTAATTACGGAGTGAGTTTGACGACTCCCAAGTACAAGTGCCTGTATGTGCATCGATGTTGATGTAAAATTATATTGTGTCGTTACGAGTGTTACGACACTTTTTTTATAATACCTACATATTTATACGCGCATTAGGCGAAAAATCGTATACGTGTGATATACACAGATATAAATATATGTATATTTTTCGTATGAACGAGTGCAAATATATTGTTTATATGATGTTGTTTGTAAGTTGCTTTTTTACAGATACAGGACCAGATAACCCTTTTTAATGTTGAAATTCGGAAGAAAAAATAGGATTGTTACGCGAATCAAGAATTATATATATATATTTGTACACTAGAAACTACATCCATTAAATTTAATTGTTGATAATTTTCAAATCTATTCTTACAAAGACTGCAGTCAGATTCTGTTTTTCATTTCTTGTGGTAACTACAAATCATATCTGATAACCCCTGAAAAGGTGAAATATAAATAAAGAAAGAAAATAGCTCAATACAACAATTACTTTTCTATTTTTTAAATGTACATCCATTATAACAATTATTATTACAAACATATGAAAATTTGAATAAAAAAAGAATAAAAATATAGAGTNTTTTTTTTTTTTTTTTTTTTTTTTTTTTTTTTTTTTTTTTTTTTTTTTAATGGGCTCTTGCGTGCGGACTGACAGGAGGATTTATAACACGCTTTTCTTGGAAAAAATCCTGTTGTGTTTCACTATACGCGTAAGAGTCATCGGAAAGATCGGTATCCATCGGTAACTATATTCTAGTAGGTTAAACTATAGTTAGAAGAGACAGAAGAACTCGACTGATATTTTTCGATGTCTTGCACGAGTGAAAAAAACAACAAAGCCAAAGACGTAATATAACACTTGTCTGTATACGGGGACTTTGTTAAATACAAGTAAGTATAGGTAAGTCTGATCGCGAGTAGCGGGGTACCGGGGCTCTCGGGTTACTTTCAATTGCCTCGACGATCGGCAGAGAACAAACAATTGCTTTTGTTCTCTGGATGCGCGCGCGCGCGCGCGTATATTCATGTTTAAAGATGAAACGCGCGTTGACTTTCACTTTACGCATTCACGTGTACGTACGTATGGGTGTGCAGGATCAACTTGGCCAGAGCCGTCTACTCGGACACGCCGATCTACGCGTTCGACGACCCACTGAGCGCTGTGGACGCCCACGTGGGCAAGCACATGTTCGAGGAGTGCATCACCAAGTACCTGAGGAAGAAGACGAGGATCCTGGTCACCCATCAACTCCAGTACCTCAACACGGTCGACAGGATCATCGTACTGAAGGACGGGCTGATCAAGGCTCAGGGGTACGATCATTTAAGCCGTCAAATAACTAAATAGCGGACAGCTCGGACATGACTCATCGTTCCCTCGAATCGTCACACAGGTCGTTCGACCAGCTGGTGGCCCAGGGGGTGGACTTTGGCCGGCTACTCGAGTCCCAGTCGGCCAAGGAGAACACGAAGGACGAAGCCGGGGGCTCGGCACCAGTGAGCCGCAGCACATCGCGCCAGGGTAGCATAACGTCTCTCAGCTCCTTCATGACGAACGAGAACAACCTGGGAATCGGCGATCCCCAGGAAGAGGAGGAAATGCGGAGCAAAGGCTCGGTCGGTGGCTGGGTCTACCGGGGCTACTTCGGCGCCGGAGGCAACTGTTGCGTCGTGTTCACCATGTTTCTCCTCTGCATCCTATCCCAGTTCTTTGCCAGTTTCGGCGACTACTTCATATCCATGTGGGTCAGCATGGAGGAGAAATCCAAGGTGAGCGCACACCAGACACAACACATATCATGTAAAACGCATACAAAACTCACCTTTTTTATTGTTTTTCGGGTGACAGGACGGGTGGGTGGGCTTCATCTCGCGCGAGGAGTGCATCTACATTTACAGCGGGATCACGGTGCTGACCATCATAGTGACCCTCGTGCGCTCCTCGGCGTTCTTCAACATGTGCATGCGGGCCTCGCGCAACCTCCACGACACCATGTTCAGTTCGGTCAGTCGAGCGACCATGCGCTTCTTCAACACCAACACTTCAGGCCGGATCCTCAATCGGTTCTCCAAGGACATGGGCGCGGTGGACGAGCTCCTGCCGGTCGCTCTGATCGATTGCCTACAGATCGGGCTGTCCCTCCTTGGTATCATCGTCGTCGTGGCCATGTCGAAGCCGTGGCTGCTCCTCGCGACCTTCGCCATAAGCTTCGTCTTTTGGTACATCAGAGTCTTTTACATCGCCACCGGGCGCAGCGTCAAGCGACTCGAGGGCGTCAGTAAGTACATGGTTCCACCCCACCCTAGCCCCAGTTGCCCCTTGTTTGGATGACTTGTCGTTAATCGGTCCTCTTGCAGCTCGTTCACCTGTTTTTGGTCACCTGAGCGCCACCCTGCAGGGTCTGGCGACCATCCGGTCGTTCGACGCGGACGAGACCCTCATCAACGAGTTTGACAACCACCAGGACCTCCACTCGTCGGCTTGGTACATCTTCATAGCGACCTCTCGGGCCTTTGGCTTCTACCTCGACGTCTTTTGCCTGGTGTACATAACCCTCGTGACCCTGAGCTTCCTCATCATGAGCACCAACGACGACAAGCCCGACGGTGCCTCCGTTGGTCTGGCCATCACCCAGAGCATCGGTCTCACCGGTATGTTCCAGTGGGGCATGCGCCAGAGCACCGAACTCGAGAACCAGATGACCTCCGTGGAGCGCATTCTCGAGTACAGGTACGTACAACTCTACCAACGTACGCGTCCAAAGCTTCTTCCTTTGTTTACCGATGTTTTGTGTTTGTTTCTTGTTCAGCAAATTGCCGAGCGAGCCAGCGCTGGAGAGCCTTCCGGACAAAAAGCCGAGCGACGACTGGCCCTCCGAGGGCAAAATCGAGTTCAAGTCCGTATTCCTGCGCTACTCCCCAACCGAGCCTCCCGTGCTCAAGAACCTCAACTTCACGATCCAGCCAAAGGAGAAGATCGGTATCGTGGGCCGAACCGGCGCCGGTAAATCCTCCCTCATCCAGTCGCTCTTCAGGTGAGTTGTCGGAGACGAGAGTTTGTCGGTTCCGTGGAGTGACGTGTGTCGATTGGTGCTTACAGGCTGGCCGACGTGCAGGGCCAGATCGAGATCGACGGGGTGGAGACGGGAGAGATCGGCCTCCACGACCTTCGCCAGCAGATCAGCATAATTCCCCAGGAGCCGTTCCTGTTCTCGGGCACCCTGCGCAAGAACCTCGATCCCTTCGACACATACGACGACGCAGTTCTGTGGCAGGCCCTCGAGGAGGTCGAGCTCAAGGAGATGGGCCTGCAGGCACACATCAACGAGGGTGGCAGCAACATGAGCGTCGGCCAGAGACAGTTAGTCTGCCTGGCCCGGGCGATCGTCAAGAACAACCCCATACTCGTGCTAGACGAGGCTACGGCCAACGTCGACCCCAAGACCGACGAGCTCATACAAAAGACCATCAGGACCAAGTTCGCCGAGTGCACGGTGCTCACGATAGCCCACAGGCTCAACACCGTCATGGACAGCGATCGCATCCTCGTCATGGACGCCGGCACGGCTGTGGTTGGTTTTGCACAATATTCCACGTACTATGTCAACGAGCTTTTGATTGAAAAATCCCATTTTTTTTTTTTTTTTTTTGGCGGCTTCCAGGAGTTTGACCATCCCCACGTGCTTCTGCAGAAAGAGTCGGGCTACCTGCGAAGTATGGTCAACGAGACCGGTCCAGCGATGGCGGAGGCTCTGCAGGAAGTGGCCGAGAGGGCCTACAACACCAACAGCTACGACACGGCCCTTTGAAGGGGGTATTCTTTTTATTCTCGCGCGAATCGCGAGTGACGCGAAACTGTGAAAATCGTTTCGACCGGTGGCGAATTTTTCGTCCCCGGGCGACCAAGTACTCGGGAGGGACAAGCGCGAGTAAGGCCGTCCAACCTCTGTCTCGTTATCGGAGAGCCGGTGTTTTCTTCCACTGCACAGTATTACTTTACAACAAATTTTTTTATTCCTTTGTACATCGCTTTGCTGTACAACTTTTGAAGGACAATTTACGCATAAACATCATTTACCGCCATTAGGACGTTAATGTTGACGGGAGCATTGCGATGATACTTTTTTTCGGTGCTTTTATACGTACGTCAAATATATACACGCACTTTTTGCCTAATGAGGCTGCGCTTTGGGTAACGATTAGGTTTTTTTTTTTTTTTTTTTTTTTTTTTTTTTTTTTTTTTTTTTTTTTTTTTTTTTT
>NW_019379466.1:915575-951770 GCF_000648655.2 Copidosoma floridanum | reverse complement strand
ATTACTTTTCTATTTTTTAAATGTACATCCATTATAACAATTATTATTACAAACATATGAAAATTTGAATAAAAAAAGAATAAAAATATAGAGTGCTTTTTTTTACAACCCATTTCAGAAGCTCAAGAATAAGGTGAATGATTGTAATTCTATATTTTATCATAAATTATTTTTATTAAATAATCAATCTTAAGATGAGTAACGTACAAAGTAAAAATACATTGCAATGTCGACAAAAGTCTCGTAGGACGCTGGGACTCTACAAATTCACGTATCCACTTTTGCCAAATAATTTTTATTGAGAGAAAAAAAAGAAAAAAAAAATAGGAAAGTCGCTTTTTTCCGCTTTACTCGATATTTATCACATACTTCTTGAAGGTTGCAGCACTTGAATTATGTAACATTAAATACAAATTACAGTAATGAAAGGTGTAAGTCTTTTTTGTTCATGCTCTGTGTGTGAAAAAAAAGGCATATTGTGAGTGTGGCTACAACTATTGTTTTCTCTGATTGTACTCGACTTGCAGGAATCTTTACGAGTACAAACGGTTGTAAAAATGTCGTTGGTTAAAATAATTTTTCTGAATTTTTTTAATTTCGACAGTGGCGACGACACATGAGAAAGTCGGTGCTCAAACGTGTGCGTCCAACCTTGACAACCGAAGTCGTAATGCATCCACAAGCCGAGTACGAGCTAGTATATGGTAATACTGACAGTAAAGAGATTATTCGTCGTATAATGAAGCCTTGGCAACTTTTGTCAAAAGCCCCGAAAATTGTGCGCTCGTTATTTCTTGCATCAAAATGATTCAACAGGTTTCCAGAACTAGAGCCTGATATATTTTATACTGTATTTTATGCTGAAATACGAGATATTTGTGTTTCATTGTTCAAATCGATCAAGTTACGTGTTTCGTGATAGAACTTGACGTTAAAAAAATTACAAAGCCAAGAAATTACGAGGCTTTGGATCACGTAGACATGTTTCTTTTACAACAAAAAATCCTATTTTGAGGTTTATGAATTATTGATACCAAGACGATCGCTTAAAATACTTACAGCTAACGACAAGGCTATTTTATTACAAAGTACATATCATACGGTTACAAAAAGTGCCTTCGATTTTTTTTGTAAGAAAAATTCACATGCGTTATGAGCTTTGACTATACGAAGGAGTTTTCTCGTTAAACGATCGCATGAAATTCTAACTTAAAATCGTTTTACAAAATATCCACCAAAACAAACGCATTTTTCAAGTATCAAAAAGTAATAAAAAAAAAAAAAAATATCGATAAGGCGAGTACAAGCGTTAATCTAAAAACTAAAACGTATTCTCATTAAAAGGAGACAATCTGAAAAATGGAGAGGAATCAAGAGTGTGCGTAACGTCGTTCGATCGAAATCACATTAGCTTAAACATTAAACAATACATACATATATATATATATATACATGTCTAGTGATTTACTTCTTCAAGAAATCCCTAGAATCTAGGGACTTTTTCAAGACGGTTCCCCTAGAAAATAGTTTGCGACAACCCGCAAAATCCGCAACACTAGATGGCGCTGATACACTCAAAATAATTGTTCCTAGTAAATTTCTAGGAGTTGAGCGTAGGGTCTACCGAAGCCGCTCCAATAGACCCTCCGCTATATAGTTTGGGATTCCAAAAGGTCNAATAACTAATAATTAATAATTGAGTCGTCTCAAGGAAGACCTTTTGGCTTTGAAAATGCACAATTTCTAATAGATACTCGTAACAGAGCAAATCATTTCATAGCAGCACATCGTGTTATGTTATAGTATAAAACTCATCAAGTCTGCACAAACTCGTGGTTCACTAACAATCAACATAAGACTTATTTCCGTCCTTCATTATTTTCACGACATACTCATGTGAGATATGTACACAATAGGCATTTACAAAAGTACCTATAGGTTGAGAGAAAAAATGTACAATAAGGTTATTTTGTGTTAACTTTTTCTTTTTCCAATTAAAATTAATTACGTATCGAACGAAAAACATCACTTAAACATTTAATTTCAACGAGTATAAAAAATCTGAATGAAAAATTTGTGCAATCAATTTTCATTATCCTTTCTGGCAGTAACTTAACTTATTATTTATTATCCTTATCCTTAAAGATACTGAATAGATGGTCTTTGTCACGTGGCAATCAGACGATTCGTTTATACAATTATTTTTATTGAAAAATATGCGCACAAATTGTTTTTTAATTTTTTCAACAATTCATTCGTAACAATTAAATTTTGCATCTTATTGATACTGGCGTACGCTTACTTAAAACGCAAAGCGAAGGCAACAATTCCAACGTATCTACAACTGTCAAGCGAAACTATATTATATTTTACAGAAAATTCTCCGTTTTTCATTCACTCAAAAAAATTCAATTTGACTCCAATTTAAACGGAAATCATACAACCTTGACTTAAAAAACAAATTAATGACTTGTTTTTTTGTATGGAAATTAAAAATTACGCCTTTTGCGCCTCGACGAGACTCCGGTACGAGACAATCGACACGGAAAATCCCAAATGGCCTTACCGCTACGATATACCATTTTGTAATAAGTACAAGAAAAAAATAAAAAAAGTATAAAGCCCTTAGACTATAAAATCGTTATCATATAACGTTCGTTCGAGTAACAAAGTATCAGTTCTTTTTTTGTTTTTTTTTTTACACAAGTCGTGCACGGCAAAGAGAGCAAAGTAACACTTTTGATCAACGATAATCACACGCGCATTTGGACAGTTAAAATCTTATTTACAGGAAAATGCAGACACGTTTCTCGGCAGTTGCAAACTACCAACAACAACAACAACAACAACAACAACAAGAAGGAGAAGAGCCGATCCGAAACCCATAGCCGACTCAAAGAAAGACGGTCTCGCAGTCGCTGGAGCTCTCCTCGTTCTACACGAGCACCTCCAGGCTCTCCCTCGATCTCGCCTTCTGCTGACCAACCACGGCGCCGCCGACTTGATGGACGATCATCGTCCTCTGACTGCCGGTCACGACGACGCTCGACTCCGAGCTCGCCGGCAGCCTGGCCGGGGCCCTCGCGGCCGGCAGGGCGAGCCTCAGCCTGTGCCAGAAGCCCCGCTCGTTGCGCCAGCGCAGAACCTCCGGGCCCGCGACCAGCTCCGGAGTGCGGACCTTGTGGCCGCTCGTCGCTCGGCTGCTCTTGGCAAGGACCGGCGAGGTGGGCACGTCCCTCAGGGCGACGACTATCGCCCGCGACACGCTCAAGCTCGACAGCTGCTTCAGCACTTGGCTCACGTTAGACTCCGTCCAGTTGTTCGAGAGGGACTCGGGGCTCATGATGACGAGCACGCGCCGGGCTCGGGCTGCGTGCGGGCTTATCTCCCGGATCCCTGCAAATGCATTTTGCGTCAGTTTTTTTTTTTCTCCTTCCCTCTTCCTGTATTTTGTTTCATTGAAAATCGAAAGGTAAAATTAATCCTTTTAAGCCTTTGCAAGAAACAAACTGCTGCAATTGAGACCTCGTTCGGGGTGGGCCGACCGGCTAATTACCCAGTCGCGTAAGATTGTACCCAAAGACATTGTCCTTGCAAGGGGGGGGGGGGGAAATGAAAAGGAAAACGACGCGTATTGTTTTTGCGAAACGATGAAATGGCGAGTTTTCTCCTCAGTTTTCCGGCTCGCGCAGAGAGAGAGAAGGGGGGGAGGAGTTTAACATCCGAGAAGGCGATGCGTTTGCACAAGCAACTCCTTGGTTCGTAATTAAATTTGACGGGTCGGAGGGATCGCGGCGCCGGTCGAGTTTGAGTAGAGCTAGAGGAGCAAAGGGAGGGACGGAAATCGATCGGTTTTAGACTCACAGTGCTCGCTGAGGCTGGAGAGCTCGAGGGAAGCGCACTTGTAGCGGTGCCTCGTCTCGAGCGTCGATATGACCACGTGGACGGCCAAATTCGTGTCCTTCTCGTGGTAGCAGACCAAAGCGTCGCAATCCTTGCCATCTGGAATTAAAAAAAAATGAAAAAATAAAAAAAAAAAAAGAAAATGTATGGTACTTTGTGATTTGCAAGTATGGAAATCGTTTCGTGCGGCACTGGCTGAACAATAACCGGCGGATGAATACAAAAATTTTGCACGCTGCGAGTATTCACAGGTGTGCACGCAACGGAGTCGCTTTTGCATGCCGAACGGAATTTCGGATGCGACGAAAATTCACTGCGGCGTGTATTGTGCGGGCGTGAATTGCGCAACCGAGCGATTACCGCGAGCAGAGGGAACCGGTTTTTCCATCCAACTATACATACACCTCAGCGTTTTTTTTTTTTTTTTCTCTTCTCCGGAGACGATGAAAAATACGAGGAAGCGTGGCTGCGTTCAATATTTATCACGGTACGCGAGCTAATTTCGCATTTTAAGCGCCGCAGGTGCTCAGACACGGAAAAAATGATTCACTTGGCACGCGCGTTGTTATCGATGACCCGACTTTTTGTGCTTTATTTCCTCCGTACGTTGACGCTTTCCCCGAAGGTGGAATATGTATATATACACGCGTATAAGCAGGTGGAGGAGTGTATACGTGTTTTATTATTTATAAGGGGATTTTGTTCGAACGAACGCGAGGAATAGAAAAAAAAAGAAAAAAAAAAAAATGGTCGACGAAGTAGAGGCACACGATGAATAATGCAGCGCGCACCGGACACACGTTATATTTAGCTCCTCGTGTCCCTATGTATGTAAACTTATAAAACATGCACGCAACGCGATGGGACGTTCGTGTGACGTATCGACGGCATTTATGAGTGATTGAGAAAGAAAGGAAAAGGGGAAAAAAAAAAAAATTACCATCTTTCTCGAGGGGTGAGAATTTGTCGCGAAAAAAAAGCGTCAGGGGCAGCCAGCAGCGAGCGAAAAACGCCGCGGCCGAGAGCAGGAGGACGAGCACGAGCAGCGACAGGAGCAACGACTTGTGCCACGAGCCGTTTGACGTGGCGAACGTCAGCTGGGACTCTGCAACAAATTAAAAGATTATTGTTTTTTTTTTTTTTTTCACATGAGTAGATAGTTTGTTGTTTCCCCTCGCTTGGCTTACCTTGGCGGTACAGGTGGACGAATATCTTGACCTCGTCGTCGGCGATGCCGTTGCTGATCTGGCATATGTACTCGCCGTAGTCCTCGAGAGCTACGTCTTCGATCACCAGGTACGCCCCGACGATCTGGCCTTTGTCCCTGTAAACGCCAACAAAAAAAAAAAAAAAACAACTCGATTATATTGACTTCCCGTGCACACGTGTATCTATATATATTAAACTAAAAGAGCCCATAAGCGTCGCTCGATTGACGCACTCGCTCGCAAGTGCGCGTCTGGGCTTTGATACCTCGAGAGCCGCTCTTTTATCTCCATTGCGGTATCAAATCGCACGCCCTCGGGGTGTATTTTCGGCGCGAATAAATTCGTACGGCTGTTTCGGGCCATTGCACCTATACACTTGAAACAGCCAAGTGCGGAGCTCTTGAAAACTCGAGGAGGAAGGATGTACAATAAGCGTAAAAAAAAAAAAAATTACAAACGGGGAAAGGAGACTCCGTCTTTTTTTTTTTTTTCCTTTCCCAACAAAATTAACAGGAGTATTAGGGGGGAGGAAAAAAAAACAGCGTAGGTTCCCACGCTTTGCGACCGAAAACGAGGAAATATTAAAATTACGCGCTTGAAATGATAATTGGACCTTTTCTCCGCGCGCGCGACTCGCTAATTTAATTAGCGCGTGCACACCTTATTGGGACCGGAAGACGGGTGTGGCGCGGTGCCTTTTTTTTTCCACGTCGCTCTGTTTGCCTTACGGTTCGGCGCGCTCGAGATGACCGTTTTTAACGATCGACGCGAGTTGGAGGACGAAAAAAAAAGCAAGAAAAAAGTACACTCATGGGGCCGATTGAGCTTAGCTTTACTTGTCGTGCTTAGGTGACGACGGTAAAAGAGCCGCTGTTTCAAAATTTCACGCGCAAAACAAGTGTATGGGTGAAATAACAGGTCGAGGATAAAAAAAAAAAAATCCAAATTGACGAGCTGTTATACGCTACACACATGAGCTCGTAGGTTGGTGCCGACGTGTATATGGTTAGGGATCATTAAGTCTTTATCCGAGGTATAAAGTCGTAGCAGCTTCCACGTGCCTTTTCGTCCGAGCTTGCAACTCCAAACTATACACGTGTTGCCGTACCTGTACTTGTACGAGTAAATAATTACACCGTAAGCGGCCTTGACGTCGCGTTTTCGGCTTTGTTGGGAAATCGCAGTTATCGAATTACCGAGTTTTAATTAACAAACAGATGCTTTTGGAAAAAAAAGAGTATACGTACGGCACAGCGGAGGAGGAACAAACAAAGTTTCTACTTATTATCGTCGCGGTGGTGCGTTGTTTAATTCTTCTATCTTTCTTTTTGCGTCGGGATTCGCATGAAAAGTTCGTCAAAGGCGATTTAATGCAGTTAAAAGTTGCGCTCGGCAAAGAAAAGTAATAAGCAAGCTCAGGGAGCTGCAATTATATGCCGGAGCGACGCAGGGACGAGAAATTGAAATCCCCTCAAACGAAAGGACATTACGGCTTGACTCTATCTCTCCACGGGGATTTCAAGTTTTTTTTTTTTTTTCCCAAGAAAATTGCCAAGGAAACCCTTTGTTTTTCCTTTTTCCTTTTTTGTTTTCTGTTGATTTTAATACAAGGGACAGTGTTGTTACTGCGAGGGTCGTTATTTTTCCACACGCGAGTGATAATTGTACCTATTGTCCTAATTCACCAGTCTAGATACCCTTTTTTTTTTTTTTTTTTTTCAATGCTCCGCAAAAAATGTTCCTCCCACGACGAAACTCGAGTCCCCGCGGTTCAACCTATCCATGTACGCCCTTTCTCTTCCAAAAAACCACATCGTCGCGACGTCGAGACAAGGAGGTATAACCACGTCGCTTACAATCACATCGAGCAAGCGAGTGTACAGGTATAATATATAGAAGCGTCGTCATCTCGACACCGTATACACAGTATAATATATACGTGCAACAAACGAGGTGGAAAGGCAGAGGGGCTCGATGACTGCGCGGATGAAGCTCGTGGACCACCCATTACACCAAGGATACGCGCCATATGCTCTACAGGTATATATACATTACCGAGGTGTGGGTGGGGGGAGGGAGGACTACATTATATTCCCTTGCTTTACAGGCCTTTGTTCTTGCGCGTCGCTGCAGACTCAACTTTTTTTTTTCTCAACACTCTCTCTCTCTCTCGGCTTGTAAGTACAATCGCGCGAATATATATTTGTGCGATGTACACTCGGTGTCTGGCGCGCGTGGCAACATTTTACTTTGCGGGACTATATATAATCTGGGAGATTTTTTAGATTCACGAGCTCGTGAATCATCTTTTGTTTAGGAGCAACAAACGAGACGCGCTTCACTGTATAAGTCCCCAAGACATTGTCGTGGCACACGATTTTGCATTAGTATCGTCTTCTCGTGTTAATCCTTCGAGAAAAAAAAAGGGAGATTTTGATCGAAATTTAGGATGGGGTGGATTTCACAAAAACTCTTGGATACGTGGGTGTACTTGTATTCAGAGCACCGCAGTTTTAGCCTAGAAAAGTAATAAGAAAAAAAAACCCCGCAATGTCACTTTAACAACGAGGGAGCATGGACAACAACAAAAAACAGCGAGTAAAACCATCACATCCCTCTCCATTGCGCATACGCTGTAGGTATATGTGTACGGGCACAAAGTCACGCGCCAGCCACGTATATAATAGCAGCGCCTCCTCTTTCTCGTGCAGGCTTTGTTCCTTCTCTCCTCCACTTCCGTCTTTCCTTATCCGTTCCTCCTGGTGCACAACCATCCCTCCTCCCCCCCTTTTGCTATCCGAGAATCAGAGACACTCGAGAAGAGAGCAGCTCGTGCGCTTTGCCCCTGCAAAAAGTCGGATAAAAGCTCGCTCCCTGAAACCGAACCAGAATCGCCTTATCGCCTCCCCTTGGCCCTTATCCTTTTTCTATTTTTTTTTTTTTTTTTTTTTCCTCCAGAGCTCTATCGCTACGGACTGACCCTTGGGGCCTTCATTGTTTTCCATATCCCTTTCGACTCGATAAGAGTTAGTGGTGCAGGTACACATGCAAAGAGTAATGATGGCCACTTTAATAAATGCTGCGGTGGCCGGAGCTGTTACGTACACACCATAGCATATGGACACGCACGAGCGAGATCGTTTATCGGTTTGTGGATACAGTTTTGGAAAAAATACCTGTATCATATTATGTGTGGGTAACGTGATCGTGACGTTGTTGCTGTTATTGTCGATGTAAAAAAAATGATTTTTAAGTTAAATCACTCGGGAACTGAAAGCTTCGTTAATTGGCATGCGTTGCAACCATGGGTAGAGGTATACACATAGAAGGAGAGCTCAAACGATGGCTCTATTGAAAATTTCGTTTGTGGTGTAATTTGTTTTCTGATACGCTCGAATCGTCCATGTATACCTATTCGCTTTTGGAAAAAATTTAATATTACTATACGAGAGAGACCGATGGGGAGGGCAAAAAACGGGGGTTACTAAAAAAACAAAAAATTTAAAACATGAATAAAAGGGCGATGGTGTGGGGGCTAGTTTTTAATAAAAAATGAAAGTGAGCAACTTTGGACGAATTTTCACTTCCATTTATGTGATTGCTGTTTCGGTGAATAATGAGACTTTCCACGCTCCTTTGGCTATCGAAGGTACAACTTTTATTCGGACATCGAAACGCAGAGCCGTGCGCATCTCCCGAGTAAACGAGGAAGGAGAGAAAAGGGGGTTATTCCTCTCTGTAGGTTGTATCCCTCGGCGAGTGGAAAAAAAACGCAGCAAGGATGAATGAAAAAAATTTCCAATCGCAAAGATGCAGGTAAGAGAAAAAACTCACGAGGAGGAAAATAAGTTTTTGATTCCCGGTATCATGTATATATATATAATATACAATAGCACCGGGGATGCTTTCGATGCGGATGTGATGAACTATATAATAGATATATTTTTCTTGCTGGATGTATTAATTTTTTTCTTTTTTTTTTTTTTTTTTTTTTTTCTTCACAAAGTAAGTCGACACAAAAGACCAGACGAACAAGAAGAAAAAGGTTTCCGCGTGTAATAAGAAGATGATGGGATGTGTCTCCTCGAAAAGTTATTACACTCTGTCGAATTTCTGCAGATTTATCATTACGGCGTACGTATATAAATCTTCTCGTATCTATCGAGTCTACACGTATATAATGGAAATAAAAATCTCTCTCGTTCCTTATAGAATCCTCTTCGCCTTGAAAAAAAAAAAAAAAAAAGAAAAAATATCTTTCGATATCTGTATTATCGAAAGAAGAAACGCACCGCTCGATCCTTGGGACGTGAGGGAAAAAAAAAATGTTAATCGAGATGGAAAACCCGATTGCAAAAGAGCGCGCAGCTAACTCATAAATCGATGTGCATGAAAGAAGAGAAAAAAAAAAAAAAAAAGAGCGATGCTCCAAGCGCGCNACTCGTATACTTAGCCCCGAAATTTCAGCGAAATTTGTCACGCCGCGGGAGATCCAGTTTTGCCTCTCCCCGCACCACGACGCGTCGCTCAGATATCAAAGACGCGTATGTAAAATTAAGTCGCGTTGCAGCTCGACAGTATTGAAAATTGAAAGTAAAAGAAATAAAAAAAAAAAAAAAAAAGTGTAAAGCAAGGGGAAGGGGAAAAAAGAAAAAAAAAAAAAAAAAAAAAGAGCGATGCTCCAAGCGCGCGTGACCGGAGCTGCATTGCAGGGAGAGAGAGAGAGAGAGAGAAGATTCCTCCCTTGCGAGCGAGTTACTTCTGCGAACGCGAGAGCGAGAAATCAGCGGCTCGGATCGCGCATACTTGCCGCCACACAATACCACGCCTCTTTGACCGCTGCAACAGCGCATTATGCACGTAATAACGCGCGTCCGAGCGGACCTAAAGTATATCTGGACCCACATCGCGGTTTATTTCCTTTTTTTCTTTCCTTCTCGAAAGCGTGAGAGGATTTTTCTTTTTTGCGAAAATAAAGGCACGCGGAGGAAAGTGAGATCGCGGTGTTTTCGCTTTCGTTAATGATCGCGCGACTTGGTTACGTGACGGGACGAGGGAAGGTTGACCGACGCGTCTTTTTTTTTCCCTCTCAGCGTCGCGTTCCCAAAACTCATTAAAAATTTGTGGAAAACGTAAAAAAAAAAAAAAAAAAAAAAAAAATAGATTACGCGAGNCCAAAACCACACGGTTGCCATTACGTCGATTTGCTCTCGTCAAATATTGGAGGGATAGCGTGATACGGTTATTTAATGGCAATAAACGCTCTTGGGGAAGGGGAGAAAAGAAAAAAAAAAAAAAAAAAAAATAGATTACGCGAGCAATGCGAGTCTCGCGCAAATGAGGTAATGGCACGTTTATTTGCACCGATTTGTTGTTGCATCAACGAGTGAGCGCGCGTGCCGTGGAATCCCGTACGGTGCTTACGTGCGTACACCCATTACAAACCCTGACGGAATTTCACGTTTCCAGTTGTTTGGCTCGAATTGTTTTGCAATTGCTCCACACGCGACAAAGTTCATTTCAAGTGCTTTTTTCTCTTCATTCTCTTTTTTTTGTGGCGCACTTTTCGATAACGAGCTATACTTGTATATATATATACTTTCTTTTTACAAGATCGTAATGCCCGTTTGAGGAGCACATCTCTCGTAACTTTAATTGGCCGGAGGAAAAAAAAAAAAAAAAAAAAAAAGATACCTTGACGTTATGGCAACCAACACGAACTTTTATCCAATGCTAATCGAGGAGCTGCGCACTCTTGGAGTCATTAAAAAACACTTAGGACCATTTATCGAGGCTTCAAGAGTTCCCAGCCCGTCGATGCAAATAGTAGATACACGAAACAAATGGGATCGACAACGATAAAACGCATAGATGAATTGTTCCAGAAACTATACCAAGTTGATTCTGCCTCGCCGGTAAATTTGGCGAACTATTCACGTTCCGCTTATTCCTAGCTCGCGTCAGTCAAATTATCGTACATACGTATATACAGTATGCACTACAAGAATAAAACCGAAAATAATTCACTTGCAATGAGCACATCGTTACATTATACTGATAAAAATATCAAAAAGGGGACGCTTGGTTGTTGTATTAGACCAGAGTACAACATACCTCTCTTGTGGATCCGCGAGTCCAGATAGTTGCCGGCAATCGGATGGAATCCGTACTGTGCGTATACTAGTTGTTTTAACTTTGTTTCCAGGTGAAACGCCAACCAATTTAATATTGCGCACGGCAAAATTCCCCGGTAGCCGTGGGCACGGAAAAATACTTGCCATTTATCATGGACGCATAGACACTCGGGGTGTGAAATTAAAAATAAGGGGGTGCGATGATGAAAACTAATGCACTCGGGTATAGAAGTGAAAAAAACACGGCAAGCGCAGCGAGTATTAGCGACAGTAACAAATGAGTTCTCGACAAAAGGTCCGCGCGAGGGAGGGAGCTTTTGTTCGCGGAAAAGCTAAAGGAGGACGTATTAGCAGAAACGGGTGGCGCGAGCTCGGTTGAGTCCCGAGGGAGACTCGAGTCGCCCGTGCAGGCTCAGATTTTTTCTGCCGGGAGAGTGATGATGATCGAGCGTACCGCGGGAATGTGCTCTGATTTTCCGTCCCTCTTTTTCCGTGATTGTTGGAGGAGGTGACACGGGCAAAAAAATGAATAAATAAAAAACAATGTAAAAAGTACTTACCGCGAGGCTCGGATGTGCGAGATGCGATCGTAGCCGACGGGAAAGGTGGCGTTGCTGTTGGCCTTTCTCCAGGTGACGGAGATTGCGGCGTCTGGCATCGGAGCCCGGCCGATGTAGGCCTCGCAAAAGAGTCGCGCCCTACCCGCGAGCGGCACCAGCTGCGAGGACGGCCTGTAGGTCGGCAGGGGCCTGCCTCTGTAGTCGTTTGAACTACCACCTGGAAACCATGAATTTGTTTACCATTACTATTATTATCATCGTTGTTGCGGGGGTATTAAATTTAATACAGTTATGTTACGTCGTTTTGACCATTTACTATACAGCTGCTGTTGGTTACACGTTTTCCGCTATGAATAACAAATACAGGAGGTAATTTTTTAATTTTTTAGGTGATTTTTATGACAATAGATTCCTCAATAAATACATATCTAAGTAACGTCCGAAACTGTATATCTAAAAAAAACAGCGCCACATATCTTACAAAATGTATAATCAACATTTAACTTTGATTGTGGAGATTTTACGAAAATTCGTAAATAAAAAACGGATTTGAAGTGAGCTGTGATAGAGGGCATAAAAAAAAAAAAGTTATGAAAAAACGTCATGGAAAAACTTTAAATTGGCCCATACTGGTGTATGTGACCGATGGCCAAATTAGAACAATACCTCTCACAGAAACACGTGTACGCATACAGTTTAGCTGGACAAAACGAAAAGCAACACTCGCCAAACTGAGCGTATCGTCGTCAAAAAAAAAAAAAAAATCGACTAGCACGCACAGCACAAAGGGAGTCCCCTCAATCACCGTGGCGCGCAAACAGAGGAAAAACAGAGGGAGACTCTCTCGGTGGTGCGCGAAAAAAAACCCCTCGCCTCTCAAAGCGTCAGTTTCCTGAAAAATTGAGTGATCAACGATTCGCGTCGTACACGTGTGCACACCGAAACGTCATCGCGTCCCCCCGAAATTCGAAGGCAACGTTGATGGATGTACGTGCATCGCAAAGCTTTTTCGTTCTTTCCTTCTTTTTTTCCAACACGTACAA
This sequence comes from Copidosoma floridanum, assembly GCF_000648655.2. The sequence continues at coordinate 938,922 of NW_019379466.1, read as the reverse complement.
ACAGGACGGCGGGTACTGATGTAAAAAACGAGCGAAGCTTGAAAATTACCGCGACGGAGAAAACACACGTGCAGTCGCAAGCGAAACGACAGCGAGTCCGAATCCCAATTCTGCAGCCGCATTATATAGTACTGCTCTCGTGTGTGTCAGCACATTCGCTAGGGCATATATAAACTTTGGAGTCCCTGTCAATGCATCACATGTACAGGCTATACCTGCTACAAAGTTCCCTCTTGTACACAACTTTTTTTCGACTCTTTCGATGTCACTCCGGTCTCTCTTTTCTTTATTCCTGCCTCATCTTCCATTATTTTCACTCGGTTTTACCACGATTATCGAGCAAAATCCATTAGTTCGACAAACCGCGAATTATCAGATAATCGGTCGTCAAACACTAATGGAAATCGCACAGCCATCGATGATCAATCCAAAACCACACGGTTGCCATTACGTCGATTTGCTCTCGTCAAATATTGGAGGGATAGCGTGATACGGTTATTTAATGGCAATAAACGCTCTTGGGGAAGGGGAGAGAAGAAAAAAAAAAAAAAAAAGGAGTATAGACCCTTGATATATTCTGGTCGCGCTGCAAAAGCGCATCCCAACGAAATCAGAGCGAAAGGGGAAGGGCTAAAATAAATAAAACCCAAAGGAAAAAAAAACGGATATTCGGAGGACGGGACAAGAGTCGAATAACCAACAAGCCGGGTTAGGGGGGTGGGGGAATCAAGTTTGCGAAAATTTTCATCCCAACAAAATCGAATCCACCCTTTAGAGAGAGCCAAGTTCGTTACTGGGTACGTGACGACGCGACGGCCCCACGAGCATCCGAGGCAATTGAAAACCCTCACCCCCCCCCCACCGCCTTATTTTCCCCCGTCGTCGTCGTCCTACACGCGAGAGCAGTCTATAGTCTGAGTTTAATTACGAGCCGAACGCGGCGATCTGTTAATTGAGCTGCAGTTGAAAAAACATAGGAGAAGTTTCACTCGGATGAACGGGTTTATCGAGAGGAGATCTCTCTCTTTCTCCCCCCCCCCCCGTTCTCAGAGCGCGCCCGTATAGGACATTAGCTCTTGTGTAAGCACCCGATGGGCGGCTGAAACGTAATTTATAGACCTCATTTGCGGTTAAAAAAAAAAAGAAAAAAAGAAAAGCGGAAAATTGAAAATTTCGATCGCTACGCGGTTACTTCTCCGTGAAAATGTCATCAATCACGGTAATTGACGTAAACAATTTTTTTAGCAATAAAAAAAAAAAAAAAAAAAAAAAAAGCGTACCGTTAAATCGGCACTCGCGATGATTAAATTGGCGACATTGGCTCAGAAGAGTTTGCATCGAAAAGTCAAACAATGTACATCGGATGAACTCTCGCGAAAACAATTATTCCCAAGACAAGGAAGGATTAGGAAAGAAAACACTACTTACCTAGAAAAAAAAAAAAAAAAAAGAAAGTTTGCTCGAGAGAGCCCTGTGGAGCAGCTGCCGGCTCTCTCGCGCGATGGAATAAAATGCTTTTAAAGCGTTGTTGGATGCTCTATGGGTGTATTTGTATAAAGTCGTAGGGTGGGGGGGTGTAAATACATATAAACACACTTAGTTGGGAAATAAGAAAGGGACGCGCGAAAAAGCGCGAGATTACGGAAAATGGATTACCAAGTCTCCTTCGCCCCCCCCCCCCCTCCAATGGAAACTCTCCGTGCGCGTTTGAGTGCAATGGAAACACACCGCCTGCTATTTACCGAAGGTGAATAACGAAGGATGTATTTTTTTTTATTATTTATAAATCATACTCCCTGTACGTGCCGTGGATTAATTACCTGCTTTTAGAGGGGGTAAACCGAACTCATCGGCGTAATAACTCGAAGCGAAGCGACGACTCGTATACTTAGCCCCGAAATTTCAGCGAAATTTGTCACGCCGCGGGAGATCCAGTTTTGCCTCTCCCCGCACCACGACGCGTCGCTCAGATATCAAAGACGCGTATGTAAAATTAAGTCGCGTTGCAGCTCGACAGTATTGAAAATTGAAAGTAAAAGAAATAAAAAAAAAAAAAAAAGTGTCAAGCAAGCGTAGGTACGAAACGTCAGATAATAGAGAAATAAATATACGTATTGTTCAGAGGAGCGAGAGGAACGGGGCTCGTGATGTATGCGAGTGCAGGAGACAATAGTCTCGACGCCGCGTGCATGGGTACCTATATATAATATGTAGTGACGCAAGACGTACGCGAGATTCCAATTTCAAAGGCTCTCTCTCTCTCTCTCTATTTTTTCCGTTCGCATATACATGTATGGCACTCGCCTGCATTGACAGGTACAGAAGAAGAAGGATTACTGGCGTGTGTGATGCAGTGTGGCAACGAAGAGAGAGAGGGACGAGGGGGTACACCTACTTATACGTCACCCGGAGAGCTGTGTAATACTGTTTGACAAATACCGCGGACTCACGGGATTTCCGCGTATACCGGGGGTTATACGCGAGTCGTTGCGACTATCAAAGGACATATATACATATATGCATATACGGTCTGGCGTGGAGTCAAGCGGCAGAGAAAAATGGAAGGATCTCGTCGTTTTCCTTTTTTGGTCGCGAGCGCGTTGTTGCCGAGGAGTGTAATAGATTATAAGTGACGTGCAATTTTGTAGGTTTTTACATACTATAACAATGACTCGCGTTTTGTTCAATTGGAAGAGTTTTTGGCTCAAACGGAGAGTATCATTTTTTTTAGTTTGGTAAAAAAAAAAAAAATTAGATTGTTTGATCAGTTTCCCTGATTTTTGATGTTGTTTGATCAGTTCAATTTAAATTTTCATACCAATAAGTTTATCGGCAATCACTTGATAATTTACAACAATTTTATTTTAACACCCAAAGTAATATATTTTAGTTTCACTTATTTAATTGAAAAGAGATTGAACAATAAACTAAAAGCACACGCCGTATACCTGCCATCATCCTTCAACCGGTAAAAATAGTAGTAGGCACAAAGAAGTTGAAAAAGAAAAAAAAGAGAAATAAAAATGTTCTTCCTATACTCTAGGAAAACTTAGCAATTAGTTTTAATAAGCCCCTCGCTCGCGAAGGAGAAAAATTAAAAGCAAAGCCCATCGAGAAATTCCGCGCCAAGGCGTGTTTCACAGAATCACGAGGCACTTTGTACGCATACAAATTTGTGCTAGTGGCGGAAATAACAGAAGAAAAAAGGGGGAGGGGCACCTTCCTCCCCTCGATAACAAGAAGAGGCACGCTTTATAAGAACAAAGCTCTTCTTCCTCCTTCGTAAGACAAATAAATTAAACACAAGCCGTAACTATACACCCATAAAGTTCAACGGTAAACAAATGGTCTTTTTTTTGCACCACTGCTCGTCATCGTCGCGTGAACACACAATTTATGCGTACCCAAGCGGTTCGCATTACACACTCACCATCCCTACCTGGAAGCTAATCCTTATCTATCCAACATCGAGCTTTTTTTTTTTTCCAGCGGTGTATGTAATATGTGCGTATGTATGGCCAGCGCACGAATAACCTCCGCGCACTTGTTGCACTTTGGTTGTGGTAGATGTAAGGGCAACGTAAACACTTTGTCCTCGGTATAATGAAACGTGCGTTACGAGGAAGCGAAAAGCGATTAGATGTAGCTCGCAAGTTAAGCTGAAGAGATAAAAATTTGCGGTATACGTTAAACTAGGCGTGGTAATCTGGTCTCTTGAAATAATAAAAAGAAGAAAAAAGGATCGATGCATCGATGAAAAAAAAAGTATCTCGTAGACGCGCGAGTACAAAGGTGCAAAGGGTTCGTTGTTGTTCCCTGAGGCGTTGGATCATTTTTCAGTTGTCGATGCGAATCCAAAACGATAGACGAACAAAAAAATAGGGGGGCTTCAAGTATTTTTATCGTTCCGAGAAAACTGCAAGACGTAACGACAAACGCGGCAGGCGTGCAATTACGATTAATGACAGGTGAACGACAGGACAGGGAGAGCTTCCCAATACTCCCACGAGTTTTGTCTCCATCCGGTAAAAAGAGAGTGGCGAGCTAAAAAAAAATAAATAAAAATAAAAAAGAGGATGCGAGTATATATCGATCGAAAGGGGATTAAAAATGAACGCGGGAGCTTAGGGCCGAAGGAGACCGTGCGAGAGAGACCGGCGCGAAAACGGAAACGAGAGACGCTGGGTGCGAGGGAGAGTTGGTTCTTGGAAGCGATTCGTATGAATATACGCACATAATATATATACTGTCATCCCAGACACAAGTCTGGGTCATGCAGAGCCATTGGCGAGAGCTACAAGGTAAAAAGCATTATCACGTGGATGGCTGTGGGTGAGACTGCAAGCGGAGGGGGGCATTACAATGTTGTCGAAGAACGAGGTGACGAAGGGGAGCTCGAGTGGAATGTTGGTAAAATGGCAAATCTGGTATGATCGCGTCTTAAAAACTTTTTCAATCAAAATTCATGAAAGATTCAGTTGCGTATTTTCACGAGGGGTAGGTTCTTTAATTCCGGATTCAACATTACAGGGACATTAATATTATTAACTTGTCAAATTTTCATCGTCATCAGGACTACGTATAACTTGAAGATGCCAGGACGCCAAATTAGCTGCTCGATGTAACATACGACCCTTTTCAAAGCAGCAAATTGCAATTATTTACACATACACTCGCACCTTTAAGTTATGAAGATGACATTAACGACGTCGAAAGTATTAAAATATAGAGCAAGTGGGGAGAAAAAAAAAATAGGGGAGTTTATAATCATGTTCCAAAATTTAGTTCAATGTACGTATATAATAATAACAGGTAGTATGGGAGTGGATTGCCATCCAATTTGGGGTAATAACAGTAGTAGGTATACATCCGCGTTCGGCTGACACAGAAGACAGTGGCATCGGGCGAGGAGACGCGTACAGCCGTGTATATAGTCTTTAATAAGAAGAGAGTCCTGTCCCACCCCTTTTGCCCTGACTGTGCTCCGCCTCGTCAAGCCACTGCGGAATAAGATACGACGGCCTTAATTGACCGCCAGCCTCTCTGTTCCCCTTCGGCTTAATCTACCGGTGGACCCTCGCTGTATTAGCTTCTTGCTCGTAAAGGCATACCTGTATACCTTACACACACACTTTGCTCCCCGGCCGCACTAATTGAATCACGGACTCGTGAACTCTCGCCCCATCGTGCACGTGTATTAAACATCTGACGCATACGTATGCACAGGGATATACGTATACAGACCCGATGGGAGATGCAATAACCATATAGAGTCGAAAGAAAGGGGATGGTAAGTTGCCCCCGATGGGCTTTCACGATCGAAAAGCTCGAGCCGCCAACTTGGTGTATTTCTCTCAGCTGTCCGACTCCTGCTCGGGTTGTGTGTGCATGCAAGCGAGGCATCGGCGCCTGGGAAAAACTTGCAAAGTTCATAAGCGCGCGCCAAGTACACAAACAACCCCACGCCCGTTGGTCGAAATTCGGAAAAGTGTGCGCCCGTGTATCGCGAACTCCTGCGAGGGGGGGGGGGGTACGATCAACTTTGTCGGTGGATCAAAGCGAGGGGGGGGAAGAAAAGGAAGAAACACCCCGAGGTATATATACACATGAGGTAATTAGGTGAGCGAACTCGGGATTATATGTGCGCCTCCTCCGTTTGAAAGTTCCTTTGCTTCGGAGGTAAAAGGGGCGGAAAATTCGAGTCGGAAGGAAAAGGAGGAAAAATTATTCGCAGGATGTAGGAGCAAACGCGCCTTTCTTTTCCGTTTTTTTCTTTTTTTTACGTTTTATTTCCTTCCGCGGCGTTACCTGCGGGGCTTTTTCCACTCGTTTGAGTGCTGGTTCGCGGATTTGAGCAGCGAGCCACCGTACGAGCTCTATACATACACTTTTGCGGGAACAAACGTATAAAAAAGATATGTCGCGTAGCGTGCACGTGCATGGGAAGAAGTAAAAATGCGAGGGGTGCTCTCGCGGGTGGCGGAGGCCATAACGTCGTCCGGTGGAACCGATCGGCGACTTTGGCGCGCAATGGGCCAGCAGAACGAGAAACACGATGGGGAGAAGTCGTGCCGCGAGAGATGGGACAAAAAAAGGGAGGAGGTGGAGGGATTTCGTGACTCGCGACCCGCGAGACAGATTACTTTTAATGGAAGCCACGGAGGGAGCTCCTTTCGCTTACTTTTTCTTTTTTTTTTTTTTTTTTTACTTTGCCCTCTTTCCTCTTGGTCTTATCGGCGCTTGTGTCTTGTCTCGTTGCAATGCAAGTGGTCCACGTGTATACATGTAGATGCGGGCTTTGGGCTTAATTAAGAGGAGGAGAGGAATGTAAGATGTGCACACACGACACGGAGAGACACAAGGGGTGACTCTGGGATAATTGCCCGGGGGGAGTGGTGTCGCTGCTGGTGGCGGGGATTAGAGGGAAGAGTGTGGGTCCTTGAGGGCACAAATTGCCGGGCAGGTATACACGTACATGCTCCGTTCTGCAAGTTACTACCGATGGGTTTTTTCTTTTGTTCCCCCCCTGGGCGGGTGGGTGGTACGACGCATGTCGTACACTGAGGGTACAGCGAGAAATCGCACCTGACGGCCCGAGGTATCTGGCTCCAGTTTTTTTTTTTTTTTTTTTTTTTTTTTCCTTTAGCTGAGTGTGTACAAGATTGATTCGAGCGATGGCGAGTCTTTAACGAGGTTGGGCAGTTTTATCGAACAAGTTTTTTTTTTTTTTTTTAATTAGTAGGCCATGGTCTAGGCATTGTGATGCACCGTGGTGTCGAAGGGCTGTGTCCTTGATTTTTAAAAAATCACTCGGTTAAAAAAAAAAGGGAAAAAAAATCATGACGAATTTCTATTCGACCGTGGCTTAGCGATCGATTGTACATACACACGCACACACACTCGCACACGCAGGGGGCGCGTATCAGTCAGCGAACCCGAGACTGCTCTTCCGTCCAAAGTCCGACACTATCCCGACAACAACACCGGCAACAGATAGGGACCGATTATCATATTATCACTTCTCCACCTTCCACTTCCTCTTTGCAATCAAATACCTCGATAAAACACACATCATCACCAGCATGTATATGTATGTGAGAGCACGTGCGGTCGCGCGAGGTGATGTAGATCGAGAACAGAGGGTAGAAGGGGGAGGTGAAAACCATACGGCTACCGTAGCCCTATACCCGCGGGAACCGATCCAATTGAGCGAAACGGAAGATAATACTTATGGGCCGTGCAGGCGCGCGGTCTCGTCTTACCCCCTTCATGACGATCATTCAGCCCGGGAATGCAAAAACAAACTCACTGCGAGGCGAGAAGGCGAGGCTTTTTTTTTTCCTCTTTCATACGTCTCCGCGATGTCGCGATGTACCGATTTACACACTGCACCACGTGTCTTGTCCCGCGAAAATTAATTAATCTCTTGCGGATGATAACCGCAGGATTATGTCGGACGGCGGTAAATAGAATATTATCTCCTCGCGTTATCTGATTTTACAGTGCTTATACTCGCTCGATTCTATAACAGTATACGATAAAGATGCTTTTATCGGTGTGGGCCGCGTTTTTCGATCACGTCGGCGTTTTGGGATCATGTACCTCGCACTTGATGTCTGGACGTATAGGTGGCCAAAAATGTGACAAAATGAGTCACCGGACGCCTCGATGGGGATATAAAATAGATGGGAGGGGCGATTCTACGCGAAGGGAAGAGAGAGAAAAAAAAAAGAAAAGAAAAAAGAGCTTACCAAGAATGGCGAGAGTGATGTCGCCCTCGAGGGTGGTCGTGTCGTTGCGGGCCCGACAGGAGTAGCGCCCGGCGTCGGATGGCTTGACCTCCTGCGTGTAAATCGTCTGATTGGCGCTCTCCGGGTACAAGATGAAGCTGCTCTCGCCGCCCGGCCACGGGTACGGCCGACTGTCCTTGTACCTGTAACCAATAGCATTTTTTTATTTCACCTGCATACTCTCGATTACTTTTTTCTTTCTTTCGCATCAACGGTGGAACGCATCGTCCACTGGAATTTGAGGTAAAATGATAGGTCGCGTGTGCACGTGAATAATAATTAACCGGTTACTAGAAAACAGAAATAAAGGAAGGGGAGACTAATTGCCGCTTCGGTACACGCATGGACGGACAAGAGAAGCACGCTCACAAAGGAGGAAAAAAAAAAAAAAAAAAAAAAAAAAGAGTATTAATCTACCGCTCGGCATTGACACCCATATTCCCTTTTTATTTTATTTTTCGATAGTATTTTACACACCGAAAAGGAGGACGAATTTTCATCTTTTTTATTTTATTTTTTCCACACCATTCGGAGAACATATTATAATAAACTCGCCCCCCTAAACCTACCCGGCTTATCATCAACCCCCGCTTACTTGTATAGTATGTACCTACCCTAGATAGTATATTGCCTTTCACTCGCTCATACCTACGTAAGTATCACGCGAAGCGTCCGCGCGTATACATAGATTAAATACAACACCGTCATTATCTGCCCTCCCTATATATATTTCCATTCGCGGGTGTGTATACAGGTATACGCATATATACGATTGATTATGTGTTTGATCGCATGAGAAAGTAATGGGAGTATATCGGAGAGTTAGCCCAAGCAAATACGCAAACACTTTTACGCACATGTAAATAAAGTCGAGGGTACGAAAGCCTCGATGGACGTATCAATTGCCGCTAGTTTTCATCCATATTGCGTTTCTCCCTCGCCATGGGCTATTATTATCGCTGTGTGCGAGGGTGTATCGATGACGATGATTGTTCTATATTTTATATGGTTGGGGGATCCTCCCGAGGGGTAAAAGCGTGTATATATACAACACACGGAGCAGAATCGATGTGGAGCAAAATTCATAATGCATTGTCGTCGTCGTGGGTTGGTGGTGATTAAGCGCGGGCAATTCAGAAACGATTGGGCTTATACGCGTCGTGCAGAGCTTAAATTTGATGCAGGCGATGGGGGGATGCTGAGCTGTTTGTTCGTAAGCTCCTTTCAGGGAGAATCTCGCGTCTTTTTTCGTGGAGGTGGCTCGTTCGTTTGTTGTATGGCAGTACGTGGAAGTCCATACGCATGGAAGTTCGATTTTTTGCGATATGAGATCTATACCCGCGTGTTGTACGTGGTATGGCGTGTATAAATATAAACACGGGCTATAGACGCGATGATATATAAATACGCCGATATAAAGTGGAACTCGTGAAAGAGTAATCGTTATTCGGGAAATCGCGCGTTTAAGGATTCATATGGCGCGGTTCTCGATATGGGTGCCTTAGTTTATTGTTTTATTATTATTATTTTTTTTTTTAATCTCAACTCATACATCAAGATATCAGTTTCGTTTGAAAGATTTTTAAGATAATGATGAGCTTTTTCCATTCAGCTAAACTAGAAACGCACGCAGAGTTGGGCACGGGGGCTTTTTTCATTTGAAAATTCGAATACCAATAATATTTTCAATCGAATAATTGAAAAAGTAATTTAAAAGTTTGGTTCAGTTACTTCGTAACGAACTGTAAATTATACTTATTTGATGAAAAAAAAAAAAATGTTCAACAACAATGCTTTTTACTCGGGAAAAAAACTTTGTTTATTTTGAAACTGAAAATCCATCAAGTAATCGTGTCCAAGCCGGAACATACGTCTATCTCCATAACTCCGATGTATCTCGATCAAAATCAATGAAAACGAAAAAAAGCCCTCTATCCGATCAACAGAGAAAACCAATCACCCGATTCCAAAAGCAAACTAAAAAAAAAAAAAAAAAAAAAATAGAAGCGACGACCCTTTTTTTTATCTCCCATGCCTGACACCACTACCCTACAGCGGAGCACGATAAATTTGAATATCGACACGAGCCCATCTCCTCCCGCGAGAGGAGAGAAGGACGCACCAGAGAAAAGTAAGTCACGTTCGCGCAAAAGACAAAGAAGGAAAGAAACCCGCCTCCACCACACTGCACCTAGACAGTATAATATACAACCCAGTGTCGTGTAATTCCCTTCGTCGAAAGAGGTATAGGAAGGGAAAGGCAAAATAGAAACAAGAGTCGAGTCTGTGCATAATACCCACCCGGGGTACACCCTTTTCCCCCTTGCAATTTTTTCTCTCCCGTTTGCCTCGCTCGCCTTTCCCACGAGTATTTCTCTTGACTAATCGTTAGCTTAACGGGTCACCCCTCTTTTTTCCCTCCCTCCCCCCCCCCATCCAACCGCGGCTTCTGTTTCTCATTTCTGCGAATCAATCTCTGCTTCGTTTCAGATAATTTAATAGTTGATACGCTACACAAATTTGGAGCACGTACATGTCACATCTAGAGCCACACCATTGTATACGTATGTCGCCGCTCCACATATGCCGGATACTCGGAAACTAATTATCTTAGAGCAGGTATATGTATACACGCGTAAGCTACGTCTTCGTAGTTCTCGTTGCCTTTGTGTTTCTCAAGTACATGCATACATATAGCATTCCTAAGCCGGTGACTAAAACTTTTCCCCTCGTCGTTCGCCAACTAGTACAATTTATCGCTCTCGCCTTTATTCCCGTGTACCAAAGCTTCGTTTCGTCAAAGTACCGGTTATACATATAACGTATGTAGGAACACCCACCGCATCCTCCATTACATACAAGTGCGTGTCCCAATATAGCATTCCAGCCGTGTACTCCTCCCTGGCTAACAATAGTCATATCAAGCCATACGCAGGTAGGGGATGCCTCCAGCAGCTTGTGCCCTATTCGCGTACAAACGACATAGTTCAAGTGTATATACTGAACTCGCGTGCAACAGCTCACTTGTGCCCCCCGCCACCGTGTACTGTTCATTCGTAAGTCAAGCGAGGTACGACAGTACTTATATTGTTTTTTTCGGAGATTTTTTTCTCGTAAAACCCTTACAACTCGCTCATCCGATCCCGGATTAATTTTCATCGAGCTGTATATGACCGGATTATCGACTCGGTTGTGGGTGTACGTTGCACCGGGCTCGCCGAGGGATACTTTCTTTTTTAATTAATCCCCCCCCCCCAAGCGAGCGGTAAACTCCCTTTCTTCGCTCTCGAGCAACTTTGCCATTTTAAGCAAAAAGGCACTAATGAAATTTCAATATATATATATATATACATACATACATACAGACTTTGATCGCTTTCCCGAGATTTTTGTCCCCCTCCCCTCCCTTCTGGCATAGGCTACCGATTTAATTCAACCAAAGTTTTTTTTTTTTAATTAGTTTTCAAGAGCTACGGCAATATTGTAATCGATCTTTTAATGGAAAATTTCAATTTAAACGCGTATCAGCAGTGCACTGAATTCATGACGAATACCATATGAAAAGATATATTTGTTTTGGATTTTCAACAGATAGTATGGCGTGGATGATAAATTAAACGTGAAAAATCAATTTACAAAGAGAGAGAGACAGCATATGCGCCGAAACGCGGATTAATTACGCAGTATGGTTTTTTCCGTACAATCCCTTTGACGCGCTCATACGCGTTTTTGTAATAACTCTCGTTACCGGTTAAACGTGTTTTTACAATTTTGTGTCCATACGTGCAACTTTGCATACAGCTTTTTTTCTTTTCTTTTTTTTTTTTTTTTTTTTTTGTTCAAGCTCAATTCGTGTTTGATAAGGGGGGTTTCGGTGCCAGAGTTCTTTTGCACGTAACTTTACTCGTACGTGGTATTTTACGTGGGAAAAACTAACTTCTCAAATTACTCAAAATTTATTTTATAGCGTGCGAATAAACAAAAAAAGTATATGATTACAGCAATTAGTGAGAATTAATAACTAAGAGATTTCATCAAAGGCAGAGAGAAAAATTTTCTAAAAACTCCTCTTCTGCACAAACTTTAATTTCTCACCCAATGTTTTTGCATTACAAAAATTACTATACATCAATCCATACTCACTTGCGGCAATGAAACATCCAGTAATTTCCACGTAATATAAATTACTGAAAATCACAAGCATCAAAAACTCCGATTGAAGCTCACGGCGGTATGTATATTAATTATTATCTCAAATTTCGGATTCTCAACTGAAACTCGGCCAGTCCGCGCGCCATTGGAAAACTGCATGAATCAGAAATTGAGTCCTCGGAGCGGAAAAGTTATTATGGGTACGCAGGCGAGTCGTTGAATTTACAGAGCTCGTTTTCATTACTCGCGCTCCGCAGGTCTCGTATACACACTGCATTTATATACCAAAGGAATCCGCAATTAACCAGGTAAAACAACATTGTTTTCGCGTCGTTTCTTCTGTTAATATATANCACAGTCTCTCGTCTCGGAAACACGGACCATAACTATAACCTTGAGCACCGCGCACCGATTGCGCCCAAGAATTTCTCAAACAGAGGGTGAATGGGACCCACACCTATCCACCTATTCGTATAATCTTTGGCTCTCGATGTTTTTTTTTTTTTTTTTTTTTCTTGTTTCATCTCCCTTTTCGCGTGACTCCTTAACATTGAAGAGTTTTTGTCCATCAGGTCAAGCAATCATTTAAAAAACGTAATTCATGACCAAGCACCTTTTAATAATTATAATGATTATTAATACAAAATATATATTTCAAGTAAAAAGTAACTCTTGATGTTTAACATCTAAAAATGTAATACTCCTCGTATACCCTCCGTAAGACACAACTAATGTGATCAAAAACTGTTGTACGAAAAAGTTTCCTAATAACTTTATTAATCGGTTTCAATAATTTTTTACGATTTTTGTTTTGTTTTAATGATTAAAACGCATCACCTCCTTGAAACCTCCATATTTTGCATACATACTTTAATAATAATAACAATATATTTTACACCTACAAACACAAACCGATGCACTAACAGTTGCAAATAAATTTCTCTCCCTCGTTCAAAATTGACATACACCCGACTATGCAAGCATTATGTTATGTGACGGATGGGCAGCAGCAATATATTACAACCCCGCAAGACAAGACCTCTCTTTTACACTTTGTACTCGCGTATATATATACACATTCGCATCAAGCGAAATTCAACCGATGCTTGTATATACCACACCATCGGAGAAAAGTTTTCTCGGTTGTGGTATACTTGCAAGAGCAGAGCAAAAGGACGACAGAGGAAGCGCAAGACCCGCTATACACGTACACATCTATATTGTGTATTGTACAGGTACCAGAGTCAGCTGGCCGACCGGTAGTTAGGATAATAGCCGGGTAAAGCTCTTTTTCCCTACCTCGCGCTTCTATACTCCTTCCTCCGTCGATCTGTTTTTTTCTTTTTTTTTTTTTTTCTTTTTTATTGTTTCACGAGCAACGATGCAACAGCAATAATTTCGCCCCTCAGTCTCGCCATCGAAACAGCAGTGCATCGAAAGAGTACAAGGGACGACGATCGTTTTCTTGTTTTTTTTTTTTCTTTTTTTTTTTAAACCTGCAGTATGTAGTCCGCTTCCCCTTCGATTTCTCCAAGGAGAAGAGGCTACCGCACAACCGGTGATTTCGCTTATTCGGTATCATCCACCACCGGCACTGGACCCCTCACCGACGTACATCCTACTTATACGTGTATATACTTAAAAATCGGCTTCATTTTCCTGTCCCTCGATCAAACTGTAATTCCCAGCCCCACACAAAATTAGAGTCTTCCGATCCTGCAAGGGTACACAACATATTATTTGATCGCTGCACACATATATATATATATATTTCGTTTTTCCCTATATATACACACGCGCGCGCGCTAACTATCGTCTTTGCACGTATATGTAATATAAGTCGGCTATCTGGTAAATTGCACCCTCCCTCCGCATGTACATACAGAGCTCTCATCGTCGTGTGTACTTGTGTGGGGCAACAATCGTCACGCCACTTCTGGCGAAGAGGAGGGGAGGGGGGTGGGGGGAAGAGCGAGGCAATTAATTTTTCCCCGGAGCCCGTGCATCGTTGGGAACGCGCTCGCGAGAGGAGGGGTATGGGAGGACGGAAGGTGTACGCAATTGTTTCGTTTCCACACATGTAACACGCACGCGAGCGCGCGGAAAAGACGCGACGAGAGGAATAATGGGTCGAGCAACAATGTAACTATTATATACTTGCTGTACTTGGTTGCAAAAATGGGAAAAAAAGGGAAAAAATTATCCGTATAAATATATAAGAGAGTGCGTGCACGTGAGTAAAAAAATGAGGAGGAGGGGGAGAGATCCAAGGATGTGTGCGTTACTTTTTTTCACGTCGCGTCGTCACTTCTATTTTACCCTTTGAGTACGAGCCGGCTGTGTATTCTACTCCGTTTCCCTCATTCCCCGCACTCACGTATTCGAATTTATACGCTTAGACACATTAGCTATGCGTGTGTATGTGCGCGTGTAATTGTCTTCTGGAAAAGGAATAATTGGCTACTCGCGTGCGCCACCATCGGTGGTACATGTATGAGTACAATATAAATATATGTGTGTGTAGACCGATACTCGGAACATCACACTCGATTCACCCCATTCCCTTCCGCGCTGGTCGCACACCCAACTGAGTGTTGGCTCGCGATTAGTGTAAGACCTATAGGTATACGAGGCAAACGAGAAGAAGAAAATTGGGTACATATATACACGGGAGATGAGTTACTTTACTCATTTGTGGAGATAATAGTATATGCTCAGGTAATGTACCTCCACCACAAGTATGATCTACATCGTACACTCATTTGGAAGGTACATAGTTTCAAAAGTTAGCAACGATTTCTTCAGGCTTTGAAGCAGGCGGTTCCCGGGTGTTGGGGGTGTGGGTACGGGTAGCCGAACTCCCTGAGAGACGCGTCCATGTGTCGGGATGCCCATAGAGTTTGGAGGTGACGTGTGTCCGCCTTGTAATCCATAACTGCTCGAGTAAGTAAGTATGGCACAATGTGTATCGTATCGGGAGTTTCGTGAGCGAATGGTGATGGCCACTCCAGTGCACAGTGGTTTTAAAGGGTTTGTTGTCTGGATGCCACCGCTAATGTCCTTGTTGGAGCTGGCGATGGCGTTAATGGCCCTATAATGGCCATCTCGGAAAACTTTGGTTGTACAGTCCCTTGGATGTATATCTTTCCTTGGCTCATGGTAAGTATGTGGAGTTTCACTTTTCCTTAATGTGAGGAAAACCGGGTTGGGCCCAAGTGCTCGATGACGCCGACACGATGAGTGGGCGCCTGGCAAAAGGAAACGGCCAAACTGCTGGGAAGAAATCAACTTTTCACTCATATTCTTCACTCTCTCATTTCTTTCAAAATTGTTGGATACTGTATAATTTAGGTTTTGTCACAATATGCAAACATTATTATTTTTCTATACGAAAATGATAATGCCCTGTTTTACCAAGTGTAACCATATCACACAGACACAAGTTCTCTCTCGCATATCAGTCGTGGATCTTCGGTTGGTTGGTTCTGTTACTCGAGTTAAATTAGTTTATCGGATGTACTATCTCTCGAGCCAGTGGATAAAGTTTTACCTGCGAGTGAAATACCGCGAGTCCAGAAACGCTGATACAGAAATTTGTATACTCTTTCGCGTATACATATGTATACACGAATTCCTGCACGCAGCCTTGCAAAAAGCTGTTAAATGGATGCGATGATACTTCCCTTGCCTCGATTGGGTAATACTTGACGAGGGACTCCTTTCCTCTTATAAATATAGTATAATATAAATACATATCCTGCTGGTTTTTACTTTGGGGAAGCGAGAATATCGGCGGGATGTACAATATTTGGCCCTGAAATTATAAGTCAATATTTCTCTCGTTAGCTCGGGCGTATTTGGGTTTGACCGCTATATGCAATTGGGAACTTGGATGCTTATATACCTATACATAGTCGAGGAAAGAGACAGTGGATTGTTGTACTGTACGACTTCGGTCGAGCGAACTTTGTCCACGACACAACTTTGGGGCGCAATGGTATTCCAAACCACGTGTATAAGATACATTTTATCCCACGGACACGGGGAGCAGAGCCGTGTAATCTTAACTTCCGGCCAAGTCAGCCTACGTACGTATGTATATGGTGTCGTGGAATCGGCCAATCGATTTCACTGGCACAAGTGCTACGTGCCCCGTACACGTTCGAGTTTCCAGTTGAATCGGGCCCGAAAAGTTTTGCGGGAGCACTTGAGGTTTCGAGTGCGCGATGATCGCCCTCCTGTACAGCTGTTTCATTTAGTTTTGCGGTCCGCCCGAGATGTTAAGTCTAAATTTGATGCCATTAGTTTCAAACCATCCGGTTGGAGTTGGTTTTCCCTTTCGTGGATTCACTCGATACGGATACTTTGTTTTGCGCGTAAAATTGTACGACGATCGCATGTCGGGGGTTTCGTTGTTCCAGCAATGTGTTGAATTTTTTTTTTTTTTTTTCTTTTCATTACTACCCATTCCATAAAAATCACTGGGTTGGATAACTGTAAAATAGTATTGAAAATCTGTTGGAAAAGCCATGGGGGTAAACGACTTGAAAGTTGAAATTGCCGATCGACGATCCAACTTTGTCGGTCTCTCCCTCTCTCGAGTTTGCGTCGTGTAAACATACACTGTACATGTATAGGGAGGGCGCTCGGTGGTTATTAAACTCGCGGTCCCCTGCGATCACATTGACGCGGTAGTAGTTTAATACACCCACTCTCTGCGGTTGACAAAAGTACACCCCGTAATACACGACATTTGCCTCCGCGTCTATACATACATACATACATATTTATACATTTGAACATCATGGATATGTGTTAATCTCATTGGACAAAGGAGTTGGATACTAGTTCAAAAAGTGCGGGAGGGGGGTAATGCAATACGATACACGTACCTCATATGCATACGGTGTACAGATGAGCTTTGCAAGTTTGCATTCGATGTGAATATATATATATATATATATAATATATGCACCCGCGATGCGTTTCATTAGTTGGGGAGTCTGTGGCGGTCCTTCGGCTTCTCCTCCCCACGGGGGCGAGGAAACTTGGATGATCGTGCTCGGGTGTTCTGTATTTTGAATACGTATGCACGCGTTGAATGTACACCCGAGGAGGGGTGGCAGGAAAATTTCTCACCTCGGTGCTCGCGAAAGAGGTAACTCAGTGGGGAGGAGGACGCAATAAATATGGGTTATTGCTCGCGGGTGTGTGGGTCTATACACGCGAGGGCGCTGGTGGGCGCGTAGGTTTCCCGATGTGATGACGGGATTTACGATATGTGCCTATACCATCATCATCGGGGCACCTCGTTTTTACAACAATTCTTGCAGTGACTTGGTTACTTGTTTTTTAATTTCAATGCTCGAGATAGTATCGCGTGAGTACAAATATATATACGTGTATGAAAAAAAAAAAAAAAAGGAAAACAGATACTTAAGCAACATAAAAGAAAAGGGGAAAACTTGCAACGCGGCTGCACAGAATCTCAGCAGACGTTGATGTGTACAACTCGCGCCTTGTGGGTATGCATATTATATATGTATTCATGCATGCGAATGTATGTATGTATATGTACACGCATAAGAGGGAGATGGAAAGGAAAGAGAAAGGCATGAAGCACACAAGAGTATAGAAAGAGAGGCCGAAGGAGGGCCCTCTCTCTCTCCCTCCACAGCTCGGCGCATTTATGAATGAACGCGAGGCGCCGCGAAAAATTCGCATTCCCCGTCGCANAAAAAAAAAAAAAAAAAAAAAAAAAAAAAAAAAAAAAAAAAAAAAAAAAAGGAGCAGGCGAAAAGCGCTCTCGCGAGGGAGAAAACGTCCGGAAACGCGAGCCAGTCGGACGGAAACGAAAGCTTTTTGATTCCTGTACACACCTTCACGCGCTTCTCCCAGCCGTTTCTCTATTTGGATTTTTTTATTTTATCCCCGCGCGCACTTGGGATTATCATAAAACACCGCACACTTGTTCATCAGTCGAAGCATCAGAATACGTGTGCGACGAAGCTATACGTACACTTTTATCGCTGAATCTGCTCTCGAGCCGACAACAAACGAAAAAGGAGTGCCGGTGCGCGGGAGCAGGTACACAGGTAAGAGGGGCGCACACACAGGCTATTTATTCCCCCGTCGAGCTAATGCACCTTATCTCCGTTAACCTTGTTCACCGGCGTATTTATCGTCCCGCGAAGCACTTATTTGCACGCGCCGAGTCTCTCTATCCTCGACACCGCAGACTCTCCCTCCGAGATTGACCTAAAGAGCGCGCGGGGAGGGGAAAAAATGGCGATAAAACGCGCGGCCTCCGTGTTCTCGTTAGAATTGCCCACATGCACGAGCGGAGGAAATATTATTACGCGTGGGGGGGGGGAGGGGGAGAGAAGAGCCCTCCCCGCTTTTATTAAAGAGAAGTCGGCGCGTGACATTTTTCGACGATCGTCCCCGGGAGGAAAACCCTTCCCCTCGGATTGCCTTAAATCATCGCAAATGTATTCCCGAGGCGGAGTTTCGGTGAGAAATTTTTTCTTGACATTTGAACGAAAAAAAAAAAAGTCGAGTGCGTATACACTTAATACACTCGGATCCCCGACTCGGCACAATGGGAGCCATCTCGCGACTTATTCGATCACTCGTCGCAATCAGTGCTATACAGCGAGAGGGAGAAAAAAAAAGGGGTGAGCTTTCTCTCCACGCGGGAGTATTATATCCACCGTCAAGTTGTGGGGGTGGCGGCGTATTAAAACCCAAGCGCGAAAAACAAATCTCGTTTCGTATTCATGAAATGCTCTCCCCTCGACAACGTCGCGGTGATGGTGTGTGGACGATGTTCGACGCCTGCCTCTTCTTCTATTCGGCTCAGACGAGCGAGTTTTTCTTCTCCACCTACGAATCGAGTACACATACATTTATGACTCGGGAGATGGAAGTCAGGAGACGCGCATGAGACTTTGCATACCTTGAAATTGAAAAACAAAGGCGACGAGCTCGCGAATTTATGTATGCCGGTGGATTGCGGCTGAGGGAGTCGTGAATATTGATGCCGATGGATCGGCTTCTTTCATCGCCTTTGGCGAGGATGAAAAATATTTTCAGTACCAGTGGAGCTCGGATTTTTCCCGATCCGCTTGTTAAAATAACGAGGGCTTTTTTTGTATCGCGCTGGGATGGGCCAGCGAGGGGGGAAACGGCTCATCCTGTGTAAAAATTGTAACCGGTTGAAAGGAAAAAAAAAAAAAAAAAACTGAAAACACCCGCACTTCCCAGTGTTTTTAGATAGGCCATCGAGTAAAAAACGGAGCCTCGAGGAAAATTCGATCCAAGTCCAAAGGAGCGGCTTGCGCGCGCGGAGGGCGGAAAATACATCGTACTTATGAAAGTCGTCATCTACGGTAACACGCAGAAAAGGGTTCGAAGAAGAAAAAGATTACAGGCGCATATAGGAATACCCTGCGCATAGAAAGGGGAAAAAAAAAAAGAGAGAGAAAGCAAAAGAGGAACCTCCCGTCGAGCGCACGACTGCCGTCAACCCCAGTAAACGCAAGCGCGCCCCTCGTACATCCTTTCTTCATCTTTCCCTCTCACAGTCGTGCAGGCATTCGAGGATCCGCCTCCAGCTTTCGTGGGTGTATATATACATATATCCCATTGTGCATTGTTGTTATTATTGTACTTGGGTAGTCTGCCTGCCGTTGCGTTGCTGTGGCAAGAGCAGAGGGGGAGGGGCGAAGGAGCGGGACACACGAGACCAGCTGAGCGTGAAATTCGCGCGAACCGGGCGACTATAAATTTCCAGCTCTAAGAGGAATAGGGGATGATGCTAAGATTTTCCGACAATCTGAACGAGGAAGCGAATGAAGAGATGCACATTTCGTAGGTAAATATACATTTACGTGAGATGGGGGGGCGGGGGGGGGAAAGGTACGGTGTCACGCTTTGACTGGGTAGCGAGATGTTTGACTTTTTCGCGCGTTGGAATGGAGGACTGTGGGGGAACGTGCGTTTTTATTGTTGGGGAGATGATGGTTGCGGTTGTTGGGATTGGAGAGTCGAGTGCCGTTGGGGAGGTGTATTACGAAGGGTGTGTGTAGTGCACAGATGAATTTTATGGAATGACGATATGTAGAGGCTGCGTGGGGGATGCCTCTTTTACAATGACTCGACATTTCATACTTCATTTTGCTTTAGTAGATTTAACATTTAATACATAACAGCAGTCAACTATTAGAATCGATAAAAAAATGATTACTGCCACAAGTTCTAACTTGATCAAGTGTTTTTATAGGTTAGAACGAGCGACTCAACGTTTAATTACGATGCAATAAACTGTTTTTTACTACTTCTTTCTTTCAAAAGTTGATGGTCATTATATAATAAATTTTACACGATTTTTCAGAAATACATCGAGTTTTATTTTTGAAAAGAACAAAAGATTGGAAGGGGGAGCCATTTCGCAAACATAACCTCTTTCCCTGACGTTCTTTTGATTAATGATATCCTACTTATCAAATATATAACAAATATTCAGTTTGGCTAAAATTAAGTTGACATCTTGGATATTACGCAATAACTGCCTTATATACTATTTAACCAAAACCATTTTTCCATTCTGGTAAAAACATAAAATTACATAACGATAAATCTCTTTGAAATCGAAATGTGATGTAAAATTCGATAACATTGGAAGTCCTTTTTCCGCTCGATGAATCCTCGCAGCAACATGCTCTTGACCTCTGAATGGAGAGAAAAAAAAAAGGTGGGAACAACTAGTGCCTCTTGCACACGAGTGCGTGCGATATATACGAACTTGTATACAATCCAAAAAAAAAAAAAAAAAAAAAAAAAAAAAAAAAAAAAAAAAAANAAAAAAAAAAAAAAAAAAAAAAAAAAAAAAAAAAAAAAAAAAAAACATACAGAGGCGCCCAGGCCGCAAGGGAAGATAAAAAGGTGCACCGAAACAGTTTGTTGGTGGGTGTGTATACGTATGTACGAGGTTGGTAGTGGCACAAAGCGAAACAGAAGAAAAGGAAGCTGTTTCTTTTTACAAAGGGCCCCAATATATAATACTCTTCGGAACGTACGCCGTATACATACATACAACAGGTATATAGCGATCGAGCAGCGCACGCGACTTTCTGCGAAGAGAGTAGGTTTCCACCGGTTCAACCAGTGTGCCACCTATCGTAATTTTTTTTAACTTACCCCAGCACAAAAGTTCCCCGGCATATGGGTTTTCCGATTCTGCATCGTTTGTACTATGGTGTTAGAGAAAATTCAGAAGACAGTTATTGGAAATTTTTGTGCCGTAGTACGTGAAATAAAGACAAGGTACAGGGGACATGTAGGTGGCACTACTGGAGACGAGGTAGAAACCTCTCTCTCTCTCTCTCTCCCTCTGTGAAGTTGGTCTTTTGGCCGACGTTTCTTTTTTTTTCACGGGAATTTCGTAAAACTTTGCTGCACTAGCTCGAACAAGGGGCTCTTCCCCTTCCCTCTTTTGAACCCACACAATAACAACAAAACAGGACTCTATTCCCTTTAAAATATCATTTCTCGTCCCTCGCCTCCTCCTCCCCGAGAGAGATGAGTGGCAAACGAATGGGAAGTCAATGATTTTCGTTTTTTTTTCTTTTTTTTCTTTTCTGTCAAACCTTTGCTCCTCCTCTTTTCTTCGGTCTCTCTCTCTCTCTCTTTTTGAGAAAAAGCCTCAACGATTTTTCGATGTTGCGAGTAAGAATCGTGCGTTTTTCTGAAGCTGCGGGTCGCGTGATAAATTGGCACTTGAGGTTTACATTGTACGGGACGAGTATACACTCACCTGTAGATATATACTGGGAATCTCGAATAAAAAGCCTTTAGAGGCCTGACGACGCAATAACGTATGTATATGGCATCAATTGGTCGTTAACCATCGAGAAAAGCTTCCCAATTTCACAACAATTGAAAAACACCCCGACTATGATACCTGGAAACAAAACAAGAGCGAATCTTTGAAACAATTCCAAAGCAATTTTCAATCCCGACAGCGTTAAGCCAGGGGCAACCCCCTAACAGCTCGGCTCTCTCTCTCTCTCTTGCGCGCACATTTGCCTAAATGGGCCTTCTCCTTGTAGAAAATAACTCCAGGCATTGGTATTCCCTGTGCTGCCAACATTATACTTTTGTGCCATTAAATTGATAATGTGCCAGTCGTTTTTACTATTGTTTGAAATGGTCCGAGATTGTACCAGGGATAGGTTATAAATGCGCGTATAATGGCCAACACGAGAGAAAGTGAGCGGAGAAGTTTGCCGTGTAGGTAATGTTACGAGGATCGAGTCGAGCTGACGATGGGAACTTTCGATTGGGCCAATTTGTATACTCATTACTCTCGTGTGTATACATGTATAGCTGAGCGTACACGAAGATAACAGATGGTTCGTAATGTAAGATGACGAAATTTCAGGGAAATGCAATTTCAGGCTGTACAACTTTGCACTCTGATGAACTAGTTTGGAAATACGTGGAAATACGTATTACTTCTATCGGATGTAGGAAAATCATACGTCCACCGACAAAATACGCGAGCAGGGAGTCCCACCTCCTTGTCATGTACAGCACGGATTTTGTGCTCCTTTTCGATCTACGGACAGAGGAAATTCGTCCACGTGTAACTACCGTGGCCACAGTCTCTCGTCTCGGAAACACGGACCATAACTATAACCTTGAGCACCGCGCACCGATTGCGCCCAAGAATTTCTCAAACAGAGGGTGAATGGGACCCACACCTATCCACCTATTCGTATAATCTTTGGCTCTCGATGTTTTTTTTTTTTTTTTTTTTTTCTTGTTTCATCTCCCTTTTCGCGTGACTCCTTGTTTCTCCTCTCGTCTCTCTTTCTCAGCCTTTCTCTGATTTTTGAATTATGCAGCCCCCACAGACGGGATTCCGAGAAAGCCTCCTGCACCGCTGACCAACAACGAGCGAGGGGCCGAGAAGCGAACCATACTATCGGGAGCTCTTCTTCTCGCTCTCGACTCTGCCCCTCTTTTTTTGCATTCCGTCTTTTCTGGGAAGTCCGTCTTCTTAAATGCGCGTTATTTTCGCTATATATATATACATGTGCGAGCTGGAATAGGTCATTTCTTGGATCATTAGCCGGCAGGACAACGTATCATTGGCGCCCGCGTCCTCCTCGTCGCACAGTATAGCTGCATTACGATAATCATATATACGCTGCTGCGGCGAGGGTTGGAAACGAGTTTCTTCGGACTTTGATACTACATTACGGTGTCACTTCTTTTTTGCCTCTCCCCCATCATACTAATAATCCGATGTGCCATTACAGGACGTTTCCTCTCCCTCGACCATTCGCCCGTGCAATACGAGTATAAATACAATATATATATATATATATTTGATCAAG
>NW_019379466.1:875943-914973 GCF_000648655.2 Copidosoma floridanum | reverse complement strand
TTTATTTATTTATTTATTATTTTTTTTTTTTTATCATTCGCGTAAGACGAAAGGGGGAAAAAACAAATGTGGTAGCGAGCGAAAACCTGCTCTCGATCCGAGCAACTGGAAATAAAATGGAAAAAAAAAAAAAAAGGAATAACAGTAATAACATACATATACATGTAAACCAAGTGTTACCCACACATTGCTGTCGCCGATCGATCGGCTGGCCGGCCACTGCTCCTCCCTCCCGGTCTAATCGCGTTCGCGGAATCGCGCTTATAACCGCCCCACCCGCCCCCTGCATGCATGCCTTGTACAGAGCCCGAGTATGGTTGTGTAACGACAGATTGCAGAGCCGAGCGAGTAGGAGGAGGAAAGCGTATACGTGTCTTCTTGATGCATGTATATATATATAGTAATGAGCGACGACGGGGCCACTCGAGGATGGTTTTCTTCTTCTCGCAGGGGATGGGTAAAGGGGGAGGAGGGGATCATGGGTTTGTAATCATCGAGGACGATTTTACATTTGATCGGTACCCGAGAGAGTTGCAATCGTATATTGTATCGTTGGGTGTTGCGCGAATCAACGTCATATTATATTATGTATATACAAATTATGTACTACGCGTGTATACGTGTTGCGCGGGGAGATAATGGATTTTATGATTGTTCCATCCACGCGTGTCGCATTGTACGGGCGAGTGCCCTTTTTTTTTTTTTTTTCACACAAGCACTTTCGCGAAACGAATGCATTGTTCGGAAAATAGTGCACTTTGCCGGTGCGAGAGCGTTTATTTTATTCGAGTCGCGAGAGAGAGGAGGGACGAAAGTTGAAGGGGCGGATAAAAAGCGAGCCGAATGAAATGCAATCTCACGCATGCGTGTGTCGGTTCATTCATCCCAGCTACAGGTGCTCGATAGGGTATACTTGCAAATATAGAAGCTATAAAAAAATGTACCCGCGCAAATCATTTAATTGTATATACGAAAAAAAATCACCCAGAGATTTGCATGGCCATTTGGATGAAAATTGCCTTGTACTCCATCCCATTGTTCCAACACGAGCGTGCACTCGCTCTCCTTCCCCGTATCGATATCTTTTCCTCCTGCGGAGGATACGCGGAAGATGCATCTCTCTTCTCTTGGTTTTGTTACGCTCCTCTTCCCTTTTATTTCCCATCCGTATCCCATCCGCGTCGACGAACGCAATTAGTACGTCTGGCGCGATACGATCGAGGAGGAGCAGCGTGCACACGGTTATACATATATACATATACCTCACGTGCTTTTTTTACCCTTCCTTCGTACAGGGAGAAAAATTTCACTTTCTCCGACGATACACACACTCGTTCCTCGATTAACTCACCTCCTCCTCCTCCTCCGGTGCTGAATACATTTGAGCTCGCTGTTGTACATATGTGTAGATAGGTGGGGGTACCCTTAATGTGTATGTATTCATCCAGACCGATATTATGTCATTTCGACGGTGCGGCGCTCCGAACTGGTTATTTCTCTTTGCCTTTTTTTTTTTTTTTTTTCATCCGGTCGATTAGATTGTACCAACTGTCATACTTATGTGTGTGCACTTTTGCGAGAGAGAAAGAGGGAGTAGTTCGTAGAAGAGCCGTGGGTTAATGAGATAAAAAAAAAAAAAAAAGAAAAAATCAGACCAAATTATATGTGGTGAGGTAAAATGTATAGCCTCGATCGACACATTTACGAATACGAATAGCGCCCGACTCGGACGACCCAGCAGCGTGTAGTTATTACGTTTTACGCGCGTTCGTCGACGGCATTATATCACAATTAAGCCTATTATTACATGGAAGTGGGTCGGTGCGGTTGTTATGACAAACCCATCGGCTTATATTATTTTTTGTTGGTCGATCGAAGGAAAAAATTGTGTATTTCCGTCTCAGTCTCCGTACGATCATTGTACTCGTTTAAAGGATTTGTAACGTCAGCCACGCCGCGACTCGATAAGTCTTGAGCAAACAGAAGAACCTGCTTCTGCCACCGCATGAAAATGCAAATATTATTCCTCGTTACGAGGCATACACGTGGATTTTATGAGCAGTCGTCGCGTGTGTTTCGTAAAGTACCCCCCCCCCCGTATTTGAGCAAAATCTTCAATCCACGGAGTTCTCAATCGACGTGTGCAAATAAAAGGCCATTGTGCACGCGACCCGAGAGAGCGGAAGAGAGACATCAGCTGCAGTATGGAGTGGCAGGTGAAAATTATACAGTGCTTTCGTTTGAAAAAATATACGCGGGGATGTCGATTGTTCTTCTACGAGGGATAAAAGTAAAAATCATCGCCGTCAACGCGCGTCCGCAGAGACAAAAAGGTCTGATGATGAAAACGTTATATATATATATTTATACAGTATATATGTTAACTTGGCGTGGGTGGGTGTACGTGCCGTGATGATAATTGTTTTCCCGAAACATCATCGCCACGTTTGCGTTGCATCGCGTAACAACCGAGGGGTATAATTAATATTATCGCCTCTCCACGGTCTTTAATTGGAAATTGCATGTTTTACAGGGTAGACGCATGTAGGTACTACACCGCGAAAATCAATTAGACACGCCGGGCCCCCCCTCGCCCCTGTCTTTCTCCCTCGTTATGTGTACCTCTCTCGTGCTTACGTGACGTGGGCACATCTGCAGTTTGCGCACTGAAATTACACGGTCCAGTTCTCCATGCGTGCATGCATCGTGTATAATTATTACCTCTTGCCCTCGAGATCGTTGTACGCAAGCACGCACGCACGGGTTGCAATTGAAATACNCATCAGCTGCAGTATGGAGTGGCAGGTGAAAATTATACAGTGCTTTCGTTTGAAAAAATATACGCGGGGATGTCGATTGTTCTTCTACGAGGGATAAAAGTAAAAATCATCGCCGTCAACGCGCGTCCGCAGAGACAAAAAGGTCTGATGATGAAAACGTCGCTGTCCCCATACATATACATGTATATGTTCAACGCAACGGAGTTTTTTTCCCCCCCCCCCCCCCTTCGTTTCGGTGCGTCTCGTTGACTCCGGCGCCGATGATCCGCGTCCGTCCGAGCAGTGGATGAGGTGTAAAAAAGAGAAACGAGGAGATACCCCGACGACGTGTGTTGATCCAAGGGGGAAAAGAAGGTGGCTCCCGACGTGCCACCCAGCGCGCAATTGAATCACAAAAAATACAAGGAATAAAGACTCGACCGAGATTTTCTTTTCTTTTTTTTTTCTCATGTAGATTTTGTTTCTTGTCTTGAAACATTACACATGATTCGTTATTTTACCAGAGTACCCTGCAGGTTATTATTATTTCACGCTTACGCGGTACCTGATAATTATACCCAGGAAGACAGAGCTCCATCAAACTCACAAATATGGTGATAGACTCGCGCCATACGAAGAATAATTTAGACCCGCAAAATAATTGATTCTCGCGGATTCTCGCCTCTCATCGAACGAATTTCCAATGTTTTGGGTGCTAAAAACAAGAAAAGATTCCCCACGTGTATATTTGATCAACAGCGAGTGTGTGGTGCAACAGCACCGGGAGGGGTATGAATATTAACACGTGTATACGGAGCTCAGAGATCGAAGAAGATGAAGCTATACCTGTGAGTACGCGGTTATATGCTAGACACGTGTCTAATGTATACATACGTGCATGCATCGATGCGAGTGGCGCATGGACGAACGTGTAACGTCCGCTAGTGCAAATCTATGCACACAAATAGACCTGTTTCCGTGCGTATAGATGCATGTATACCTAAGTACAAACCGATCAATACGTGATTGACTTTTATCGAAAGGACTGCGCCGCACGAGCGTATTGTCGGCTGCCTCCAGGGTGATGGGTTTGGATTTTATTTCTTTTACAGGCGCGGCAGTGCTGATTGGAATCAATCGAGTGATGGCGATTGATTGTTTAGAAGCTGCGTTTTTTCATGAAAGGGTTACTCTCCTCACTGCACTTGACGTTTCTGACTATATATAGGTTTACCAAATTCTACGATTGATGGGTAGATACATCGACTTGTATTTCGTCATTTCGTAAAAACCTGCAGACGCCTCGTGCAAAATATGTGCAATGTATGTGGTGTGCGTGTAGGTGGTAATACAAGAGCTCCCGGCGTTTGTTGGGCTCTTCGAAAGTGTACTGTATGCAGCTGATAAATAAAATAATCCACCACCGCAGCCGTCGGGCAACAAAAAAGTGCACAAGACGACTTCATATTCGATTAGAAGTACAAAAAAAAAGCTGTACGTGGTACATGAATTATTAAAATCTCTCCAACAGAGAGTTGCACTGCTACGCGTGCCGTTTTTTCCCTCTCCTCCGATACACGTTCGGCATTAACATTTTTGTATAAATATATATAATAAAAAAGAAATACGGTTTATATACCTACTCGCATTCTCGAGGTTTTTTACGACTTCATGATGACGTACGTAAACTTCTTTTACTTTTCATTTTTCATTCAGAGTTACCATTTCCAATGGTAAAACTTGGAAAATTTTCAACGACTTCGACTATGTAAGTCATGTTATCTGATGCACAATTTGCGGGTTGTATAGAAAATTATAAATTGTTTGCATATTGTGACAAAACCTAAATTATACAGTATCAAACAATTTTGAAAGAAATGAGAGAGTGAAGAACATGAGTGAAAAGTTGATTTCTTCCCAGCAGTTTGGCCGTTTCATTTTGCCAGGCGCCCACTCATCGTGTCGGCGTCATCGAGCACTTGGGCCCAACCCGGTTTTCCTCACATTAAGGAAGAGTGAAACTCCACATACTTACCATGAGCCAAGGAAAGATATACATCCAAGGGACTGTACAACCAAAGTTTTCCGAGATGGCCATTATAGGGCCATTAACGCCATCGCCAGCTCCAACGAGGACATTAGCGGTGGCATCCAGACAACAAACCCTTTAAAACCACTGTGCACTGGAGTGGCCATCACCATTCGCTCACGAAACTCCCGATACGATACACATTGTGCCATACTTACTTACTCGAGCAGTTATGGATTACAAGGCGGACACACGTCACCTCCAAACTCTATGGGCATCCCGACACATGGACGCGTCTCTCAGGGAGTTCGGCTATCCGTACCCACACCCCCAACACCCGGGAACCGCCTGCTTCAAAGCCTGAAGAAATCGTTGCTAACTTTTGAAACTATGTACCTTCCAAATGAGTGTACGATGTAGATCATACTTGTGGTGGAGGTACATTACCTGAGCATATACTATTATCTCCACAAATGAGTAAAGTAACTCATCTCCCGTGTATATATGTACCCAATTTTCTTCTTCTCGTTTGCCTCGTATACCTATAGCTCTTACACTAATCGCGAGCCAACACTCAGTTGGGTGTGTGACCAGCGCGGAAGGGAATGGGGTGAATCGAGTGTGACTGTCCGGTTATTGGTACCACACTCTCATACACATGTATACCTTTGTTATTTCGAAAGAAACGGAACGAGCATCCGGTCCCCCCTCCTTTTTTGGCGAGAAAAAAAAGGGGATATCGAAAGAAGGAAAGAATGGAGCAGAGATAAATATCACTGCGGGTATTTAACGATCTCAGGAAATGACGAGACTCACCGCTCTTTTTTTTTTATGTTGTTTCGGACATTCCGAGAGTCCTAATTAACAGAGGACCTTCCTACCAGCCGCTCTTTTCATCTTGCCTCAGCCGAAGCCCGAAAACGCGGCTCTCTCTATCTCGTTCCCATTGTCCCCTGGCGATCTCTTGGGCTCCGAGTACACATACGCGCGCAAAGGAAGGAGGGGGCAGATAGAGCACAAGGATGTATACGTAATGTACAGGTTGGCTGAATTCTAAATTAGACCGCGGCCACCCTCGCTCGCTGGACCCACAGGGGGAGTCCTTCCCGATGGCCATCGGATCATTCGGTCCTGCCTCGGTTTCCCCTCGTGGGTTCTCCGATCGGTATGGGCAGGCTAAGGGGGCATTGTGGGTCTACTTCGGGATGAGCTTTCTTTCTCTCTTTAGATGTTACGTGTGTGAGGGTGGAAAAAAAAAGTATAATTCAAGTGAGTCTGAACTAATTATCATCTTACTTTTTTTGCGTGTCCTCACTCTTTTATATGGACTCGATGGGTGTCGTTCGAGCGATTACGCAGTTCTGCCGGTACGACAATCGTAGCACGAGGGAGTTCGATTTAACACGATGTACTTGAAAACTTGGGAGAAAATTTTCCTTTTGAAACTCGATATTCATTGCACGCCGAAAGCACTTCTCGGCAGCGCGAGCGTAATCTCCGGAGACTTAAAAAAGTCGTTTCCCTTTGTTCGCTGGGCGAACACGAGCAAACAAAAAAAAAAAAAAAAAAAAAAGTTAGCACCAACACAACAGTCACCGGCTTAGAAAGAGAAAAGCGAAACTTTGTGCCGGAGCCACCACCGCGCGCTTTGGGCTTTCTTTTTCGCGGCAGCTAAGCGCACGACTAAACGAGACAAAGTTGAGCGTAACAGAAGGTGGCAGCTGCGAAGTGCACGGGGGAGCCGGGCGTAATGAAATTCTAAGCTAGATTGACGCCGAGCGGTACATCTACACGGCAAAGTGCGCGAGGGAGTTGTGTATAATACGTATGTACGGGCAATTTGGAAAGTTCATGATTTTCCGGAAAACTTGTTGCGAGCTTCGGATGCGCCCCCGTTTCGTTCTATCTCGTTCTATGGATGGCAGTTTCCAATAATTATTATTTCGTTGCGTGTACGCGTTCATTCATATTCAAGCTTTCTTACCAAAATCCGAGAGTATATATGTTAACAAATGCACGGGATAAAAAAGCTCATCCTCACCTGAAACAAAAAGCAAAAGGATATTTTATTAGCAAAAAAAATAATTCCACTTTACGGTCATACGTTTATTGAAAAATACACGTTCGCGCGGTCGGGTATGAAATATGGAAACAATGGGGGATAGGAAGGGACGTACGACGGGGCACATAAAAGAAAATTTAAAGTCGCCGATGCACGGGATATCGGATACGTAGAATATTCGCGAGCACCGCATTGCGGATATTATAAAGTATTGCGATGACAAGGGGGGAATCCCAGATGTAAGGGTGTGCACGTCTAAATTCGATTCTTGAGCGGCACGAGGGGTAAAGGAAAAAAAGGGGGGAACAAAAGGCACCGCGGGGGTCTATCAAAGCGGCACTCTTGTCTCTCGAAACACGCGCGGTGAACTTTGTAAAGGAGTGTTTTGCGCGAGGGTGTCCTTTGTCACGCATATATACGCAGACGAGTGTATAGCTGTCCATTTTCGGACACCCGAGACGCGCGTGATTGAATTCCTAAGTATATATATCGTCGACACGATTATTCAGCGACAGGACCGATCGGCGGGTGACGGATCGAATTTTCGCGCGATCGCGTTGCTTTTTGTAAAAAATTTGTCCGAGTGGCAAAAACAAATACAAAAAATGTATACGTCCTTTGACGTCAAGCGATCCCTTTGAACTGCGACGAGGGCTTTTGAACCCCGTTTGGTCGTGACACGGAGCGGCTTATGTTTTTTTTCACTCCCCGAGGAAACGGCGGTGTCGATTTATCGGGCGGAAAATCGGTAAGATGCACGTGTAAAAGCCACATTCGATAGAAAAAAAAAAAAAAAAAAACTATACTGTAAAAACGTGCTGTATAAGTTCCATAACCGATTTTCGTTTCATCGAAGGAGGGAAAAACATCACCATGTGTACCCTCATAAAGAAAGGATTGAAATCGTCCACAAGCGGGCGGGTCGACAAAAAGAGCTTGCAACTAGAAACTCTGTATGCGGGGCAACAACGTAGATCCGAAAAACACACGCACATCCCCATTCTGCAGGTATAAGTACAGCAAGCCCAATGTCCACATATACCTATGTATTACATCGTAGACTCTAATGACGAGAGTCACATCTGTTCTGCCCCCTCTCTGATAACAGATACGCAATATTATCTTGGTACATTTGGTAGTTTGGTCAGCGTTTGCGCAAGTCGATTATGTATATATAGGAGTGTACAGATAGATGGGAGCACGTACGTATGACCGTACAGGACGGAAGGGAGGTCCATCAATAACCTACGATTGTGCATGGGAGAGACGTATCGCGTACTTTAATTTGGAATATTACATGATAGCCGGGAATTTCATTGCGAATCGCAGTACCTGCATGTGTATACATGTATAATATTATTGAAGGTACAAGGGAGCTTTCTTTGTGCCCATACGAAACTAGAATAGCCGATGGCGAGATATCGGATCTATATGGTCCACATATAAACACACGGGATGACTGTGTGTTGCACGTGCAATTGTGATGATGAATTTTGTGGCGTCGTATGTTTACGGTTTGCATTTGCGGCGACGAATCCGCGGTTTGTATGATCCATTTGTCGATTGCACGAAAAAAAAAAAAAAAAAAAAAAAGAACAAAGGAGGTTTTATCTCCGCTTCTCGTTTTAACAGCTCAACCGAGGCGCTATCTATTTTTCTTGAACCCAAATTTCCACCGCGACGGGCTCGCCTAGTGCCCGCTGTCGCATGCTAAAGTGACCCGAGCGTATAAAGTCTCATCCGTCTCATTTGCGGGTACGGCGGACCTCATGAATTATTAATTGGGCCATAATCCACTTGAGCCGCACAAGAGAAAGGAGCCATTAAATCACGCGCTGGTTTTCAGATTGAATTCCAGAAACGACGACGCAAACTCCTATATAAACATGTACCTACACGGTATACATACGTATACACCAAGTGACGAGAAATTGACCTACGAGAGACAAGTGTCCGTGGGTTTTACACTGAAAAAAGGAGAAGAGCTCGTTATTTGCAAAGGACGATCGATCTGGAGTAACGAGGGGGGGGGGTCGCGATCGGATAAATCTACGGAATCCTGTACAGTATATATGTCTCGCTCTATGTGCTACCTGAAAAAAAAAGAGTGGTCGTTTCGCGCTCTCTGGTCTCTCCTACACAAACATACGAAATGACGAAATGAGTCTCCTGGTGTGTATGTGTGTGGGAGTGTATATACGTGCAATAAAAAGAAACGAAAGGGAGGGGAGGAAGGGGGGCCCGCACGGCTCGCACGGGGGTCCGGTTAGTCGGTCCCTTTTTGTTCCTCTCCTCCTCGTTGTTTCTTTTTCGAGTCCCGACGCGCCGAAATTCCAGCGGAGCCTTTTTGGGCCTCACAGGGGTACACGGTACCTGTTGAAACTCGTCTCTCCGTCGTCTTCGTGTCCCCCAGGTATGTAATTTTGAAATCTAACGCGAGAAGAGCAAAGTAACCATCGTATACACGTCCTTTCAGGAGCAAAGTATGCTGGCTGGCGCGGTTGTATATATATGTATGTAGAGAGAGAAAGAAAAAAAAGGGGTACACAATATACCTATACCTGTAGAGAAGAAGAAGAAGAAGGAATGTGCAAGTATAGATGTATACACGTGTGGCCGTGTTTGTCGAGAACCGGACGGATTTCGTCATCATCCTCCATATATACACGGGGGGGCGCCCACGCATGGGTTTAACGCGAACTGGCTCCCATAGGCAGCGGCGCGAGTGAAAAAAAGCGGTAATCTGATAACCGGAACACTTGTTTCTCGCGCTTATCTGTCCGAGCTGATCGGTGTCTGGGAGATTTTTTTTTTTTCTTTTTTTCGGCGACGCTGTCGTCGAGCTATAACGAGCGAGCACCCTGTACATGTGTATTTTGGACGAGGTGTCCTTTCGGTGGTGCACGTGTATTACATATTATACGCACGGGTTTAATTGAGACCTCTCGTTTTTGATGCGACCAAATGCGCCGGAAAAGACAAAAAAAAAAAGAACATCCGTGTACTGATACTTGCACGTGACATTTCATAAAAAGATATATGATGCATGAATTAATCATGCGCAGGTATATATTTGCCGAGGCCGCGCACGATTTTCCCTTCATAATGCACACACCTTGTTTTTCGTATACTCATCCACGTCCTTCACATATATATATACGTATGTATATATAATATATGCTCGCAATGAAATTGCACAGCAAAGCCTGAATACGCGCTGTAATGCGATACGTGTATATACACACACACAGAGAGCACAAAGTTGCCCTGCATATCGTACGCGCATCACATGGAGTCTCTCTCCCTCGATTGCCGCTCGCGCCCCATCGCGCGGGCTATTTCTCTCTCTCCCTCCCGAGGGAACGTTTCGCCCCATCCACTTGTGTGTTATTACCCTCCTGGAAACGACTACCCGTGAGTATATATCCCTACACATACATACACACACACACACACACACACACACACACACACACACACACACACATATATATATATATACACCTATACCGATTCCCATATATACTTATTTGATCCGTNTATATATATATATATATATAGATTATATGCTCTCGCTTCGCGAAAGAATGTGCAATCAAGTGTGTAATACGCTCGCGCGTGCATTGCAGGTATACCTGATATATATATATATATATAGATTATATGCTCTCGCTTCGCGAAAGAATGTGCAATCAAGTGTGTAATACGCTCGCGCGTGCATTGCAGGTATACCTGGATAAAATGCCGATGTATACGGAGGAGGAGGATGATGGATCGACAGTGACCAAAGAAGGACTTTGGAAAACTGATGGTGATCCTTGCAAGAGGGGGGGGTAGGGGGGGATGGCACTGGATGACGAAAATAGGAGCAGCAAGTATACCTCACGCGCAATCGGCTGATGCGCTAATGTAAGGATTCGCTGTGTTGAAGCTCGACTCGAGAGTTAATTGTCTTTGATCTCTTTGTCCGCGCGGCGCACTCATGGAGGATTATGAAGTACTTACCATGGCTGTATCGAGGTGTATATTGTTGCATCCCCCGCGCGACGTCGTCGCGCAATTTCCTTATTTCAAAGCCCAACTTTGTAGCTATACTCTGCTACTACCTACAAACGCCTCTCTTGCCGAGCGCAGCTTTGCGATGGATTTCCTCAAGGTAAAAGCCGTAAGCGTGCTTGTATATATACGTAAATATACTTTCTTTCTTTTTTTTTCAATCAAACGACAGATTACACCACTTTCCCGACTCCCAAGTTTAAGGTTCAACGAGTTCTGGGAAATCCAATCAAATCTCGCTTAATTGCGCGACGATCGAAAGAGCGGCCGGGATTAGCTGCGACAGCGACAGCTTTTTAGAGTGCAGCGTATATATATATATGTATATGTATGGTGGCGTCGTCGGGGGACCGATAATGAGCTCGTTATCGGGGATTTGATATTCCTGTGCCGACACCCCATCCCCCAGGTCTCTCCGGTAGGTGCGGGGTGACGTTTGGCTTTTTCACCACCGTATACGTATGTACGGGGCTACAGAGAGTTGCTCGTGCAAGTTATACAAGCTAAGTGTGTGTATTGAGAAATGATGGAGAGAAAACACTTCTCAGAGCTTGAATACACACGCCAACGTACGAAATACCAATTAAAGCGGCAAAGCGACGTATAGTCTTTTTTTGTTTTTGCCGGCGATTGTGGATGCCGGCTGATGGTGTGGTTATTCAGGCTTTGATGCAATGTACATTGCTGTGTGTGAACGTGTATACCAAAAAGGGCCATTGTGTGACAAAAAAATCAAACATCAGTGTATCAATGAAGTCAAAGAGTCACCCATCCATTCGACCTAACCACATTGAAAAATGCCCCCTTGGAACGTGTAGCACAGAGGGGCTTCACTGTATCCACATTATAACACACACACACACACACACACCTACGTGTAATTACGTAGAGGAGCAAAATGAGGGGGTGGCGTTGTATAGGGTGTCCGGGGCACTTAATCGACCATCGTACGCTAAACAATTATCCTTCGATTTCGGGAGCCTGTACCTGTATGGGTGTATATATGTAGTGTATGCGTATGCGGGCGTTAAACACACACTTGCGGCAGCCGTTATGAAGCCCGAACGAGCTTGCAAGCACACTAAATAACTTTCATGGGCCCTGACTCGCGGTGTTCACTTGACCCCCCTTGGCCACATAGTTATACCAGGGGTATTCGACGATGTAATTTGTTTTCATTTTGTTGACTTTTACGGGAAACGCTGACGACTAAAAAATATATCTCGGGCTCGAGTATAACTCACTCAACGCAGAGATGAGAGGGGTGGGGGGGGGGGACCATCAGCGGCGCACTTGCCCTTTCAAGGACATGACTCCTTGGCGCGACACGGCTTGTTTTTTTTTTTTTTTTTTTTTTTTTTTTTGCTCATCGTCGTCTCGTAAATTATCGGCTCTCGTTTTCCATATGGCTCGCGTGTGGTGAGAACAAAGCGAAGGCGCCACTTTGATGCTCTCTCGGCTTGTATAATTACGGGGTCGCTGGTAAAGGAGGAGCACCGGTTTATCGCTCTACTCCTGCCTTTGAGAGGAGTCGGTTGCTTGGTTTATTTTTACATTTGCCTCTCAACTTTTGTAAAAGGTGACGAGGTGTTTTTTCCTTTGCCGTATCTACTAAACAACTATTTAATATTGGCGCTACCGCATTTCTTCCGACATAAACAGCAACATGGGGTAAGACACGCCACTATATATAAAATATAGACCCAATATGAGGGAGAAAAATTCTCGCGAGGGCGCGTATACATGTATCACGTGACTCGCCGTGCAGGCCCATTGTACTTTCGCAACAACATCCATCTGCCATTCACGTGAAGTATATATGTACAGGCAACTCTTGGCGCTATCGAAAAGCACATATATTACACGCATGCAACTCGCATACGCACGAGAAAACTGTGCATCGATTGCGCAAGGAATATATAATTTATATCCTGCATCGGGGCCCATTTTGCTCTCTCGTTATACCGAGAAGGCGAGAAACGTTTAACACGTACCGTCGGCGTGTGCGCGAGAGAAAGAACTTTTTCTTCTCTATATAGGGCGAGGAGGAAAAAAAGAAAAGCTTTTAATGCCGTAGCATACACCCAACACGGGCAGGGGAGGGGGAGGAGAAACTCGCAGGGGTTGCAATTAATTTTCCGTCCACCGGCGCGCTGCTTAAGGGTGTTTTTTCTTAATTTCCAGCGAGCTTTTGCCTTCCTTCCCGTTGGAGGAAATTAAGAAAACGCCTAGAGGGTTTTTTTTTCTTTACAGACCAATGGAGATGGGATCAACGAACGGCGAAACTGCGGACGAATGTATTGTGTGTGTGTGTACTCGAGCACTGCGCGATGGCATTTCACCCAAGGGGAAAGCTTTTTTCTTTCGCACAATTAACGAAAGAAAAAAAAAAAAAAGAGAGAGGGAGGGAGTTGGTGCGTATTCACCCCTGGAGAGTCGCAGGCTGCGAGAATTTTTCCAGAGGCGCAGCAGAAAAAAATGTCATACATATATATATATATTACACATTGTCCAAGCGCCGGGTCCTCTCGCGGAAGTCCATTCTCCTTGTTCTTCTCTGTATGTAGCCAAGATGCTGGGCGAGGACATACAGGCTCGCCTCTCTCTTCTTTTTTTTTGTTCTTCCGGCTCCTTCGCGTCTTTCACCTCGGTTCGAGGAAACGCCACCGCCAACGACACGCACACACTCACTCACAGAAGAGGAGGAGGTGGAGGAGAGTTACGACGCTTATGACGACTTCTTTCGCCCTTCCCCCAACCCCCCTTTGTTCCAACCTGGTTTCACCTCTCGTCGTCATCGTCTCTCTCTCTCCGCGTGTTCCCTCGCTCCTTCCTTCCTTCACACAATTCCTTATACTATATAGAGATACGTGCGCATACCTACGCATAGTATCCGTCTTTTCTCTCCTCGCTCGACGAGGAGTCATCGTCGACTTGTTTGAAGTTTCCGTAGGTGAAACAATAGGTAATATGTAAGTTTTTTTTTTTTTTTTTTTTATTTTAGCCTCGCGATGATGCTTTACTACAGGTATATGTTAGAACAGTCAACGTCCACTCCTCGGGACCGCAAGTATGATTTTATCCCCTTAATATTTTTACTTTCTCGTTTAAGCATATAAAATAAGTGCACACATGTATGTGTGTGTAGAGGCAAAAGGAGGAGCAGATCGGAGCAAGTGTATGGGAGACAAAGTCGAGCATTTACCCCCTCGGTTCGGAAGAAAAGGAAGGGCGCGAGCGAGCGAAGCCATATGGGAAGCCAAAACGGCTATTGGGCACCCCGAGTGCCATATGCAAAGCAGCAATCGTATATAGGGAGTATGGGAGCTGAAATATCCCATCACCGCGAAAAGAAATTTCAGCTCGTGTGTATAATAATAATAATAATAATGTACGCGCTCCCCCACCTGCATAATCATATACATTATCGCGCCGTAGCAGGTCCCATTACGTATTGTGTGGGTAAAAATGTTCTTCCTCCCTTGCGAAACTTGCGGGTACATTCAAATAGCTCCGGGCACACGCGAACAAGAAGTGGGCTCGGAGTTTTCCCTCGATGGGTATATATGTATATGTACAAGCGCATTGTTATTTGCTTGTATACGTTTGATCCAACAGTCGATTTTTGTTTTACTTAAGGATCCGTTTGACGCCAGTGGAATCGGTATACCTACATCTTAGTGGATCAGATGGAGCAAAAGCTCACACGTTACGTCCGAAGCTTTTTTCAGCTATAAGCTCACACGTCAGAGTGAAGTACAAGTACACGACGGCGATCGAAAAAAGAAAAATAAAAATAAAAAAAAATTAAAAAGCGGGACAGGATGTTGGTACTCGACGAGAAAAGGAATCATGAAAATCTCACCCCTATATTATAAATATAATCCACGGTACGCCTGTAATACACCGAGGGAGCTCGTATTGATGATTTCGAACAGTCCAAAATCGCGTTTGGAGGATAAAGCACACACGCACCCCGTGAACCCTCGAAATTATATACGTACAAGAGCTCAGCTAAATTTACAAATATTAGCACACGAGAGAAGAGGGGCCGTGTGGAGCAGCTGGCGTTGACGCGTGTGTGCACTTTAGCACGTACGCATTATATATTATAGGACAGGTGAAGCGCTCACGGTGGGCTCATCCCGTGTAAATTAAGAGACAAGAGATGTGATATTTTGGCCAGGGCAGCGGATTAGGTATTACGGGGAGCATGCAGGGAGTTATTAATGAGAGAGAGAGAGAGAGTGTACGCGTCAGTTGACTCCGATGCCGGCCAAATGAGAATGTATACACGTACTCGTATATCTCTCCGATGGACTCCAAGAAGCGCTTGATTGGCTTTGAATTAACGCTATCGTTGCGCGAGTATAACGCGCTTAACTCGAGTGCAACGTGAATTTAGCCAAATTGCAATTGCACGTAAATCCTTTCAAAATGTTACATCACGAAGGGAGAAAAGAGAACATTCACGATAACACCGAGAGGAGGTCGCACGGTATCTTTGGGATGCGCGCGTGTGTGTATAATCGTGTATAATATATACCATGTGGGACAGCTCCTATATAGCCATGTGACGTTTTACTCGGAGCATCTCAAAGGGAGGGGAAAAAAAGGAACGCGTAGCAACGATCGAGAGCAGAGGAGATCACTTTTTATTGTTACGGTGCATGCCTGCACGTAATACCTACACGGGCTCGTCCTCTGTATACATATATGATGTGTACGTATGATAGTACGATAAGGAGCGGTGTCTTTCTCTCCCGAGTGTAGAAGCTCGGAAAGGGGCGGGGTATCGAGAGTTGCCCCGGAGATAGCATCGATATTTTCCAGGATGGCGTGGGATGTGGTGACGCGTGTGCAGGTAAGTATACGTTTGTGCGGTGCTCCTCTCTGTCCCGGCAGGGAAAAGGAAGCGAGAAGTTGCCGGAGAGGTGTGTGCGTGTACTTATGTAAAATATATTTTGGAACTTTGTCGTTGGTGTAGGACGCTGCAGTTGACGTGTGCACCCGCATTCTCGTACATATATGTACGATTGTAGGAGGACCAGGGGAGCCGGAGTTTTGAAGAAAAAAAATTATATTTTTGTGTCACTTGACACTCTCGTGATTGAATAGTATAAACTTGGGTAAAAAAAGAGCCCAACTAAAAGGTTAACACGTGTCTTATTGTTATTGTTAACAGGGAAGAAGATATATGTAAATACAACTTATTGTCAGCAGATACATTTTTGTTCAAAATTAAAGTCAAACAAGAAATGAGCGATGCAAAACAATAATACAAGTAAAGACACGTGCTAATAGCAGTCAACAATGAAATGAGAAAACAAGTGTGTATATACACCCACTCACCGTATGTATCTAAATAAAACTCGACACTATAAATAGCCCCCGGAAAACCTCTTGCAAACAACATTGGACGCGCCATCGGGACACAATGATATGTATTTTCCTCTTGTCCGAGGTCCCGAAAAGGAGGGGAGGGGAGAGAGAAATCGATTTGCAGTCGGTGCAGTTATCGGATATACCGTCTACGAAAAAAGCCCGACAGGATGCGAAGCGCGAGGAGTCACTTCCCTTTTACAATACCTTTGCCTCCTTCCTCTCTCGTACGGTGCAGCTTATATATAAGTACGTACAAGACGTGCATCAGCACATATTATATATTATAGAGAGAGATAGTCGTAGGTGTGCGTGTATATAATATATGTTTGTGAAGCCGAGAGTTTTCCTTCCTGCAGCGTAATGTGTGCCCATGCAAGTACTCTTGGGCGCGTGTACACTCTCGTGACGTCGCCGCGTCGTTTGAACTAGCTGATGCGACTTTTAAAATTGCCGCGTGCGGGTGACTCTCTCTCTCGAGAGAGAGAGGGAGATAGGAAATTCAATTATCTTCTTTTCTCCCTTTGGGCACATATATTATTATCATGTTTGGAGAAGCGAATTTTTAATTTTTTCCGCCATTTTATTTATACTGCTCTTGAAGTGTCGTATAAGGAACCAAAAAAAACTTTGCCAAGTATAGGTGGGGAGGAAAAAAAAAAAAAAGAAATTGAGAGAGTCCCTCTTGGAAAAGTACGGCAGGGCGGGAGTTTTGATCCCCTGCAGTGTACTCTCCGCTTCTGGCAGCTTTTATTTCCAGAGGAGGGGGAGAGAGGAAAAAAAAAAAAAAAAAAAAAAAAAAGAAGAAACTTGTTCACTCGAGTAGTTTTTGTTTCTCAATCGGTACTGGGACAACTTTTGACGTTTTGCCCGTGCAAGTTTTGCCTCAAAGCACCAACAAGAGCTCAAACAAGTCGAATAAATCCAAAACGCCGAGCAGTATAAATGAAAAAAACGGGTATCCCTCTCCCCCGAAACCCTAATCACTGCAAATCGACCACCGACCAACTCTTTCCCCGCTCCGACTCACACACTTTCTTTCTCATCATTCAAACTCCCCGCCACTGTGGCCCATGTACTGCATATCTCGCGCAACATTTGTCCGCGACGGGCAAAGCTGCAGTTATATATATATATATACGTGGGCTGTAGTAGTCAAAATTTGCGAGACTCCCACCCTCGGCGGGTTATTTTTTTCCCACCCCCCCGCCCCTCGAGACACCCTCGAAGAAACAAATGAGAGCGTAACAACCATTGTCAGGCGCAAAGTTGGGGCTCTCCATAGAGAGAGAGAGAGAGAGTCAACGAACTTTGCTCACCTATATCGCACGCACCCTCCGGGTCTCCCTTTTTTTTTTTTCAAAAATCCCGACGCCTGAAAAAATAAATCGTCCGTATTGGCGCAAACGATTCAACCTTTGTCGCACCGTCTCCGAGGGAGCGCCCAAATGAAAAATGTACAACTCGTGCCTGACGTACCTTCTCTTTTTCCTACGCACACAAAAGACAATATTTGCTCTCCCGCGAGTGAGGAGTATACGCAGTGTTCTCTCGTAGGAACTATAGTGTTTCCTCTATAGTCAAAGTTTCTAATGGACAATCCAAAAGCCGCCAAGACCCAAAGTAGGTACTCACAGGCTCGTAATCATACCCGGGACGTACACGCGGTTATAATTGAAAAAACCAACTGTGGCCCTCGAGAACCGAGACACGAGAGAGTACGCCGTTCCCACGTAAATTCAACCTCGGCAATGCGTCTCCATCAATCCTTTTGCCCGCGTGTCCTCTTTTTTTCTTCGGTAAAACCACGCGCGCACGGACGGGTGGGGTATACAATACGCATTTGTCTGTAATACGTCAACGAGCTAAGCCGCGCGCACACATTTGCCCGGTCCTCCGTATACCTAATATATTTCGTCCGAGCGCGGCGATCCATCTCTAACGATATCGCGGCTACGGATTTCGATTCGGAAATCTGATGGCTCATCTCGGTCGCGCTCGTAATTCGGAGAAATCGAAGGGGATAGTATGGTCCAAGGGACGGATAGGAGAGGGCACGGCTTTTTCAGAGGATTACTTTTTTTCGTTTTTTTCGTTGGTGCGCGGAGGATTCGGGGTTTAATTGGGACGCAAAGGGATAAAGTGTAGCGAATAACACACGGCTCGCTGCTCGGAGAAACTATGATTAGAAACAAAAAAAAATAAATAAAATAAATAAAAAATACACGAGTGCGGGATGCCAAAGGCGCGAGTCATGCTTCCCTCTATGTGTACTTTGACCTTACATGGGTGCACCGATCGAAGACTATGTAACTGTGCGTTATAGATCGATGATTGTGAAAAATATATATGTACCCGTGAGTGGGTAACGTATGTATATGAAGTGCCACCACTTTTGCGGTGTACACCCTCGTGTAATTAAAAAAGGAGAAGAGGAGTATAGTACATATTTACGGGGCTTCCGAATAATTTGCTGCGAGAGATATTACTGGCAAAGTGCAGCTACTAAGTATATATAGCCTATACATCGCGATTCTCATTTCCTCAGGCTCGCTTTTCGTCTCAATTTTCCTGCACGCAGTCCCGGAGAAGAAGAAAGGAGCTGGACCGCCTCCCATCCGCCGTGCATAAGCAACGGGGGAGGGGAAAAAAAGGTCCCCTGCCACTGACTAATGGCCACGGGGTTACAGTGCGCAAAGGAGTCACGTTTTTTTTTTTTTCCTCCATTCTTGCTGGGTGACGGCTCTATCGGATTTTCTCTCCCACCCCTTAGGTTCAACTTGTATATACCCATTGTGACTATTTTTTGAGCGTTTCCCTTTTTTCCCCGACTCGCCTGGGCTGGGAGTTAAAACGGCAACAGGTTGCCCCGAGTTACCTTCCATTCAAAGGGATCTGGTAGGTATACATATTATGTACAGGGAAAACCTTCTGTTTTATCCTGCCATTCGTATGTATATATACACTACCTTCTGTGTTTGGAAAGGAGACGAGGTACGGATCAAAGCCAAAAGCTTCTGCAGTAATTGGACGACCGAGTGACCGAAGAAATGGCCATAATGTATACAGAGATAGAGAAGAGGAGGAAGGAGCAAAGTTTACGGTTTTAACTGCGGGAATCGTTTTGGAGGAGTTCATAATGTGTATATAATATATAGTGGGTACTCGAAGGGTGTGCTTATATACATACTTGGTACTTTGATCGTGGCTTTGGGGTAGAGGGGTAATACTGCCAACTTTGTGTGTGTATATACACACGAGCGAGAGATAGCCCGCGTTGGGTATACTTACACGTGTACATACTAGAGTATATCCGACAGATGGTTAATTTTGGATCCAAGTTTCGACTGTGCATGCCGGGGATGATGAAGTTTATACAAACTAATGCGGGCAATGAAGGAGAAAATTATTATGTATATAAGTACACGCGATTCTAACGGGAATAACCAGTATTTAGCACAATCAGAGAGATGAGCATATTATAGGTGCGACTCATACTTGGCATATATTATACAAATGCACGAGCGCGTGAGCGTTTCATTGGGTTATTATGGGTTAACCATACAAGTGATTATTGCGTTTGCCACTCGTATAGTATACAGTTAAACGATCGACCGGAATATACATACAATAGAGAGCACTACACAGTCACCGGATACTGGAGACTGGAGATCACCCTTTGATATTCCGACTCTAGATCGCCTTTGATTACATTGTTTCGGTTTACTGAGCAACCCAATTCTTTGAATCAAAGAAAATTTCTTTACCCTCATTCCGTTAAATATTTTC
The DNA here is from genome assembly GCF_000648655.2 of Copidosoma floridanum. Next base: position 894,896 of record NW_019379466.1, on the reverse strand, counting down.
TTTTAATTGAAACAAATTTAGTCGATCCAAAAAAACATTTCGTACAACTAAATAAGAAATTCGTAATTAAAAAAAGAAAATTTTAATTTCATAAAATATTATTTTCAATTAACTTATATTTTTTTACTCATGAGAAAATATTTAACGGAATGAGGGTAAAGAAATTTTCTTTGATTCAAAGAATTGGGTCGCTCAGTGTTGTCTCGTTCTCTGATTATACACCCTGCCTTTGAGGGGAAGAAAATATTTATGCTGCATTCAAGTCGGTTTGTCGAGTTTAAATGAATAATAAACGCGGATTTTCAATCGTGGTGTCCTCAGCTTTGCTATACTTACACGTTTGTAAATGAGAATGTAATTTACGATGAAAGTCGCTTTTTTTGTTTGAAGGATTATTCTTTGGTACGAAAAGAAATCCAGCTTTTACAATGACGAAGACATTTATTTTTCATGTACACAAGACCACTTTGACCCTCTATGCGATTTGAACTTTAACTGCCATAGCTGAAAGAGAAATATTTAATTAACACGGTACATGTTCCAACGTCCCTTCGATATTGGTTATTGATGAACGCGGTTTAAAAATTATCTTACAAAACGCTGGCGCATTTGTTTATTACTCTAAATTTAGAAAAATCGCGTGCATGTTCGCGCGAAAAAAACAAGAGTTATCATTATATGTGAAAACACGACTTTATCCCCCTAAAAGGCCAATAACAACAACCTTTTGCCATAACGATAAAGATAAACCACGCGGGAGTGTATAACGCTCGGAAGAAAAAAACAAGGGGGAAATAAACATAATTTTATTTCTCAATAAAAGCACACCCACAAGAGAGAGAGAAAGAGAGTATACGCCAGCTCGTTTTCTCGTTAATTCATTAGCTTCGTTTAATCTCCATAGCTGCGTTCGACCGACCGACCGACCGACTCATTACCATTTCAAATATCCCTTGGGGTCGCGCGTGCATGTGCGCGCTTGGGGCTAGCTATGCACACTTGCGCACGACCTGACCGCGTGCACGTGAATGTATAGTTGTGTGTGTATATATATACGTACGTATAACTGATGCCTCCTCGTCCCTTTTAGCGTTTGCTGCTCCTGAGACCGCAAATAATGTACGTCATTTGTGAAAATCGTGTTTAATTCATTATTGGCGTTTCACTTGGTAATGAAGATACGTGGACTACATGGACTACATCGAATAAATAAAAGTTTCATGGTTTTTCCACAAAATGCATAAGATGCGACCCATGGATTGATAATAGACGAGGGAAAGGTGTGAGTATGTAGTATGAATATATGAGGGAAAGAAGGGAAATTGTCTCATGAAATCTCTCTGTATATGATCTATAGACAAAAAAAGGTGTCTTTTTTATTAACTCTAATAATTATTGGGTCATTTAAAAACTTGTTTGTAATTTCATGTCACGGATATATATTTTTCTAAAACATTTTAAAAGTATGTTTTTTTTTTTTTTTTTTTTGTTAGTACTATTGTAAATAGTAAACTCCTTTATTTAAAATTAAGGGTAACAGTGCCCTCCATAAATATATACTGTTTCGTTTATCGGTCGACCAAAAACGTGACGATCAACGTCTGTCAGATACGTATTATAAATCTGCAGCCATTTTAGATACCGTATGAATAATGTACAGTACGAAAATGGACGTAAAACGAAAAAGCTCGTAAAATTGGAAAGATTAATTATTCGTGCGGTTAGCTTGGCAACGGGGAATCTTCTTGACTCGCTCACTATTACGATACAAAAGATCTCATCCCGTGCAAATTAACAGTGGTACTTATTTAAATGGATAAAAATAACAATTGATCATAAATACTGTGACACTAAAGAAAACAATTGATGCCCCGGTGTTGGAGCACACATACTTTTTTTACTGGTGTTGCACAAATGATGTAATTTTTTAAAAATAATTATAATCGACATCGGTAATGATTTTGTATAAATTAATGGAAAAAAAAAAAAACTTTCCTCAAAATTTGACCAGTTCATTTTCTTGAAAGTCAGTACTATAGGTGTGTAAAATGAAATGAAAAATCGCAGGGGAAATATATATATTCTTGGTTTTCGAGCTGCAACATTTTTTCTCCATTCGCAAACACGCCTTTGGCTCTAGTTATCGATAGACCCCTTCTTTGTTATTATTGTTTTTTTTTCCTTTTTTTCCCAACAAACGGTCGCACGAAGCACCACACGCGCGCCTTTTTTTCAATCACACAGTTTTTTATTCCTCTCTCACATCATATACCCGCACGTAACACACCATACGCGCCGCCGTATTTTTCCCCCCCCCCTCCTACATGCTACCGTAAGTTATCTCCTTTTATTTATCTGTTTCATGCGCGAAACGTTGCAATAAATATTCCCAGGAAAAACATTCACCGAGGTGCTGACGACACGGTGTCACGCGCGCGCCTCGTCGTTTTCCCGGAAATTCATCCGGCTTTCCCTCCCCCGTGGAATAAAGCGAGAGATATGGAAAGAGATGCGTTTCACGCGATGGCAACTCGAGAGGGCACACTCATTGCCGTTCTCCACGTGGTTTGTTCTCTATGCTATACCCAGGGGTTAAAAAAAAAAAAAAAAATCCTGGTGACCCTGGGGTTTTTTTATTATTTCACATTGACAAATATGTCCACTCGCAGCTTCATTTCCATGTCACCCAGGGAAATACACGAAAAACCAAATCGGCATAGCGAAGAAAAAAAAAAAAAAAAAAAAAAATAGCGAGAAAACAACCTCATGCATATATATGGGTACAAGCAAGAAACTTCACAGGCGCACGAGACAATGGCTGTGCTTCACTGTCATATTAGGTATGGCTTTGGCGTTCGTATACCTTATACACCTATAAACTTACTTTGAAAGTGCATCAAAAGTGTGTGCGCTGGTATTGTTATACGTACAGAGAGGATAGTTGTTGCGGCGTATAACAATGTATATGTATATATAAGTGGGAAACGAGGCGTCACGGCGCATCCACGAGCACCACCTTCTCTGGCTTGTCGTACATTGTATTATGGTGCGCACAGTATGTATACCGGTACATCGGCGTATGTACACACATATAGAGGAGTGAAATGACTTTCCGCGAAGCAATTATAATGCCCCAGGCGGTGGCTTCCGTTAAAACTTCAACCGCACGCGCGTCCCTGCATCATACATGTACATAATATATATATATACATGTAAGTTGTACGTACACGGTACATTCCACACGTATATAGATGCCTATTTGTGCAATACGATATACGCTAGAGTGTATACATAAAAAGATCGACGGAATATATATGTATACACTGTGTGCTCCTTTTTTCCCATTTTTCTTTTCCTTTCCATCCATGTATGTATCCAAGGACCCGTGGGACCTTTTCTCGATGTCCATTTTATAAAACCCTTCCTCCTTCATCAATGATGGCTCATTTCTTCGACGCTGTCCCTTTGTTTCTCCTCCATTGACTTCCTTCAGTTTGGGGTCCGCTTTTTTACTCCGATGGTTTAAAATATATCAGTGAGTTCGGGGATGAGTTCTTTATCTCTAATTGTTTCGTTGTTGCGTTTCAATAATCCACGCTGTGAGAGGGAAATGAATCGAGTTGTTGTTTTTCAGTGTTTTTAACATAATGTGCCATTTTTCACGTACAAACAAGGCTAAGGAGGTGAACTGTACCGAACGACACATACATCGCATTTTGCAGGCACGTAGCAAATTCGTGCCTTAAAAAGCACAAACAATCGCTCCTCCATGGAATCGTTTATGGATACACTCGCGTACTTACACCCAAAACAGTAACAAAACAAGAAGAAGAAGAAGAAGAAGAAGAAGAAGAAGAAAAAACAACACATATATCCTCATGGTCACCCAATATATATACCCTCTCATAAGAACACAGAAACGCGTCGTGGCATCATTACCGTCATTATCACCGCAATTACTCGCCACTCTTTCCCTCTTTTTTTTTCACCCTGACCCTCGGATCTTTTGTCCTTCGCAGACCGCAGGCGAGCGGCTAATAGTCGCGATGGCTCGTCGCCGCCTTCTTCGTCGAAATCGAACGGCGCGCAAAACAAAAAAAAAACAAAAAAAAAATGAAACCTGCTTAAGGTAAGTATATCGCAGCTGCTCAACCTTCGCGGATCGGTAATTTCACCTGCAGTCATTATACATCCCCTCTGCTCCCCTCCCTTTTTTTTCTTTATCGCATCCTCCTCGTTCTTTTTTCTACACGCCTAGAGTTTTTCGATCGTCGATCACGGGTTGCTCGAAACTTAAGGGAAAAGTGTCATAGTCCCTATTTGTAATTTTTATATATACTTCCCAGTACTTGGACAATTATTATTTGAAAGCATGGGTGTGTATGTGTCCCTCCCTCCCTCGGACTAAAATCGGTTTTGGGGTTGCCGCGCAAGAAACGTTATTGTTTCAGGCAGCTTAGATACTTTGCTTGGAAAATAATTCATGTGAAAACAGAAAATCCACACGCATCATTAATTTTCGAGGCAAAGATAGACGGTGTATTCGCATGGATGGAAAATCGGTAGCTCACAGAGCGACGCCGAATGTATACACGGGAAAGCTGAAGGAATAATGAAAACACCCTGTGGCTGGAAATTCACAGGAACGAGTCATTTTCCCGTAGACCTAACGCAGTAATAACTCACCTGCCGATCGTAAAAATGTGCTTTTAAGTTTGCCTACGCGATCGTTCGGTCGAGGCGGCTGTATCCGAAAACAAAAGGAAAAAAACACGCCCGGAAAAAGAAGGCAATGAACATCTCACTCTACAGCGCCGCCGTTGGTAAACCAAAGGAAGGGTATAACGACCATCAGGAACCAACCTGCACAGTTGTACATGCACGAGGGCCCAATCCTTTCGTTTACGGGCGTGGTACTATTACAGGTAATTTTAATGCATTGCAGCCGGTTGTAATGCATACGATGACATTTTCCACCTACTCGAGACTTTTTCAGTCCCTCCACAGTAACGGTTACCGCGAAATTACTCCATGGTTAAGTTATAAATTAATTGAAGTACACGCTAAATTTTCATGCTTTAGCTGATGTAACAACTATTTATGTAATGTATATTTATTTTAATTTGTAGTTAAATAAAATTTTTTGCCCTAACTTTGGGACAGTGTTTATTGCAGGTTTTACACTGTATAAAAATTACTGTTTTTCCACCACAAAAATTCGGAACATTACCGTAGTTTCGCGGTGTAAAAATGACTAGCTTTTTTTCTCCCAAAGTTGCCGTTTCGCCGAAGTTGGCGCTGGAATTTCGCAGACAAGCTTCAGCCGAGCGACGTGTATTTCTTCGCGACAGTGGACACAAGTACTTATATTGATAATTTTAACGGGCGAGTTTTATGGGCTGGGCTTTGTGCGCCCGAAGAGAGAGGCTGTGGGCTTTGACATAACATTTTTAATACTCGGAGGAGCCCTTCCCTCTCGACGACAAGCCTCGGAGGAGAAGCATTGCGTTTGAGGACATTTTTTACCATTTCGTGCCCAAAAGCAATTTTCCTTTGTCACGAGGATGTTTCTTGATAACCATGCACTCGGTCCAATCGATTTCCCCAAATGGAAAAGTTTACATTTTTCACGAACTGCAAAACCATGTGATTCATGCAACGAGTCCCTTCCACCCTGGATATACTATCCGTGGAGGCAGACGAGGTTATAACGGGATTATCCGACCCCCATTGTTCCGTGAACAAATATTTATGCAAAAACTTCGAAATCTCCTCCGCCTCCTCCTACGCACCGCCACCGCTCACCTACATCCTCCCGAGACGTTGAGTTATTGCTCCCTTCCTCGATGATTTCAAAGGGTTCGCATACACATTTCCAGATTTTCCCAACCTCCGCAAGTCTCGGGGTACAGGATTATTTTTGGCCGAAAAGCCATTTATTATGTTTCGCAGGCCCTTTCCCAGCTTTTACGAGCGGGTCATCAATTTTAATGATGCCCCCTCCCACACGCCTTCGGGGGTTAAGGCTAAACAAATCGGGAAAAACCCGTTCGCTCTCCCTACATGGCACCGCTCAATTAGTCGGTGAAAAACACTTTGCATCGTTCCCCCCTCTCCCTCGTGTCAAACACAAACAATGAAAGGAGATGCACGATTTTTATGAATCATCGCCATTTCAATGTATATATACTTGTAGCGCAGGTGAATGGAGAATAGATTCGTCCCTTTCATCGTATTTGTGGAAAACTGATTTCGCGTACGTCACTCTCGTCAAATGGCACACAAGCCACAGAGATAGCCGTGCCTTTCCCCGTAAAATCTGACGCATGGATACGCGTATACGAGAGCTTCGGGTTGATACGCTCGAGTTTACGGGTGCCGGGACAATGAAAAGGAGCCAGGACCATACTCTATATATATATACATACAGCGCTGTTGGCGTGCCATTTCCGCTGTACTATAATCTGTATTTATACGAGACGAGTTTGGTGCGCGCTTTCCTTTTTCCCCCCCGCCTTTGGCGTTTGGGTGTGTATTATGTATTTTTTGTCTTTTTTTTTTACAACTGCGGCGTGGGTATACTGGTTGACCGAGAAATGATTGTCGGCGAACTGCGTTGGGGAATATATGTATAAAGTGTATTCGGTATTGGGTGTACAGTAGAATGTGTTTTATGACATAAAGTCGAGGTTCGAGCGAAATAGATAAAAGTTGTTTTTTGTTTTCCCGAAATATTATTGCAACGTTTCTGTTTCCTCATCCGCAGCCACGCGTAGGAGAGGAAAATTATCATACATCTTGGAGCTGGGAAAGCGAAAACTTTCTTTTTCATATTACTTGGAGTTAACTCTCCAAAGAGTGGGTAAACCAGTGACTCGTGTAAGGTGTACTACAATGGAGTTTCCTCTGCCGATGTGGTCCCCGAGAAACTTTCTACTCGTGATTATGGATTACGTCGGGTGCACGCGTGACGCAATGCCTGCACTTCGCAGCGTGGATGGGGATCTTCTCTTGCACACGCGTAACGTAACTGCTTCGCGTTTGTCTTCGGGGGGAAAAAAGGTGGAATTTTTCCACGTACTTTCATCCAAGGGAGTCATCCGTCGGGGAGTTTAAAATTTAGTCTTTGCGATAAACGTATTAGCGAAGGAAACATGGAAGTGACTAATTGTCGTGTATTCCATTGAAAAGTTCGGAGCAGCGCACCGGAGGGACCCGACAAGCTCTTCGGGTGTCTTTGTCACCTGTAATTAGCCGAAGAGAAATCGGTCGCGAAAACACGTTGAAACGCGAGCAGAATATACACGGAAGGCTGACGGAGCAATTTTTTCTCTCCGAGTCGAAGGAGAAGAGGAGGAGGAGGAGGAGAAAAAACTAGTCCCCGGAGAAAAAGTGAGAGGAAATGGAAGAGCCATAGGATTCACGACTCGTGAGAACAATGGGACGAGGCTCTTTTACTACTGGCAGCCGGCGAAACTTGACGGGAGGGCAGACGGAAGGAAAGGGGAGATTTACGGCGTAGTTTCCAATTTTCACGCTGCCTGAGTGTATACATGTATATATGTACACGCACCGCTGCCTGTGCAGTATATAAGACGAAGCTTATCCGAATGAGGGGGTCTCCGAAAAAGAAGAGAACAAAGAGAGAAAAAAAAAAGTGGGACACGCGTGGAGGAGGGCCGGATGGCGCGTTGTAACCCGAGACTCACCCTCGAGAGATTTTTCCTGCCGATCGATAGCGCAAGATCGGTCGAAGGCTGTGTGTGTGCGTGTACTCGTGTATCGCGTTTCCGGACGCGCAATGGTTCATACAATCAAAGCCGCGAAACTCGAGACGCGCATCCGATCTTTCACGTGCGTGGATCGGAATCGCGTGATCCGATGTGTGTCTCTTTATGAATGGACGCGGGCTTGGATTTCTCTCCTCGGAAGTATTATCATGGAAGCACCAAAGATCGGGTATAGAAGATTTTTTGTTTTGTTTTGTTTTTGGGAAATAATTTCCTTTGGCCATTTTCGGGAGAACAATGACGGGTAACTCTGTTTTCGGTAAATACGATTTTTTTTTCCGGAGACGATTGTTGGCTGGAAGCACGTGTATGAACTTTGACGAATATGTGTTACTGTGCCAATCATAGTTCGATAGTTCTCAATAAATAAAAAACTTGAAATTCCTATTAATAAAAAAAAAAAAAAAAAAATAAATAAAAATGAAAAATGAAACCAAGTGGACGCACTCGACATTCAACGAGTGTAACAATTATTCAGAATGAAAACACGTACAACAGTACATGACACGAGTTAAACGCCAAACTCATCCAACTATTAATCAATGTTCCCGATAAATAAAAAACCTGAAACACCACTAAAAAAAAAAAAAAACATCACTCGACGTGCAACAGGTTCAACTAAAATTCACGGAAAAAAAACAAGGAAAAATGGTTGTTTGATCCACAAAACAGTTGAAAATCTGACACAAAGCTATCAAATACCTATCACGAAGTTTTCCTTTAAAAATAGCTTTCCGCAAATCGTATCTCATGCATCTATGCATGTACAAGTGTGCATAATACATTTTACACACTGAGCGAGCCTAAAAGACTGTGAGTCACTGCACGCAGCTTGTCATTATTATTATACGTTATTATATGCACGTTGGAGCGAGCCGAGAGGTCTTCGATCTCTTTCACGATGACGTATAATCATGGCACTGCTGCTTTTGTTTCATGTATAATATGTGGTGTGTATTATACACGTATTTTTTTTTTTTTTTTTATTTTTAAATCACAGCACTTGTGTTATAGGTACAACTTACAAAATTGATTCTTGAAAATTCAGAAAAGCTGCATCGATATACTTACGTAAGTGGATTTTTGTGTCGATCTGCATATTCACGAGTTCGCGGGAAACCGGAAAATTAAATTGATGAAAATTACGAGCATTGATTAACATTCGAATCGATGTTTACTGCATATTACTCGTATATATATACCAGCAGGAAGGTATGATTAATTGTTCGGTTTATTGGAATCTCTATTGCACAGAAATTGCGAAATTTGTTATTTATGTTCTGTCGCGGGCGAACGAGTCTGTAAATCATAATTAACGGCAAAAAATTATCATGTCTTCCATAACGACCAATTTACATGATCCGTCACGGCGTGCGAATACTTCATAAATTTCGTTTATAACGGCGACGTATTAAAATTTTCCTGATTTCCGAGGAAGGGGGAAAATATTTCGCGGAACGAGATTCAATTTGCGCCGGACGGCAACATGTGTGTCCGTTGGATTAACCGAATTAAAAATGAATCGCCCACGCGAACTTTCAAATGCTTGTGTAATATGGCACACGAAAGAGCGCTCACGTGAAACGTGTTGTTGAAATGTACTCGTTAAATTTACTGGACGCTAAATTTCGTGACAAAGTGGTTTTAAAAAATTTACGTCACCCGCGTGAATCGAGTAATTAAAAATATGATGTTGGAAAATAAGACAAAATTACTCCTGTAATCAATGATTCGGACACAATTTATGGTAAAGTAATTTCTTTGGTAACCCACAGACACAGATAATACAAAAAAAAAAGATACCAACGAAAGCAGTTTTACGGGTAACTGTTACATGATCTTCTCGCATACGCTTGAAATTCATGACATTATTAATTGTATAAATACACGTGCAATGACAACCAAGCAAGACGTCAACCTGCCTATTGTCCGCGAACGAAACAGATTTAAAGAAAAAAGAAAAAAATGTGCGTCGGAAGAAAAAGCTAGGGGTGTCGAGTTTCCAATCAAATCAGTGGAACCGAATGATTAGAGGGAGATGGGAGTCGGATTTGGCGGACGATAATTTTGCGAAAAACGAGAGAGACGCCGCTTTCACGGAACGGCAATTTGATAGTCTCTTAAGAGGATGACGATATTTTAAGCGTATCGCTATTGTACGTGTGTGGGCGTGTTTTGACGCTGACTCAATCGCCAAGATACTTCGCCTCTTTATCTTCTTTTCTCGGTGTATAGTATGCATAGAGACATTTTTTGCAATAACATTAATTTTTTCCCCAAACATACATTGCTACGTACGTATATATACGTGTAGTTTTGGATTGAGGTATTTTTTTAAATAATTGTAATTTCTTGTTTTTTTAGATCACGACAAAAAAATAAGAAAATTGCTACATCATCATAGGACGTGACGTTTTTTCTTTGAAAACAATTTTATGACGCGTACGTTGAAACGAGGACGACCTATACACACTCGTTTGTAGCAAGTTAGCTTTTCGTGGTAAATCATAAATAACACAGAGCGCGTAGATTTTTATCATAGGGACTTGAAAAAATATCCTTGATCGCGATCCTATTCTGTGAGGCGGTGATTGAAACGTTACAGGTCAATCAATAGTATCTTGTTTATTAATGTTATATGTGTCTTTTTTTCTTCCTTTTTTTTTATACACGTTTTTCAAGTGTATCAAGGTAGATTTCGAAGAATCAAATCAATAACAATTGTGTAGTTTGAACAATAGTTCCATCTCTCGGAATTTTTTTATCATTCGAATGAATTGCAAAAACATGAATTAATCTATTATTTATGTATACATGCATATGCCGCAGAGCACATTTGCGTACAGTGTCTACAGACTCTAAATGATAGTAGTACCCTGTACACATTTATTTATTGTCTTCACCTCGACGTGCGATAAAAAGCATTTTCACGATCTAATGTGACACTGACGAGACGAATAACGTGGTATGCTTGCGAGCAAGTGGAAAAAATTTTTTCCGGGAAAAATCGCTGTTATAATTTAATGGGATACATCGATTTTTCAGACACTCGAGACTTTACTCTCAACTCGATACATAAGATACGGATTTTCTATCATTTTCAATACACACTTATGTCTCCTAGCAATTTTCTGACTGACGAATAAAAATCGCCATGGAAAATGGAAAATTCTTACATCTAATGGAGATCGCAAGACGGAAAAACATATTTCATTCACAATGGAAATCATTTTTAGGAAAAAAAAAAAAAAAAAATTCCAACTTCTGTTACGCCTCACCATTATAATACCTCAACAGCGGCGGTATATCTGCAGTCGAGTTGTAAAATCCCGGCTTAAATGCAACAATGCATGCAATTTCTCGCAATCCTTACGCTCATGTACATATACCCACTGTTGCATTCTCACGACAAAAGGATACTCCCACCAGACACAACTGCATTTCATGCATAATATACACATGTACTCGTACTCTTATTCATTTATACATGCACACAGCTTGGATACCGGGGAACGAATCGAGGAAAATATTATGAAATCCAGCGGAGGTGGCCGCCGACTTGCACTACCTGCGAAATTTCCGCGAACTCGAGCACAATCACGTAATACACGCGCGCGTGCACTGTGTCAAAATACATGTGATATGGGCGTGTGTTTGCAAACATCAGAGACGACCCGTGTCACAGGCGATTGTACTCGAGCAAATAGAGATCATTAAATTTTTATGATTCGCTCGAGTCGAAAGTAGGTCGAAATTTTTTATAATGCACCGTAAAAACGTACGATTGCATAACAACTTTTGGTACCACGGATTTCGAGGAGTCGTAAAAATGTGTTACGAGTCGTATAATTTATTAAGGAAAAATAAATATTGACGCGCTGTACACAGCGACACCTAATCCGAATTTTGTACACGCGTGCGGGCACGTGCGGAGTGTATCTGTTACCGTTATCGTATTTTTTCCTTCGTATACGCGAATCGACGTGATGTAATTTTTTAATAACACCAACGTTGCCGTATGAATAAAACAGTTTACATGAGAAAAGAAAAAAATTATAATTACATATCTGGATTCCACGTAACGGCAAACACATAAATCGTACTATAATTGTTAAAAAAAAAAACATTTATAATTAACATTCAGAACGTTCCGGGAAACGGTGCTTTTAAAAATAAATGCTACAAGAGTGTACCCGGTGAAACGAATATTTTCACGTTCGTAATTTAAAATACCGTTTACTATTTACTTTACATAATCACACGCGCGTAAATGAACATAATTCAACAAGCAAATGAAAAACTTTATAACCTTTCATCAACGAAAGCCCGATTAGGTATAAAAAAATACAACCATCCAAAAGCCGCGCGAAAAAAAAGGGGGGGGGGGCAGTTTAAATCGACGATTGGATCAACATATACATAGTACGGTACGGAGCCACGTGCTTTCCGGGTACAGAGCGCCGCCAATTGAAAAACTCCCCCACACGTGCTCCGAAACTCGGGAAAAACAAAACAGCAAAACTCACCATTCGATGCTTCGGTAACCGCGAAGGCAGCAATGTATCGCCTTGAACAGCTTGACACTCGCGTACTCGTTGCTTACGACCTCCTTGGTGAACCTCAATCCACCCGGTAGATCCTGGTAGCTGTGCGTCGAGCAGTACTCCTTCAGCTCGTTTTCGTCCGTCCGGTCGGCGCTACTCGCTGCCGCGACCACGACAATCCCCAACAACAAAACAAGTCGCGCTTTCGTTTTCATTTTGTTTACTTTACTTTTTCGGAGCTGAAAACACTCTTCTCCCCCCTGTAACCGCGGCGTGACAATAGGTGTAGAGATCGCGTAACGCGGGTGTTGCGAGTTTCACAATATACGATCTACGCGGTTATCTCGTGTCACATCTTTGAGGGGTATAGTCGGCTTTTCCTCTCTCTCTCTCTCGGCTTACGGTTTTTCTTGCCCTTGCTCCGATGTGGCTTATATACAAGGCAGAAAACAGGGATCAAGAGAGGGGCACTGTCCTTTTTTTCCGCTCCGGCCGCGCAGCAGAAGGAAAATCAGAGATCGTCGCTCGAGATGGACGAGAGCCGCACGGGCCTTCTTTCGCAGAATTATACACTTACACCGAGATGTACACGATAGAACGCGGCGATCTTCTCTTTTTTCCTTTCGGTTACCACAAACCGTCACACCGTCACTCGCACTCGAAGCGGTTTGCGGTTGTTTTCCCTCTCGCACTGATTTCGTTCTGCTTTTTTCCGCAAACAAATAAAAAAAAAGTAGACGATCAACCAAACACTCGAACCACTAGTACACACGACGACGATATCTCTGTATTAAAACTGACGATTCACTGATGCATAAACTGTTTACATTGACATTCGCACTTAAGAATGACGGGAGCTCCGATTTACCTTTTAAAAACAATAACAACAAAGACAACGAGGACTTTGGTATAGCGTAGATGGAAGCAAACATCAATGAAATTCACAAGACCTGCTCATTCGGCGGCCAACGGCACACTGCCGATGATTCACGCGAACTTCAGCTTCGGAACGGAGTTACCCAAGAGCGTCTGCTATGCTGCGCGCCGCTGCTTCGGTAAAGTCCCGTGTCTCCATTTACGCACGCACGTGTGGCGCTGCGAGCGTTAGCTGTGCTCTCTGTCCCCTTCCCTCTTATGAAAGACTGTACTCTGTAGTCTTACCTCCCCTGCACTTTCTCCTCCGTTTACCTATCGATGTTTAGGTTTTGTCTTTTATTATATACATGTTTCCCGCGACCCACGCCACAGATACATGTTTCCGCGAAATTTCAATGTTCAACTGAGGGAATGGGAAATATATAAATGTTACGTATTTCTATATCTATATAAATATATTCCTCGTGGAGGGTAAACGATGAGGTCCAGGTGCGCGGATCAGAATTATGTTACTTTGGTTACATTTTATCATCGGAGGCACTTTGAATTTGATTATTGATTCCCGAAAACACTCAGTTGTCGATACAATAATACAACATTTTTTTTACAATACGCAATGAAGCAATTTACTATTGTAATAACAGCGCATTTTCATAGACTTTAAAAATTCGTTTGAAAAACGCATTTCATTTGCAAAAAATTACTTAGGTCAGCCATGTAACAACAGTTAGATTTTTAACAAGTGCTCGTCGAAGTTTGATGGTCTGGTATGACAAAATGATCACATTATCCATTTTGAATCAATTTTATTGGGTAAGGATGTACAATTTTGCTCGTATTCATACATTTAAATATATCCATAAATCAGACTGTTGTTCCGTACATTAAATTTGATTTGTTTCCAAAATGCAAGAGGCAACAAATCCCAACGCGTCCCATGTCTACCCTGATTTTTTATTCTTTTATCATAATATAACCCATTTTATCTTAATTTAAAATGAAAATATAGGCGTGTTGTTAACAAAACTTGTTTATTCCTACTTGGAAAGAAATAAATAATCAGCCACATTAAGACTAATACGTATTATATTGACTGAGTAAGCCATGCAATGTTCTAGTGCACATATCAGGATTCCCGTCTATATTAATCCTTTGACAAATTATACGCATGAATTGCTAAATACGTAGGTACACACGCCTTCTCAAGCACATATACATGTACGCACACGTGTACACAGATTAGGTACAGAAAGCAGCCGGCAATCGAGTTTCGAAAGGCTTTAGTATTAAGTACCTACTTACACCTGTACACGTGATTTCACCATACATCGTGGGCTATCATCGAAATTTAAATTTTCGAAGATTATTTTCCTAAAAGTATGAAATGAAAAATTGTTGATTCATCAGATTCCTTTTTATTTTACGAACACAAAAACGGGCTTATAAAGTAAAATAAACATTGTAGTAAAAAAACGTGTAGACAACATTCCATATATATATATATATATTTTTTTCGATATAGCTAGAAACATTTAATTTTCCACATTATCAATTATACTCTCTGAAATGAAACATTCCTACATCGTTTAATCACACCGCTACATAATATACTTTTAACGAATCCCGTACTAGGTAACGTCTCTTAATTCCACTGCTTCCGGTTACTCCCACCAAATGAGTTAAAAGTGACGAAAAATACTACGCATGTAATTAACACGCGCGTATATATTTATCGCTAATCCTTTGTCTCTCTATAGTTCATAATCTCGTTGCAACCGACCCGCCTCTTCGCGTTCCAACGAACGAAAACAGTTTTCACAAAGACACATTTCCAATTTACAATTAGCATCCGCGGAAAGAGCGACAAAGGAAGAAAAAAAAAAAATAAATAAAAAAACCACAGCCACGCAAAAAACAGCGCTGGGACATTCCAGGAAATAAAACACAAGGTACAGCTCGAGCTATGCGTATATTAGGATGCGTACATTGTGTGACACATATCCCGCCCAGAGCTATAAGGATGCGTCATTCGTTTTTCGCGGAAGGTAATTAATTAAAATTGGAGGGGTGTGGGAGGAAAATACAGGAGAGATATATTAGGATGTGGCGTGTGACTGGGAGGTGTGGGTGTAGAGGAGAAAGAGAACGGGTGCGCGGGGAGATGGATAAACGTTAAATGTGTACTTAAAGCTTGGCGTTTGAAGGGCACGCAGGCGTTCGCCGAAGTAGAATTGATCGAAGGGAATAATAGAAAGGATTTCTAGTGGTGTGGGTGATGATTGACGGAGCGATTGTCTTTGATTCCATTTATACTACATACTTGAGTGTGAAGTGTTTTTGGTGACGGAACATTTTTTTTCCTTCTTTTTAATTTACTGCGTTTAACGTTGATTTGGTTTCCCGAAACACTTGAACAAATTTTTTAATACTTTATCATTTTGTATGAGCATCGCTGTACATTACTAGAAAATGTTTAAGTAGAATTATTTTTTATACTTGTTATCTTCCAATTTAGGCGATCAAAAGACATTGTCGGTCGAGAATGCGGTAGACTTGATTGATCGGGTTTTTACTTGAATTTTAAACAAAGTGAATGTATTTTTTTTCTTTTTTTAATAAGAAAACGTCTAGGAATATGATAAACGCGATAATTATGTTAACATGAGTTATTTGAATTATTTTTACGAATGTACCAATACCAACTGAGCAATGTCGATAAAGCAGTTTACAGATTCACTGTCTTTTACCGACGAGCGGAAACAATCACATGGCCTACCGTTTTCTGATATACCAGGAATCTACTTTTCCTACACTGAATGTGTGATTCTCCATTGGTTAGGCAGTTTTTTCGTGTCGGTAAGGAAACTTCTTTTGTCACAAAGCACAGAGTACACGCCATAAGTAAAGGAGCATATAAATGCATCAAATTAATAGTGCAAATAAGGGGAAATTGGTACATTTTTAATGTTATATGAGATAATGTTAAAATGAGATGATGAAACACCAAAAAAGAGAATAAGTAGTTGAAAACGCCGTGGCACTATTTTTACAAAAAAAAAAAAAAAAAAAAAAAGGTGAGAAAGGAAATTTGGGGGAAGAGAAATTAAGAAAAGCGTGGTAGTGCTATTTCACCTGCAATTTAAAGCGTCGGAGGAAAAAAAAAGTGAGTGGGAGAATAAGCGGGACGACGCGACGGAGGTGCCAAGACATACAGGGTGAAGACTTTTTTTTTCGAAAGCACGTTTGGAAGTTCTCGTGTCTACAGGAGGAGTCGTTTTTCTTCAACTGCGTCTCTTTGATGTGACGCGCGCTCGAGACGAGATTTTTACTTCGTTTGCCTTCAAGGTGTTTTTCTTTAATTTGCGAGAGCCTCGAGGGGTGTTTATTTTTTTTTTTTCTTCTTCTTCTTCATCAAGATCTCAAAGTCAAAGCTGTGGTTTCATTAAAATGACAAGCCGAAGGTGTCTCCTTTTCATGTCTTTTATATGTATACCTGCCCGTATTTATTATTAATGTATGGTATGGTTGTACACAAAGAGTGAAAAGTTAATAACATATGCACCTGAATCGAAAAAAGAGTCCACGGATTATAAAAGAAACCTCGAAAGAAACCATTTAAATTAAAATTATTCTTCTATTCAAAGTAAAGTGAGGTACGTAATTTATTTATTCTGAAATGCATGCGTTAAATGAACAAAGAAATTTGTAAATCACAAGTATAGTTAAGAGTAAAGATGTGCTTTTCCGGCCTATTTCACGAATGAGCACAAAAACTACAAAAAAAAAACGAAACCTTAAAAAATTAGATCTAACAAGAGTAACCCAAACACAGAAGAAAAAATTGATTCAGCGACAATTTGCTGATGAAAATATACAGTTAACTCTATAAGTTTCTGCATATACGAAGCATAATATTAATGTTAACGACGCGGTTGACTCGAATAAAAATGTCATTCTAACTATACTCGTAATAAAGAAATGGCGCAAAGGTAGATTTTATTATTCTGTCAGTGGTACTTTTGTTATTATAAACAAGAAAATCAAAAGACAGGCGGTATAATGTAATCTGGTCGATCATTTACTTGATATGGTTGGATTAAAAAGAAATTTAAACACAACAAACTTGATGCTGGAAAAAATTACAGCTACCATAAAAACGAAATTGAGTTTTAAACACAATTTACCATTTTTGTTTGACAAGCACTTACAACTCGACTTATGACTAAGTGGTTTTATCTTTGCGATCTCGAATCTGTCGTCACTTTTTCCGACAGAGAAGCAATTGCCTATTAGCTCACGAATGTAACAAACAATAAAACAAACTGAAGGCTGAGTCCATCTGAGACCAAGGACTTTTCCCCGTTATGTGAATACAATTGTTGCTGCCAATTGCAATATTATTATTTCTAATACCTTCAACTCGACTCGTTCACCAATCAACGCATAAACTAAAAAAAAAATTGTAATTCTGAACCGCTTAGTCACTTATCTACTAAACTAATTGTACCAAAATCGACTCAAATGATCTTTAAGCCGTAATCGTTGCCACAAACGTGTACAGATTCACGAAGAGACACTGACACGATAGGTTTATCGTTTTGAAAGAACAAAATCAGGAACCCATTGAAAAAAAAGACAAAACAATCTCCCAAAAAGCTCATAAGCCCAATCGTGCCTTTTAAAACACACACAAATCGCAACGATGAAAAAGCCCATTCAACCATACGCGACAATGAGTGAACAACAAAAAAACAGGAAAAACAAAAAAAAAAGTGTATATGTAAATGAAAAAGGAGAGGCAAAGAAACAGCATCGGTATATTAGGGGGGGGTAGGGGGGGCGCAAGCTCCCCCTCCCCCTCCTTTCTTGCAAGCTCCTCGCTCCGTTCCATGCATGCGCAGTGAAAATCGGGGATCGGAGAAGGGGTACCCACACACGTATAACGGAGACACATCGGATGGGAGAGAGTGAGTTGCTCCGCGGTAGAGAGAGAGAGAGAGAGTACACGGGGATAGAGTAGCGGGCGCTCAGTCAGTGCGGCCTGTACGCTTACAGCCGGCCTACACCCCACAGTGGCAACAACATCAGCACCGGAGTCATTTCTCTCGTCTCGCGCCTCGTTCGGTCACACTCGCCCCACGCATATACCTATTATACGCCGTACGAACCGACCGTATTAGCGCGAGTGCGCGGGTTCCGCTGTTGTTGATTGTCCTTTGGACCCGAGCTTTACATTTTTTTTTTTTTTTTTTTCTTTTCTTCGAACTATTTTACGTGTGCCATGCCGATCGATGCATAAAATTGCGTTTGCCGTAGCCGAGAGAGGCGTGGGATTTGTTGATTGTCGGTGCGCGCGGTCGGCGATCAAGTGAAATTCGAAAAAAACAAACAAACAAACAAAAACAGAAAAAAACAAAAAAAATTTTTAAATATATTGATTAACGGGGAAAAAAAGGAGTTACCAAGCAAAGAGTTACATGCCGTCGTTAGATAACGGATGGACGGGACGGACAGACAGACGGATGGATAGATAGTGTTGCTGTTACTACTGCGAAGAAAAGGAGGAGACACACAGAGGGAGGGAGAGCTTGACGGAGAAGCGGCGCACTCCTAACCCCCTTTTTTTTCGGGAGCCAGCCGAGCCTCCCTCTTATACACGCCTCGTCGACTGAGAAGAAGAAAAAAAAAGAAAAAAAAAGAAAAAAAAAAAAAAAAAAAAAAAAAAAAAAAAAAAAAAAAAAAA
>NW_019379466.1:828521-868785 GCF_000648655.2 Copidosoma floridanum | reverse complement strand
CCCCCCCCCCCCCAACCACCCGTTCTAATGGATATTTTCCTCGGCAACTGACGTGGACTGGAAGCTGGACTAATACGGACGTACCCTACCCACATACACACAATACGTGGAACTCGCGCGTCTATGGGATTTGGCGCGTGGCTCATTATTTATAGCTCGTGCGGGGCACAAACGGGCGGGAATGTTATTTTCGTGCAGCTCGATGCTCGTCTCGGGTGATTAATCTCGTTGGATCGGCGCTAGGCATCGGGGTGTCAGTTTCGTCGATCGACCGTACCATTTGTACAGTGCACCTATCACGAAATATTTTTATCAGAAAGGGGTAATTAAATCGACACTCGATCACCCGTCCGGTAGTTATATGTACCCTCATCCAATGTAATTTTCACGCTCGCGAAAATCGCTCGGAAATTTATCGGCAGGTGCAAATTGACTCGCTAATGTGTTAACAACGAGCCCATGCCATACTGGCACGAAATCGTACGGATTCTTCGAGATTGGTGGTATTTTCTTGAACCTGCTCGGGATGCCAAGGCCATTGTTAACCGCTCTCCCGGAGCTTTTGGGTGAATAATGTTTCACCCGTTGTACGCTTACTTGAAACTAGCATCAGCTTTTTTGGGGTATACCGAGTACCGGTGCTCTTGGTCATCATCTCTACCATCGGAACAGAGGGTGGAGAAAAGCGAGAAAGGTCCCTTCGGGCATATAGATCCTCCGGCGAGATACCGCCCCCGGGAAGAGTGAATCTCGCCGCGTTCCTGCCAATTACGGGACCAAACTCCTCTCGGGGTCCCCCCCATCCGATACGTACATCCGGAGACTCCGCGAATCGATTCTCCGATTCAGCGAATCGCGGTGAGAGCACGACTCGAGGAAACACAATGGGAAAGCTTTCCGCCTCCTCCTGTGCCGCATCATGTCCCTCACGACCTCGGCTCCTTACGTGCATCCGACGCCATGTCCTGGGGCTGTTTTTTTTTTTTTTTTTTTTTTTTTTTTTTTTTTTTTTTATCAAAGCACCAGGAAAATCAGGGTCTTTAGAATTTATAGGCCTCCGCTTCGCTTTAAGGTCTCGTTGGCAGTTTTCATTTTTTCTTTTTCGCGATTGTTCGTAGCTCGAGTAGCCCGTTTCTTCTTTCGGAGTAATCGTCGCGCTGTCGTCGACGATTGGAGCAGTTGTTGTTGCTACACGGGCTTTGACACAAAATTAGGCAATTCCGAGGGAGTTGGAAGTGCTTTTTCTCTCTGTGTGGATGTGTTTTGCCGTCGTCGATTGTCCTTTGGATTGTTCCTTCTTTTCCGATGCATATATGCAAAAACTTGGGATTATATTTTTTTACCTTTTTTTCACTGATAATCCGTTTCAATCCCTTGACATGATTTTTCCTAAATAATTAGTACTTTTTTAAATAACTATCCGTTTAGTTTCGTTCACACGTCGAACACACAAGTACGTGCAGGATTATTTTTCGGACGTAACTCGCGATTTACGTATAAAACGATAGTCCCACCCTTAACCACCGGATATAAAAAGCCTAATCCGCTCGGGTGCGGTAAAACATAAACGAAGCACCGTTTAATCCTCTCCGGCGTAACTAAAAAAATACACCCTTAAAAAAGTTAAAAAAAGCAATCCTTTTTATTTTCCTTGCTCAAACCTACTTACAATTTCCGGAGGCGAGCGCACAAAGGGTCGGCGCATTACGCCCCCGATGCTGGAAAAATTCATCCATCGGGGAAAAGTATAGACGATGGAGGATAAAGGAACGGAAAGAAAGCTCCCATACACTCGCGGGCGAGCGCAATTTGCCGAGCCTTTGCTCTGGCCTTTGAGTCACTTTTCACCAAATGCAGGCGGGAGATGAGAAATCTCGCTCTACCGTTTCTTTTTCCCCATCCCTCGCCCACATCCTGGCCAAGACATTTCTTTTCATTCCCAACGTTTGTGAAAGCACTTCGATTCGAATCGAGAGTCAACGGGGAGAGGCTGTGCACGTGCGATGAGGGAGTATAAGAGATTGTTGGTGGTGGTGGTGGTGGTGTTGTTCGGACCTCCTTTCGGTTTAGGTATTTTCATCACGTGACTCGATTCTGCGATGAATTGGTGCTTGTTAGAAAACTATTTTAATCAAAAAGAGAAATTTTCTTTCTTTTTTTTTTTTTTTTTTTTGATTACCAAAAGCTATCACACGTGATGAAACCATCTTGTGTTGGACATTACGTCGGTTTATGCGAACAACATCACCCAAAGCTGTTTGGTCTTGGGCATAAAGTTATAATGATTCTTCAGCATTTTTACGTGCTCCTCTCAAATTGTGTGGCTTTATAATATATACCCTGTATACCAGATACGATACATCCGTACTCGCGTACTCGAAACGAGATAATGATGAAAAAAGAGAAGGAGAAAAAAAGGTAAAAAAGTTGTTCATATAATAACAAGTTACAACTTGTTAGCGATTTATCTTTACATGTAAACGAATTACGTGAAAGAATAACGACCCTCGAGCATTGGATAGGCACTATATACACCAAGGACATCTAATTAGCTTCCAAAGTAGTTTATAACGAGAGTGTAATATAACTGCTTTTAAGTTTACGATAAGTTTCTGAGCAGTTCCAGTTCCTCTTGTGCTTGTATATTATATACTTGTTTGGAGTCTGCTCCATCCTATTTTTTGCTTGGCGAAGTACCACATGTATTTGCTGCCGTTACGCAGTAAAGCTTATTATTTTTCCTTAATACTCTTGGCAATTTCTTGGCAATATATTTCCCTCTCAATTAAACATCTCGGTGAACTTTTTCAACTGCACGTAAATTTATTTTTATCGAAAAAGTTGCGTCGAGCGCAAGACGTGGATGCTTGTTTTTTTTTTTTTTAAATGTTTTTTGCCAATACGTAGACCGATGACGCTGCGGGTAGCTCCGTTGCCGCTTCCAAATGCCAAAAGCATCGAAAGGAAATTCCCCAAAACTCATTCGATACGGTCGGGCGCGCGAGAATTTTTCTACCCGCCTCCCCACCGAAACTCCCCTCTCCGGTCAATCAATCAGCAGCCAGTCCATGCGAGGCCCACCCACCTGATATATATATTGACAAAAATTCCCTGGGCAAAACATCCACGCACACGACCCGTTTCACCTTGACCCGGGGAAGATAGTTTTTCGAAGAAAAACAGACACCCTCCCCCACCCTCAATTAGCCCGACTCTCGCCTACCCCCTTTTACCTTCTTGAAATTTTCACGAAACCATCTTCGCGCGACCACGACCGCGCGAGCCCTGAAAATTCAATCTCGGCGCAAAAGAAGCACCGAATCGGCAATGGAGGGAAATTACAACGCCGCACACGACGCGGCAGAGAACAGGGACAAAGAAGCGCTGCTGCGGCGGACTGTGCACGTATATCTATAGAGAGAGAGAGAGAGAGAGAGAGAGAGAGAGAGCCGCAATGCAGGCTCGGTCCCGGCTACCTATATAAACGTGCTGCTCCTTTTCGCGTGTCCTGCGAAATAAAAGCCGCAGCGGCAACTTTGGTTGGTTTAATTTTGAATTTTCATCCAACCGGCTATATACGTGTAAAATTTTTGGTGAACTCGCGTGCGAAATCTGTCTCTTGTATAATACAATACCCGTACCCGATTACGGCTATGTGTATGCTCTCGGGCGAGTGAATTAACTTGTCCTTTGGAGTACGGTAATTTTGCCGAGGGGCTTTACTTTTTCAAGAGGTCGGACGGAAACGAGGAAAATCGGCGCAAAGGGTATACTTTAATGTTTCAAAAGCTTGGCTTTGTAATTTTCGGGTGATCGACTGTATTTGGACCTGTACCCACTGCTCTCCGCGCGGAGGGAAGTTATAGAAGAGTTTGTTTGTTGTTTCGCCTTTCCATTGATGCGCGTGTGAGCTCGTCGCAGTGGGGCGTATGGAAGGAGAAAAACAGGACGTGCTCGTAGCATCGGGAAGATACAAGTGAGCGGAAGCTGTACCGCAGTCGAAGTTTGGAATTTCGGTGCGAGAGCAGTGCCTCTTGAATTTTTCATTTCGTGCTTTTCCCGAGGAAAATGAGGTTTGTGCTTTTCTCTTTGCCTCTTAATCGCATTATTTTCCACATGTGCTTTCGTACGAGAGAGGGACCTTTCGAAACAGATAATGCTCCGACTTTGGAATACGTATTTATGAGGAATGAAATATGGGGCCGTGAATTTATGGATTCGTAGCCAGTGCGAGATCGGGAACGGGGCTCGTAAAGGCTGGTTTTTATTTCATACTTGGGAGAAGGGAACAAAAATTTATTGAGACGACGTTACTCTTCTGTGAAGGGGTGGGGTGGGGAAAAAAAAGAGTTACACTTTTATGGGTGTTTGATTTATAAAAGCAATTTCGTGTAATAAATTGTGGAAATCTAATGAAAAAGGGACACACGTGGTACAAATGAGGGAGATTGAAAGGAAAGAAATCGTAGGAAATCGCGTAAAATATAATGGGATGAATTATTTGCACCATCATCATGAACTTTCGTTTGCGTACAAAATGATCGCATCGCGTATATTTTTACAATTTTGCGAACGAAACGATCTAAGTGCGTATCAATGTCTCGATAAATAGTTATATATATTTTTCGAGACGTTTGCAGTCTTCTTCAATGATCTGGAGAATTAGCTAAAATCGTCCAAGAACACTTTGATAAAACTCGTATGATAAATTAAAAAAAAAAAAAAAAATGTGGAAAAGATTATCGAGTCTCTTTTCATGTTCAACAACATAAAGTAATACTTGAGTATATATACCAGATGAGCTTGCAACTTAAAGTACTCGTTACACAGATTGTTTCGAGTACCCTCGAATGGCTGAAAAGCAGCTTACAGACTTCCCTCGACATCATCGTGGTTGTAAGCTTCCAGAAAAAAATCAAAAGACAATAGAAGAGTCCCCAACACGGACGAAAGCCTCGCTAAATAAGCAAACACATGAATGCGAAATCCTGCACCAAACGTACACAAACGTGCACACGCACGAACCGCAACAAACTCTTTGCAGCCGTGGAGGATGAGCGGGAGGTCAGCAGTGGCGGGCGGCTTTTTCATGCACGGTAAATTTAGCAGAACAATTAGGTCGATTTGCGGGGCACGATACGTCTGCCTCTTCCCCCTCCCTGTCTGCTTCTCGTCGCTTCGTATTCTGCTTTTGCGTGGAATTTTTTTTTTAATCCGAGTGTCACGCAAAAATGCGCAAAAATGTATCGAAAAATCAATGGAGTGCAAAAATTGATCATAACTCCTTGTTTTGGCTTCAATGCAGTGGTGAAAGTTTCCTTCCGTTACCTCCCCCTACTCCTAACCCGTCCGAAGACTCAAGCGATATTTTGCTTTTAATAAGTACACTGCACACACGCGGAGGGAAGGTCAGTTCTCTCGAGCTCGATTGCTCTCTTTGGTGCTTGAAAAGAAGAGTCCAGTTAATTGGATGCTGCTGTTTTCTACTGTCACTCTGTTCCTGAATCTCCAAGTGTTGGGATTTTTTTTTCCCGTCTCAAAGTATTGCAAAATATATGGTTAGGGGGGCCAAATGTGAGCTTTCAGAGAAAGCTTGCAACTAGTGGAGCTTTTTCTGCCAAATCGGCTATTTCAAAATAAATTCAGTTGACAGTGAAAGTGTTAAAGGCAAGCCGAATATCCTTGTATTTCCCTCTCAAAGTAATAAAAGAATCATCTCTGTGACATTTTTCGTCGAACCATAGTATACAGGGTATACAGGGACGTACAGTTTCGAGAGATGATGCTTACACGCCCCAACGATTATATCGTAGTAGGTGTGCGATTGTAATGCAGTTGAAGTGCAATCGGCAGTGGAAATTGTTCGCGGCGAGAAGCTGATTCGCAAATTGCCGGGTGAGCTGTTACTGCTGCTGTTGCGGTGCTTACGCCACTCGGCAGTCGCTTGAGCTTAATATACCTGCTCGAGCAATTTCGTGATCTGTATTACACTTGATAGTTTTGAACTGTGTTTTAAAATTGCATCGAGGGGTGGTTTTTTTTTTTTTTTTTTTTTTTTTTCTCGTATACTACACTTGGTGGGAGGATAGTATGTTTGTATATGAGTGGTGATGGATATTTTTTGTCTTGCGGACCAAGTCAAACGATTATCCGACAAACGTAGTCAAACCACTGATAATGATTTTTGTGAAAATAAGGAATCTCTACTCGCGTTTTTTTCGACCCAGTAAAGAACTCAAAAAACCTGGGGAAGATAGGAAAGGAGTATATAGATAGGCACCATCGTACCCCGACACGCGGCGCGGCGGAGGTTAGGTCAATATTTGGGTCGACAGGTGCACTGCACGGCCGCGGCGGCGGACGACTGCGCCGCAATCCGGTCAAGGACCACATCACCGCCACGCGGGCCGCGGGCCACACTTGCGATACCTACCTCTCCGACAACCTCGCAGTTGTTTTTTTCGTTTTCTTTCTTTCTTTTTTTTTTTTTTTTCCCTCCATCGTCTCTCGCCGAGAATCGAGTAATTATTTTATTGGTTTGTTTTTCTCGTAAGTACGTATGTGTGTGTGTAAGAGAGAGAGAGAGATAGAGAGAGAGAGAGAGAGAGAGAGAGAACACTTGATCCCAACTTTTCAAAAGCGTGACGATTTTGCTACACAAGACATATTTGTACTCTTGCCCTCAAAGTGCGCACACACGTGCAAAAGAACGATTGAACACCGGCAGGTTAAACAGCGCAAGTAGTATAAGTCAGCGCGAGGTCAGACCCCGAAGCGATACTGCTTATTCCGCTGGCAATTAAATCGCCTCGCCACGGCTAATCCATTCGTTCCAATTACACGGACGGATGGCTAGCGCCCCTCATGCCCCCCCCCTCCCCACCTCCACTTGCCTTTCATTGTTTAAGAGTTGTAACGAAGATTAAACGCGTGTAGAGTCTGAATCGCGGATTGGTCAATTATGAGTTTTCGATTTTTTTTTTTGGATGTTTAATTGGGAAAGCCTCTTTGATTGATTGCTCATTTTTTTAAGTGGGAAGGGTGTTGTTAATTAACTCGTGTAAATGAAAATTGATGGACAAAATGCACCCGATCAGAGAAAACGCGACGAAACTTTTATTTTTATCGATGGATTTCAAAGTGTGATTGCATAAACTTATTGGACGTATCTTTGGATGAAACATCGATTTTTCCTTGGCTCAAAGTGTTCCCTATCTGATTCGTGAGTCAAAGTCGTTGAGAGAAATGGGCAATACAGCGCACGAACGCTACATCATCAGTATTCGTGTAAAAATCACACGCACCTAGATTTTATTTCGAATGAAAAAAAAAAAAAATTTAGCTGTGATCTTGTAAGAAAACGACAGCGGAAAGGCACCACCTGAACCCTCGATTACCATTTGCCGCACCCAACCATCGCCCTGTGAAAAGAAAAAATAATAATCCGACCCTTTCATCGCCGCGGAGAGGACAAGGAGTCAACGAAGAAATCCAAGGGATGAGGGTGTCGCTCGCGGCGTCGCGTATCGATTCCCAACGTCGTCGGCGACAGCGGCCCGCGACTCCGCCTCGAGACTACAACGGCGCGCCAGCAGCAGCGGGAAGTACTTACCCCACCGTCTCGGTGCGGCCTCAAAAAATCCTGATGAAATATTAAACAGTCGTGCGCGCGGCTGCAAAGACACGCTCGTCTGACCGATTTTTCGATACGTCTATACAATATACGCGCGTGTGGCAGGGGGGGGTGGTACAATGTGGTTACTTCCGGGACTATAGGCTGTTGGTTTTAGTCCCGTGACAGCGTAGTTTAGCGGGTGCACGTGAGTTGGATCGCCGACAGCGAATCGCCGTATACATGTTGACCGTGTGTTGCGTGACTGCTTTTTTCTCATGGGTCTCTAAGTTTTATTTCTAAAGCCGTTTTTTTTTTTTTTTTTTTTTCAAATTCTCGTGAAGGTGATTTTGGGGTTATCGGGTGAATGTTAATTGCCATGGCTATCCCTTCGACTGAAAACTCGAAAATCATCTCCCAATATTTGCTCGTTTGTTTGCGTGCATGTTTACACGTTTATGCCACCGAGTTTGGATGTTTGCGCAAGAGTCGCTCGGCGAATCTGATTATCTTATGGAATTACAATTATACGTGTGCTGCTTGGAAACCGTATTTATCGTTCTCGTTCAACTTTTACGACTCGCGTAGAAAAAAAAAAAAAAAACAGCGTCAGCCAGCCAACAAGTTTTTTTTAAATCTTTGTTAACTTGATGAGTGAACATTGTCACGTTAATTGAAATTTACCAGCCTCTGTTTACTTGTTATTTCAGTTAATTTTTTATACGTTTCCACATTTTTGATGATTCCCTTTGATTTGTCTTTCATTTAACTTCATTCATCAACAAACAATCGATTCTGGATTAAAAGTGACCTTCAGTTTTACATTGCGTGCACGCCCATGCGTAGTCGATGCGCATTCAATGGAAGGTACGAATATTACTTTCTCGCACCTATCGCCCGTACACGCACGTACGTAGACTAAAAAACGCTCACTTATTTTTGTTGTTGTTTGTTAATTAATCGCTGCCCGCGATCTCGTTTAATACCGGGCGCCCGCCGAGATTGCTTGGAAGTTTATGGGCAGTTGTGCGCTTACCAGGAGCCTTACTCGATAGCCATCTGGATATATCTTTTCCTCGAGGGAGTCCTTGATCGCGATCTAAATTGTCACTCGGCACGCGACCGATTCTCTAATGAATGTCAATGCTAGCCACGGGATTATTCTCTTTCCTCGCGATTTGTGGAAGGTGTACATGCTACTTTATTTTATTTTATTTTTTCCCTTGAACAATTGTACTTACGGATTGTTTAACTTTTTAAGGGATATAAGAAAAAGTTCCCCTCCTTGCACGATCAAAGAGAGCTGGTTGTCTGTAACTTTTGTAAAAATCCATCAATGACGAAGGATGTAATTTTTTTCTGGAAATCTGTCATCCTCCCCACTGTATCCCCCCCTGATATGGATGCCTACACTTATTCTCTAAAAATTCATAAAAACGTACATCTCACGCCCAAAGATCCATCACTTTATCGCTCTCTGATCTTCCGACAGTACTGCTACGAGGTCAATTTAGCGTATTCTAATTACCAGGGCTCCTAGACCTCTCTTGGAGCGCGCATGTACTCGTAGTAATTGCGCTCAACTTTTCTGGTTTGGTAATCGTATACCGTAGGAGCAGCCTCGCGTGATTTATTCCTCGGTGGGGACAATTAATGGCCCCTTTTCGAGCTGGCGCCGTATGCCGAGCTCATTAACGTTTCGGCATTTTGTTCCCCCCCTAACATGTGCTTAAAACAGTAGGTAGTTGAAATTTCATAAGTTATATGGCACGGGCGTGACTGCCATGGCAGACGAGACGTATACGTGCGTATTAATTTAGGTTTATTCTCGTCACTCCAACTCAGACACAGGTCTTACACGAGAACGAGAGCCTCTTGCACGTGTATGTAGGTGTTGTTTTTTTCGAGGTCAATGAAGAATTCGCGAATAAAAAATCAATGGCCCAGATGCAGGTGCCAGCGGGCAAAGGTCATTTTCGATGAGTATGACTATTCGAGGTTGACTTTTGCACGCGTAATCGATAAAAATCGCTCGACTGGAGTTTGGATCCCTTTGAACTTGCGTCGGGCATGTTTTCCGAATAGCTGGTGGATCGAGTGCGCTTCGCTGGACAAGCAAATTTTCCGTGATCTGATTTTAATTGGCCGAGTTGATTTTCGTAGCCGATCGAGGGTCATATTGAGAGATGTATCTGAATTTGTTTTTTTTTTTTCATACAACTCTACGTTATTTTATAGGTTTACTGTTGCTACTGATAATACTGTAGGATTTCAATTATCAGCTCCCCTTTTCACTCACAAAAATAAAAAGTAATAAGCAATTTTTTTCGGCCGTTGAAACAAAAAAAGAGGTAGATCAAGAGGCAACAACAAATTCTCATTAATTAGATCTCACGCTCTTGAATTCATTGAATGGGGTAGCCAGTGCTTCTCCCTTCCAAAGGAAATTAATAAAACTTTCCGCGTTCCTGAGTCAGTGCGTTTATTCATTTTTTCAACCCAAACGTACGTATAAGAGAAGTAATAAAAAAAAAGCTGCCAAGCCAAAGATCAGCCGTAGGCCTGAAGGTAGAAAAAAAAAAAAAAAAACCTTCGGTCCTTGCTTTCCGACTATTTATATCACCGGAATAAAGTAAAATACCCATCTGCCCGCATACCTGTGCTGGTTTGCAATCTATAGGCGCCGTTTGAGCGACTGCCAAAGCCAAAAAAGAAAGGAAATATCCGCCAAAGTCCCCGTAACCTATAAATAAAGGCCACCGATGCGAAATCATTACTTCTCTTTTCCTCTCCCCCCCCCCCCAATAATTCCTCACCGATGGAGACACATTACAATGTGTATCTTCCTTTTAACGAAAGAGGCAAGAGGCCCACACACGTCAGGGGAGGAGGAAGAGGAGAGAAAAAGAGGATTCGAGAGTTCGCAGTAGTACAGCTCAAGCACGCGTCAGACGCGCCCGCGTATGCCAGGAGAATTCGGCCCTGTTTGAGTCCATACACTCTTTCTTTCTTTCCTGCGCGCGTGTGTGTGTGTGCAGGAGTAGATTCTCTCTCTCGAACAATATGTAGTGCACACGCGGGAGAGCATCAACATTATAAGGACGAGAGAAGGGATCCAGGGGGGGGAGAGGGGGAGGGAGGCTAATGTGCTTGTGCATGCGCAACGCGGCGTGGCGAGCATACACACACACAAACACAGAGAGAGGGTATGTTCAGCAGTGTGTTCTACAGTGTCCCCCTCCCGCCCCCGGTGTGTACTGCGGATATGTTGCGGTTTGCCCCTCTTCCTCCGTAGGCCGCCGCCCAGACGCTACTCTCTCTCCGTGTATATCCGTTACCGCGGGTTTGTTGGTGCCTTGGCAGCCTCACCTGAGGGCGCGTCTTCCTCTGCTGTTTCGGACAAACAGGGTGTACGAGGGGGTTGTTGCGTTGTTCCCGCAAAGGGAAACCTTTAGTTGGATCTACCGTCACAGGAGGATCCTTCTACGTTGCCCGGTGTATACGAGTATAGGTACCGACTGCGGTTTTAATCGACTGGGAGGGGGGGGGGGCTAATGGCTCCGGTTCTAATGAGCTCGCGGTGCTTTGAGGGGGTTCCGTGTTGTCGAAAAAGCTTAGGGTTTTTCTTTTCCTTTCGCACCGAGGGATCAATAGACGGTGAGTAGGGTGACGCAAGATTCGGAGTTATCCCCTCCACCCTTAAAACAGCGGCCAACAACTGCGTGCGTGGGCCGTAAAACAAAACAATTCAGCCGCGTTGCCCGAAACGAAGAAGGATGTGTGTCTGGTGATCGTTGAGGGATAAATAAGGTGCGAAGCATCGAAGGATCGATAAAAAAATTAAAAGGTAGATCCTTGTCTCTTGATCCTCCTCCTGATTTGCTTGAGCGACGCCTTTTTTTCGGGGCTTAGCATTTCCTCTTCTTGTTACCGCTCTTCGCTGCATTTTCCTTACAAAAAACTTTTTTTTTTCCGCACCCTTCCAGCGTTTCTCGGGAGGGCAACTTGAAACGCGCAGTTTCCCCGACACCTGCCTGCAAGTGTGATATGTGGATACAGCCAACAAACGATCCAAGTTTTCATCTTCGGTATCGATTGAAATTGCATTAGTTTTTCATACTTGTACGATTCGCGGTATATAACTCGCTTTTCCAGACCCAACGTTAATAATAAAAGATAATGATGGGTGGGATTGTACATGCACTCGATATCAAAGCCAAACAATTGTAGGCGTTACAATGGATAATACATACATACACATACTTACGATACCGCATCGTTATCCGGAACGAATTTTTCCTGGAAATCACACTTACATGTATTTCTCATGTTATGCCTGTACACGTGCAAGTGTATGCATTCGAGAGCTGAAATAAACGTGATGTCTTCGGAGAACTCGTTTCTTTTTTCGAGCGATGGGGGAAAAAAAAGATTGTTGAATTGGCGCCTCCTCAGTTGATGATACTACCATTGATGCATAATACAGGGATGAAATAACGATACACTTCCAAATGTATTGGGAGGAGGGATACTTTCGGAGGGAAGTAAAAAAGAGACTCGAGAATCCAAATCGCCACCAAGACCATTAATCTTCGAGAGAAGGAAATAGAAAAAAAAAAGAGAGAGATGTAGAGGAAGAACACGTGCTTGTACTCGAGGTTACTGGTAAACAGATCGATAGTGGACATGTTTCGTGGGTACATGTAAAATTTTTTCGCCCTGCAACTATGATGATGATGATGATGATTGCTGGTTGAAGGGTGATCGATTGGGCGATCATTTCGTGATTTCCGTCTTTTTACTTCTCGTTGGATTATTTTTACTCACGCGCTTATTGATTGGCTTGCCTGGTGGATATCGCAGTCAAATCGGTGGTGTAGAGGAGAGAAAAATAAAGGACGAAATAATCCGACAGCACGTTAAACACAATACATGTAAAAATGATAAGTTTACGACTTTTGTAAATTTTACTTTTATCGTCAGTTACGATGAGTTTGTGGTGTAAGTAACCATACTAACGCCACTAGTGGTAAACAGATGGTGTCTATAAAAACTTTTGGTATCTTTCCTCTTCGAACTAAAAATCATTAACGTATGCAACGCATCAAATCTATCGACAAAAAAAAAAAAAAAATTCCACACCCTCGTTGTGCGTTTTACAAAGATGAAAGTGGGGAGAAAAGGGATGGAAAGAAAATTGGAAGTAGTATTCATCGGCGTATGAGCTCCTATATTCGGGCGCGCTCGGTCGATGCATTCGTTTTTGCCTATCGGTTATCTATTTTCGGCGAAACGTCGGGAGCAATACGGGGGAGGGGGGAGGATTTCATTTCGTTATTAAAAGCCGTGAACCAGAGAAACGAGAGGGTTGAGGAATCGTGTCGGGCTATATTCTCCGGGGGTGCCCTCTTTCTTACTGTTCGTTTATTTTGTGTATTTTGTGTTTGTAAATCGAAATACCGGGTGTAGATGTTCTCGTTTTCCTTTTTTAGCATACCAACGCACACTAGTCGACGACTCGTTCGCTTTCCATGTTCTTCGTATCCATCGGAAGTCTTTTCAAATCCATTAATGTCCTCTATATTTATTTAAAACTTTTAGTTCATTAGGACTTTTTTCATTCGCGCATCGATGGTAAATACAGTACGTCATCAAAAGTAACCGGTCTACATTCACATGTTCCCTTATGTCACGTACCGATTTATCAATACCGATTGAATAATCCAACGGAAACTCTTGATGGCTCCAAAATACACCCGAGACGGGGCAAAAATACACCGATCTATCCTCGTACCCATATTATCACCTATACAATCACGTTATAGCACTCCACCGTCAGTTGTACGCCACGGCTATTGTTAGCAGATTTGGTTACAGTATACTCGCATATCATTGGCTATTTTCAAACCGAATGGTCCGCCATCGTTTGCGGGGAATCGTCGATTCAGTAGAAACGTAAGCGTCACGTCAGACGCGGAGCTTTTTCGATCCCGTGCAGTCGACAAGGGGGGAGGGAGGAGGTAATCGCGCACACGGCCGTGATCATCGTGTACACGGGCCAATCTCGAGATCAGGACACGCCTGAGTTGCCGCTGCAGTGCATAGAGTAAGCCTGTATGCCGTCCTCCTTGCACACACGCCCGCAGCGGGAGGAGGAGGATGGACGCGGGCGAAGCGAGGCTTAATCGAAGCATCGCCGGCTGCCATGCCGCGTAATGGCCGTGTACAGCAAGGCATCTATACGCTGCTGTTAGGGACATCTGGGCTTTCCTCCAGGATATTATGTGCTGGGGGGGAGGGAATGTGCATCGGGGCGGTGGCGCGGGCCGATCGGCAGCCCATACTGTGGCTGTGCCATCACGATGGTTATGATGATGATATGCTCCGATGGTGTACATATCGCTCGTAGCTTGTAGATGCGAGTGGTGACGTTGACCATCATATGAGTGGATGAATGGCTTCTCTTGGTTATACCTACGCACAGTAGAGCTAACGGAAATATGGGTAAAGTGCAGCAGCATGAAAATATGGAAATAATAATCCAAGCTAAGGTATCAGAGATAACTGTAGAATTTATCGGTAGCTGAGAGTTTCGCGCACTGTATCATCGTGCCTTATCGGGCTTTTCGTTTTTTGTTTGCACCGCAGATTTCACGAAAACTACGAATTCTCACGTTTCCACGCGTGTCAAACAGACGAAAGAGATCTGTATGGACCGATAAATCGGCGCCGACGAGGTTTAGCAATATCCGAATAGATGAAAAAAAAACAAAAAAAAAAGTACCTACAGTATTTATTACACGCGAGTCTCGGAAAATTGATTTCCGTCCGATGAAAGCACATTGCATCGTTCGTTCCGGCCGTGTATGTTCCGTGCACGTGACGCGCATAGGCATAGGTATACACCTACGACATATCACTGCCGTTTTATGAATAATGAACAATCGCACGTGTATAACCCGATGGCATATATACATATATATGTGTGTGTATGCACAAAGGGAGGCCGTTCTATAGTTTAATAGCACACATGGTTTACACCTACGGCTCGCGTCTAGCGCTACTTTGCCGATTAAAATTCACGCGCATAATTTGAAACGAGTTTTACGGATTGTTTTTACGCGACGACAAGCACTTTTTACGATATTACACCATTCTTGGGGGTGATGAAGTTTCACACGCGAAAAAAGAACGTTGTCGCTTCGAGGAATTAACAAAAGCACCCCTGTTAATGAATCAGGGGCTCTGCTGTGTAATTTCGATCACGCGACCGACACCCGTGACGGGAAAAAAATCCAAAAAAAGTCACAGGACTCGGGAATAAAGTAATAACAATGGTACGCACGAATCAAAGAGGGAGTTTACTGCGGGTAACATGCATACATACAGCGGGGGAACAGCAAAGTGCAAGGGAGGGTTTAATGCTCGGTGCGCACGCCGATAGGCCGGTACTGCATCCAAGTGCGGGTAGCACGCGTGCAGGTGGGTACACACCAGAGGGTTACGGATGGCCCATGGGCACGCTAACCCAGTGACGCGTCTAGGTCAGCCCCTGCCTCTTTCTCTCCGACCGCAGAGCCACACTGTTTGTCAAGTTGGGTGTGTATAGGTACACGTAAAAAATAGGGGATCACGCCAGCCTGGGTTGCAGATCGCAGGGATTTTCGGGGGTGACGCGTTTCGTGCGCTCCAGGGAGGTTTTTTTTTTCTGTATCGAGCCGAGGGGCAATTTATTGGATGATGCGACGCGCGGCTGGGGAATTCGGGTGTCTTGGTTCATCGGCTGCCGCGGGGATTAATTCGAGGATTCTCGGGGGATTCGGGTTTCCGTTCGTGCGTTACAGAGCTCGCGATGATTGTGAATTACGTCCAAGGGTACACACGTATTTTTATTTATTTATTTATTTTTTTTTTTTTTCGTTGCAAGTGTCGGGGTTTGGGGAAAAGCGTTGTTTTTTCACTAACTCGGAGAAAAAAAAAAAAAAAAAAACAGGGATGCAGGATTTCCGTTGGCAAAGACGTCTTACTTTCGTCAAAGTGAGAGAATAATCGCCACATACGCGTGCAATGATGCATCAAACAGCATTATATACGTGTAATACGAAAAGCACGCCATCGATCCAAACATACGTATGTACGTATACCTATACGCGTTTATTATGCACGTGTATGATAATAATACAGGTGTACATGCAGCAGTCGGTGTAGAAGGAGGGTTTGTTTGAGAGATTCCGTAGGTGACGGGAGGGATAAAGTAGGGTGGAAACGTTTACGACTCGAGGAAGCGTATTTACGCGTACCCATCGGTCTAACGATGCGGAAGGAGCCCTTCCTCTTCCTCGAGCGGAAGTACATCGTAAAACTTGCCTTTGGATCTGCGTTTTATTGTTGCGAAATGCAAAAAGAGCCGATAAGGTATAAGGCTCTCGAACGCTCGGGCTGGATACTACGGGGACATTTTATTGGGTCGTGAATTTTTCTTGTTTTTGTTTCGAGGGTCGTTTCGGTTGCCCTAGCGGAGAGGGCAAGAGGAATTATTTCACCTACTCCCAGTAAACAATGTACTTTGATGCCTGATTTTTTCCAAATGTAGCTCGTTGTTTTTTTCCTCCTTCCAAGTACAAATTTTAGAAAGGGAAACACCAATAACCCACAGCTCGTATGTATATATCAAAGCCTGCGCGTAAGTTTCGTTTGTCTATCGAGTCTTAACAATCACGTGAAATTTCGCATGTTTTACCATCAAAGCGTTGTCGAGGGTTTCTAGTAGCTGTTATTCTGTCGCGTGGAGTGTAATACACGCTGTGTCGGTAACGCGACAGCTATTTACATAGAGTAAGTGGAGGAGGAAGAGGAAAAGGAAGCTGTGGGGGACTGGAATTGTGTCGGCGCTCCAATTTTACGTGTACATACGAGACGACGATTACAGCGCTTCGCAAGTGATGCAAGTTATATATGCTCTCTTGTGTTTAGGCAGTAACATTTTTAACAATTTTAAGCCTTTTTGAAAATTAATTAATGTATTTTTCAGTAACGTGTACGCTTATCTGTGCTGCCTTACTGACAACCCCAGCTACAGAGCTAACGATTGATCTTGCCTTTGTTGCGATTTACATAGCCGATAACTCATCGTGACGAGCCATAAACTTGAATCAACAAAATCACTTTTTTTATCCCACTCTGCTTTGTAAACTCGAAAACAATAGCCAAGGGGAAATACATATCATAAAAAACACGTGTCGTTACGCTGTTCAAACTATTTGTTTGAGGGTACATGTTTTTAATGTCATTTTTCCGACTTGGAAAAAAAAATTAATACATTTTTCTGGAGTATCGTCAGACGATACACGTTTTTGGAAACATAATTTGCAATTGATACGTTTTATTCTAAATTATTGCGAGCCAATGAGTTATAAAGATAAATGTTTGTTGAAACATCACCATAAATTAGTAAAGATAATGTTAGTTTTCCATGAATAAAGTCATAAAAAAAAAAAAAAAAAAAACTTTGATTTTTAGGACGAACGGAAAATGAGGGCCCGAGGCCAGAGGCCCGAAGTGATGTAGAGGAGCCAACAGACCGGAGAATCAGTATCGCAGTCGGAGCAGTAGTGGTACAGTTAGTAGCGTAGAGGAAGATAAATAGAGAGAGAGCAAAGGTGTCCACCAGGCAGTTATCGTCCCAAGGTTTTGCTTCCACGTCTACCGTCGCCGGCTTCTCGGCGTCCACTTCGAACCCTACGTGGTTCAACATCCTTCCCTTGGCTGGAAAAACCGTGAGTTCTCTCGATATTGTTACTTGGAGGTTTTTCAAACAATTACTTTTTCTTTCTAGTTTTTTTTTATTTGGAGCTGCGTTAAGGGCGGGTTTTTCCTTGTCAAGGCTGGAGGGGGTAAATGGTAACTCCTATATTGGTACTGACACACGATACGAGAGCAAAATGTATGAAACTCCCATACAAGTGATATATAAGTACTGACAACGAGAAGCCTCGTGTCGTTCATTCGCCTGTCCAGGGAAATTCGTTTCAATTTGTTTTCCTGCGGAATTGGCAAAACTTTTTTTCTTCTTCAAAAATAACATAAACAGAGAAAACGTGAGAGAGGGAGAGAGAGAGGAACTAATTTTCTCCTTCAACGATAGCTCTCGCACCCCTTTTATACGCGTGCAATACGTACAACGTCGAGTAGGCACGTATGCTTGCTCTCATTGTGCCCCACTTGAATTTCTCATAAGCGCGCATGTACATGTATATTATACCTATTGCATCCAGAGAATAGGAAAATGGATGGATATACACACGTATCCACGCGCGCATCATGTGAAGTGAGCACGTATATATACGTACACGCGTGCTTGAATGCGCACTCGCAAAGTTTCTCGAGGGTTGTTGCTGGAGTGCGTTGTGCACACGGATGCGATACTTGAGTTTTTTTTTTTTTTTTTTTCATTTATTTTGTCCTCGAAATTTTTCCCTTTCGTCATTTTTGCGCTACTCCCCTTTAAAATCTTATTTTCCGACACTGACAATTAGTAACGTTGTCCTAATTGCAATATACTTTTGACAAGCACTCGCGTGCACATGTCTACACCCCTCGTCCTACTCTACGTAACACTGTTAACGCCAGCCATCCTCATAAATGTCTGAAAATTTAATACCAAAGTTACACGTAGAGCCCCAAAGTTCTGGTTACATCGTCCCACAACGCGCATCTATTATTCAAAATGTAAATAATTTTCACAAGTATTCGAACAACAAGTTCTCAACAACAACAAGACCAGTGTAGTGAAATGTTTAATATTTAATCAAAAGACTGTCTTTTTTTTCTTTTTTTTTCCATTCCATCTCGTTTCGTAGCAGCAACGACCCATACCTGTCAACTCGTCCCGCGTATCCTTACAATGAAAAAAAGAAAAAAAATCAGACAGCGTCAAAGCTCACGCGTCGACAGCCTCCAATCACTGCAAGCTCTCGCTCGTCCGCACAAAGAAGCGTATATATACACATACATATGGGGACACTTCCAACCCGGGCATATTACACGTAGTGATACGCGTCGCGGAGCAATATGGGCTACAATAGGGGCACAATTTACTAGCCAACTGCCGTTGTTACGTGTATAAGTATATGCTTCTGCCCTCCGGGCGACTGCAGCTCTCTCTCTCTCTCTCTCTGTGCGCTCTTCCTTCTTCGTTACTCTGCGTCGCGTTGTTACCACTCGACATGCGTATGGTATAATGTACCAACAGCTAGTTCTTCGACTTGCGGATCGAAAAAAGCTTTCGCAGCTCATTGGCGGGTCGTTTCATCAACCATGTATATAATATATACGGTACGTGAAAGTGGTGTAAGTACGGTGGATCTGGACTTTCGTGGCGAAAGCTCGTCGTTCGAGTGTAAGCTTGATTTTTCGCGCGTACATTTTGTAACGTTGCGAAAAATCCAAGCTCACAAGGCAATGCTCATTGTAAGTTTGGAGCTTTTGGATTTTTGGGTGGCTAGTGGGTAATATTTGTCTGCTGTAGATCCGAAGGGGAGAAATTTACTGTAAAATATTATTAGGTGTACATGTATGTACTGAAGAGGAGGTGCAAAGTTCAATGGAGCTTTGAGAGCGCGGTTGACGCACGACGTTACGTGCGACGGTGTATAATGTGCTCTAGATTCGATGTGCACATATCTATACGTGCACTCAAGCGGAGATTGCTCCAAGTGTGTAGGTATATTTATGTATGTGTCGTTATGAAAATTACTCCGTGTCATACCGTATCATTTGCTTACTCTGTTTTTGTTTAATCTGCAATTTCATACATATAATGATGGATTGATTCATTGGTACATGCAGTACGTACTCACGTTGTCGTATAATTGTGTGATGTATCGAAAAACACGACAAATGGTACCGCTCGTACTCAAACTTGGGCACAATCATTTTATGGGATTTTCAACATTGTTTTTACGGACTAAATTCCATTCCACTAATTAGAACATATAATATTAAGACAATCAATTTTCATCCGATAAATTTTAATCAAACATTTAAACACGCTATCTAATACTTTGACACTTTTTCTTTTCTCAATTGTTTTTACTTTTGAACTGTAATATGTTGTTTTTATTAGAAAAATTTTTGTTGTAACGTTCTTTCGTGTAAGTAGCAGTGAAATAAAATTTCATTTGGGACAAACCATGATCTACATTTTTAGAGAAAAACTACATTAAAAAAAAGTCATTCGTGTCTAAGTCCATTCGTGCTTCGACGCGTTAAAATCTTTCTCATTGATGAAAGAACCAAGGCAGCACTTTGATGCTCGCAAGCTTCGGTGAACGAACAATGGTATTCCGCACGGCTGTGTGCTTGTAAAAAAAAAAAAAAAAAGTATACTTTGAATTGTCTTTGTTTTTTTTGACGCCAATCGTGATCTAGCACATTACTCACGCTGCCGTCGTAAACGTTAAAAATCTACGCCCAACGAGATCGAGAAACAATATAGGGCGCCAAAAAAAAAAAAAAAAGAAAAGAAAAAAACAAAGAGCAAGCATCGGTATAGCTGAATTGAGTTTCAATCGAGAGAGTAAAAAGAGCGGTCGCGCGGAAAAGGACGCAGCCGATAAACCGATAAGTAGGCGAGCTTTTCGCGTAAGCTCCCTTCGGAGAAGAGATATCCGTTACACCAACAGAAAGAGACGGGGAAAGAAGTCAGAAGAGAAAAGATCGTCCCTTCCTCCCGAGAGAGTAAAAAACTTGCACGCGAGCGAAATCAATTTCTTTTTCTTCCCCCATGATACTCCGCGCGCCCGCGTCCAACTTTCTCCTGTTCCTTTTTTATATTCTTCCCTCGGAGATGAGACTCGCTTCCCCTCCTTCCTTCGACGACGTACCGAGTCATTTTCTCCCCTCGAGTTTTTATCTCCGCGGAAGAAAAAGCACAGGTGGTGGTGCACTTGGAGATAATCTTCTCGGCGGAAGGGAGGGAGGGTCCAATAAATTTCCTAATAAACTCACGAGCGTTTACCCATCACTGTGCGCAATATATGGGGAGGAATGTATGTTTTACGGGACGAGGGAGAGCAGTTTTTTGATGGATGCCGGTCTCGCTTCATCGTTTGCGTGGAGCTTGTAAATGCTCGAGACTCCGAGTACTCGCTGAGAGTTGGCGCTTCGATTTCGTTGGGAAAATCCACGCGTGGGTTACGAGCAAACGTGATTGGAGTATAAAGCTGTACCACAGTGAGTTTTGGGATCGATTCAGGAGATAGCAAATCGCGGGTGAATAAAACCTTGTGCAGGGCTGAGGGTGCAAATGAGGTGAAAAATACACGAGTTGCGGCGCGTGTCGAACCAGGGGGGTGGCTTGAGTTTGGAGTTGTCGAGCGATGACTTGACGCGGGCGTTCTTCGAGGAATGTAATTTTTCGAGTCCGTTGAGGTCGTGCTGCGCGTTGCAAAGTTAAAAGAATTTGTTGGGCTGGTCGATAAAATCGATCAATCGTGTGGTTGTGAACGAGTGAATTTTTTTCACTTTTATTTTATGGCTTAAAAAAAAAAACTAAAAAACCAAAAAATTTACTAAAAAACCGTCGACGCGTTGAATTTTTCAACTCAGTGTATTTTACTTACAAAAAAGTTTTAGCCAACTTTTTATATAAATATAGCCCCAAATCACAATACAGTATAAACAATAGTTTTCAATTAATAGAAAAACTAAAAAACCAAAAAATCCCATCAAATTACAAATTTTTTAGTTTAGATGTTACAGCCCTCTTTAATAATATACATATCCCCCTAATAGTTTCAGCCCTAACTAAGAGATGGCAACATTAAGGCATACATATAAATTTATCATGTACAGAATTTATAGATATTATAAAATTTATTTTACAAAATAATTATTTCGTTTTCAATAGATCATGTTTTAAACAAAAGTTTGGCTGTGCAATGGGTAATCCTCTTAGCCCCATACTTTCTGAATTGGTAATGAANATATATATATATATACATCTAACGTTCTCTTATTAAAAAACATGTTATTCAAGAAAAAAAACAAAACCCAGTAACCACTAGGACCCTCCCTGACACCGGTTAGAGCAGCACTTATTCCAACCTCTCCTAATTCTTCTCGTTTCCCAATTAAGTGTCCCTTGCGCTTTCCCCGACACCTTCGGCAATGTTCCCCTCCATTCAATTACAGTTCGACTTCGGAAACAAAATCGTAGAGGCGTATCCACCAATTAAGCATCATTTTCTCTCGCGATAAAAAGAAAAGCAATTTTTTTTTTTTTATTAAATCGCTAAACAACGATCGTGTGCGAGCGTGAAATGAAGGTACGTCGCGAATATAATAGCGTGTGCCTATTCCATGCACCGGGGGACCGTATGTGGAGCGAGTACTCGTGGGTGCTTTCGTTAATTACGTGCACATGTAGAAGGAGGAGGAGCTGTTCAGCTTACACACAGTAGCCCAGCAAATTAATTCGGCTCCGGCGCGCTTCTTCGTCCCATCGTATATATGTACACACGTGTGGCCGGCTCCATGTACATACGTATGTATATGATGTACGTGCAGGCACGCGAGCTCACGTGCTTTGATTCTATGTGTGGGTGTTATTATTATTACGTAGGTGTACGGTTTGTGAGTTAAGTGCTCGTTGGAGATTCGCTTCCAAACCTTGCGTCGGAGAGTTTATTTTGGTCTCGTGGAATGTCCATCTGAGAAAAATTATCACGAATTTTAGAGTATATATTATTATGTTGTATACCCATTGAAAGTTGTGTGTACGTTATAACAATCACAGTAAAACGAAGTAAAAATATATCCATTTAATGTAGTAATTTTTATTTATACGTTAACAATTTGTGCTGTTCGAACAAAAAGTGTGTCACTTATAAGAATTTGAAAATGAAAAAATTGGTATTGTTTTTCACAGAAATGGGCTGAATTCGTGGGAACGATTCAAGGGTCGATCATTGAATCGTAACGGGTGTTACTTACCTCATTACGTAATGGGATTTCGAAAAAGGAACAGCGAGCGAGATAATCGTGTTCAGAGAGCACCTGTTGCACACTCGTACATACACTCACGCGGTCCCTGATAAGCGAATCTGTGAATTTAATCCTGCGAGATTTACCACCGACTTTTTTTATTAGAGTCCACGTGAAAAAATAGAGATCACACTACTAGATTTTAATGATTTGACCTTTTCAGTTAATTTTCGATACTAATTTTTTTTTTTTTTCATCCGTATCTTACACTCTTAATTCGGATGAGCAAAAGTCCATTAAAATGCAGCTGTCCCATTTAAATTCACCTGCTTAAACGAAATCCCCATTTATTAAATTCATTCAAATTAAATCACAAGTATATAGGTATAGTACTTTTTAAATTCACGAATGAGCCAAGTTACACTGTTTCGCAAATCCAAAGTAAAAAGTGAACGTTTTTTCGTGAAAAATCATGAATATCCATGAGATATGCGGAGAATAAAAAGTTAACAAAATGAACAGAGAAAAAGTGGAGCTCTTCTGTCTTTTTTTTTTTTTTTTCCCTGCGCGCAATTGAGAGCGAACGAGCGCTGATGCATCGACAGAAGCTGTTCGGGGAAAAATCAAGCTTTCTCCTCCTCTTCTTTCCTTTTTTTTTTCGTGAGCGCGGCACAAATGAGAATTCGACTATTCTCTCTTTATACGAGCTCCGATGAAAAAGACGTCACGGAGCACGCGAGCGAGTCTGCGAAAAATCCTTCACCGAGTGAGTGGACAAATTTTTGGACTCTCGTAACGTGGAGAACTAATTGTTTTTTGTTTCGTTAAAAAATGTAGTTGGAGAAAAAAAAATTTGGACCATCATTTAACTATTTTATTGGTAAAAATTAATCATTGTCGTTAAGTTGTTAATTAAAATTTAAACTAACTAAAGTGTATGTAAGTTAACAAGTCCTGTTTTACCAATAACGTTAAATTAAAATAAAAACTTCCGTTAACCTACAAAATATCTGTATGATAAAAAGTGCAGGCATTGTACCACACTTTGAAATACACTTAGTATTTCAAAAGCCATAAAAATACACCTAAGTGTGTACTTCATACACTCACTTGAAATCAGGGACCACTGAAGAAAGAATCTCTGAGAAATTGCAATCACTTTTTCGTATACGATCCTCTCCTCAATCGTCCTTTGACATACAGATGGAATACTAGCGGTAATATTCAATTAAAAACAGTAATAGCTATTGAGCCTCGTATTGAAACGTGGAAGGAAATAAGTTTTGAGGAGAGATTTAATTAAAAATTATTGGAATGGAGTTCAATCATTATGATTTGAATGCCGAGCCAAAGAGTCGATCGATTAAGAGATAATCATCTTAATAAAGTGGCAGTGCTAAGAAGCCCATCGTTCGATGAACTGAAATTGATTCCAAAGAACAAAGTGCTCCATTTCAAAAGTACACCACAATAGTTTAAGTAGAATTGGTATCAAATGGAATTGGAGTGCCAGAAGAAAATTCAAGGAAAATTGAAAATTAAAGTTTTAACTATTCCATACCAAAGTAGAGATTGCTTTGAAAAATAATCAGATGAGAAGTTAATTCCTCAAAACTGTCTTGAACGTCAGCAGTATTTTGAGAAAATTCTTCCAACAAACAATAGTTCATTCTAATTAAAATCTTTTCCATAAAATGCCGCCTAAAAAAAATCTCGCGTTGAATCAATGATGTGTCCCCCATTGTTCTTAAAATTTGTATAACGTTATAAAATAAAAGGAGGCAGGTCCCAAGCTACACCTTTAGAAAAATTTTTATTAACTTCCGAATCACATTTTTTGTGGGTTCTCTCGTACATGGAATGACGCACGACAGACCAGTCACAGGGGACGCCATTGTTCTTTAGCTCACCTTTTTTTCCTCGTTTTATTTTAATCAAACGCTAAAATTGACAGGCGAATTTTTCGTTGACGCTCGTATTTGTGTTGCGGAAAATCGAGT
The DNA here is from genome assembly GCF_000648655.2 of Copidosoma floridanum. Next base: position 844,188 of record NW_019379466.1, on the reverse strand, counting down.
TTTTGAACTAGAGTTCCGTAATTTCGTTTCTTAAAAGAGTCGCGCTGTACGTTTTATTATGCAAATCCTATGTTGAACGCGTTGAAAAAAAGATAAAAGCAAGACTTTTGTGCTACTCGCTGGATAACGAGTTTCTTTAAAAGTTCTTATCTAAAAATTTAAAAGGACGAGGAATATTCTCCGTCAGTGCTCGAATTTCTCGAAGAAGCGAAGCGTATGATATTACACCGAAAAACACTGCCACGAAAAATTGGATGAATAAATAGCTGGGCTACCTAGTTTCATATGCTTCTAATTATATTTTATTACTGCGGTGAGACTAAATTTGGACTCGTTCCACTTAGAATTTGACCTCAAGAAAAGGAACAGTTATTTCTTTAGAAAAAAAAAAAAAAGAAAAAGTTATTTTATCGCAACGAGTAGTGCGTGATTTATGAATTTCCATCACTTAATTACGGCTTATTTTCACGCAAAAGAAACATCCATAAGATAATACAGTGGAAAGAGCGCGTGTTTCGTAGGGATGTGTTGCAATAGTCTCTTTTTTTCCCCTACTTTTTTCAAGGAGACACCAATATAAACTATTTCATCTAAAAAAAAGTCTCCAGTAAACTCGAGCAGCTCCAAAAACACCCGCACACTAGACACTCACCGGCCACAAAACGATAAAAAAACCCAACCCTCGATTGCAGGCTGCACGAGAAGGATGTCGCACCAGCATCACCCGGAGCGTAGGTGGCCGATGCGGGGATACCTGGTGCTGCTGTCGCTCCTTTTGGTGCTCGAGCTCGGGCTGGGCTCGCCCTCCCACCGAGGCCGTCACCACGCGCCGTCCGACCTCGAGCTCCAGCAGGCCAGCCAGCAGCACCTGCAGGACGACGAGCCCTCCGCGCTCAGATCGATGGAGGCCGAGGCGTCGATGGCCGTGGCAGCCGCCGCCGCCGAGGCCGCCGTCGAAGGGATGCTGCCACGAGCCGAGCACTTGACCGGCGCCAAGCTCGCCTCGGCCTCCCAGACCGCGGAGGATGACGACCCGCTCGTCGTCAGGACCAAGAAGGGCAGAGTCAGGGGCGCCACGCTCACCGCGACCACCGGCAAGAAGGTCGACGCATGGTTCGGGATACCTTACGCCCAGAAGCCCATCGGTGAGTACTTACCCCGGGAAAGGCTTTTTTTTTTTTTCTACTGATCGAGCCACGGTTACATTGGTGACTGAATGAGCGTGCGAGGAAACTTGCCGGTGTACGATGGGGGTGTTGTTATTATTCTTCGAGTAACACGGACTCCTCGACGTACCGGATAACAAACTTTTTTCACGGCCACTCGAGCTGCCCGTGGACAAAAAAAAAAAAAAAAAAAATAGTAGGGGAAGGAATCTCACGTCTTTTCACTTCTTTGGGGGAGCTTGTGGTGACCTTCGCGTGTGCGCTGTGCTTCTTGTATACGGCGACTTTTGGTGGTGTACGGGTATAAATATATTGCGGCGTGATGGAGTTTTATTGCTACGCCACGATACAAAAGTTAAAGCTTTGTAAATTGATCAAATGACTTTTTTGTTTTGTGTTTTATCAGCCACGTGATTTTTTAATTGGATATCGAATGAGTTATGACGTATGTTTCTTCGTCCCTACAGCGACTTACCGTTGGAGAGGAAATACCGTGATAATTCACTCTCGTACGTCTCTACTCGATGATTCGCGCTCTCGACTCTCCCTTCACTGGATCTATCTGAAAAGGGGATTCACGTCTGGGTCAAATGAACAACATAGAGTGACTTTGACTTTACTTCACGTATTTATTAAAATAACCACAACACCTCTCTTTGGTCCCAATTACACACACGCACTCTTACACTCTTTTTCTTTACCACACGACTCTCGGTTGGGGCCAGGCCTCCTCAACGCGGCTGGCTCTTTTATTTTGCACATGAATAAAACAATGGGATTTAACGACAACAAAACGTTGTGAAGAAAAAAAAAAAAAAGAAAAATGGAAAAAGGAAAATGTAGAGGTATTATCACGTCGTCATCGGCAATATCGGAGAATACTCAAAAAATTCCATGGAGCGGACAATCAAACTTTTTTGGTTACTTTTCAGATAAATTGAGGTTCCGCCACCCCCGGCCTGCCGAAAAGTGGGAGGGCGTCCTCAACGCCACGAAGCCGCCCAACAGTTGCGTCCAGATCCTTGACACGGTATTCGGCGATTTTTCCGGGGCCATGATGTGGAACCCCAACACGCCCCTCAGCGAGGACTGCCTCTACGTGAACGTCGTCGCGCCCAGGCCCAGGCCGACTAACGCCGCTGTCATGGTATGGATATTCGGTGGTGAGTTATCCCTACTCCCTTCTCAGAGCAAGCACTCGCGTATTCTTTTTTTTTTTTTTTTTTTTTGCATACCGAATCGATTAGCTGTAGATGTACAGTTGTGTAGCAAGTAGTATGAACCTACGTTCAGTCAGACACGTACACGCGGTGCTGAAGACCTTTGCACAAGGATTAATTTAGTATAAAAGCCGGCCCAATTTTTAAAAAAATACATGTTAATTCCCAACCATATGTGACATCGATTCCCCCATGATAAAACGCCCAGCGAATCGATCCAGCCTCGCTCGCGCGCTATTCTTGAATATTCATTAGCGGCGGCAGCAGTAGATAAAAGTCGTCGATTCACCGGCAATTAAATATTTGGATCAATGTCAATGCCGCGGAAGGTTGTATACGTTACGAACGACGGACGAGCTTACGTAACGGCGTTACAGTGTACCCGTATACATACACCTATGCACACACGATACGGACGACCTTCTTTGGTTAACGATTGTTGTTTGTATACCCGCTCGTGTACGTTATACGTATACACACGTGTGCACGTGCCCTCCTTATTCCCTCGCTCGTGAATCGCGAGTATCAAATTTTCCAACTATCGATTCGATCCTTTCGTATGTACGCGTGTCTTTCTGCAGCGATGTACGCGTCTGTAGGTTCCTACTCTTCACGAATAGCATGAAGAAAAAAAAAAAAAAAAAAAAGAATTACCAAATGAACGAAGCAGGACACCAATTCTTGTGTACTACGTTTGTTGTCCCGGAATGAAAAAATGCAATAAACTCAATTGAAGATTTTTTTCCTCTCCCTGTTTAAAAACAAACAACCCCATGCGCACAGGTGGCTTCTACTCGGGCACGGCGACGCTGGACGTGTACGACCACAGGACCCTCGTATCCGAGGAGAACGTGATCCTCGTGTCTATGCAGTACCGCGTGGCCAGTCTCGGTTTCCTTTACTTCGGCACCTCCGACGTCCCCGGCAACGCTGGAATGTTCGACCAGATGATGGCCCTCCAGTGGGTACGCGACAACATAGCCGCCTTCGGTGGCAACCCCGACAACGTTACCCTGTTCGGCGAGAGCGCCGGTGCCGTCTCCGTCTCGCTGCTCCTGCTCTCGCCGCTGTCGAGGTGACCTTTTTTTTTTGCTCCCCAATCAATAGCAAGGAGAGCAATTTAATGTCGAGAACTACCGAGATTTCCACTGTTCGTAGGCACCTGTTCAACCAGGCGATAATGCAGTCTGGCTCGGCAACGGCACCCTGGGCCATAATATCCCGGGAGGAGTCGATAACCCGTGGCCTGCGGCTCGCCGAGGCGGTGAATTGTCCGCACGAGCGTAGCAACCTGCGAGACGTCATAGACTGCCTGCACACGAAAAAAGCCGTGGACCTCGTGAACAGCGAGTGGGGCACTTTGGGCATATGCGAGTTCCCGTTCGTGCCGGTGATGGACGGCGCCTTTCTCGACGAGACGCCCCAGAACTCGATGAAAACGGCCAGCTTCAAGAAGACCAGCATACTCATGGGCTCCAATACCGAGGAGGGCTTCTACTTTATCATTTACTACTTGACCGAGTTGTTCAGGATCGACGGGACGGAGGACGTGAAGGTGTCGAGGGAGGAGTTCGTGCGGGCGGTCAGCGAGCTCAATCCCTACGTCAACCCGATCGGAAGATCGGCCATCATGTACGAGTACACGGACTGGCTGAGACCCGATGATCCGGACGCAAATAGAAACGCCCTCGACAAGATCGTTGGGGATTATCACTTCACGTGCAACGTCAACGAGTTCGCGACGAGGTACGCCGAGACGGGGAACAAGGTCTACATGTACTATTACACGCACAGGTAAGTTTTTTTTTTTTTTTTCCTTTCCTCAGCGTACAGTAGTGAATTTGTCTATTATCAATTACTTTGGTGGGCAATATGGCTCGTGAGTGCATGTGAGTATAAGTTTATGGCCACGGTCAATGGCTTTTAATATTATACTTAAACTTAAAAAAAAAAAAAAAAAAAAAAAACTGTTTCATTCAAACTGTAGGATCTTTAAGAAGAAGAAAATTTTTCGCGCTTTGTAAGCTTCGCTCGCCAAATCTACGGTGTTAATCTACTCCTCCCACCCTCTCGATATTTGAAAGTCAAAGAGCAGAGAGCCATCAAAATCAACACCAACGTTTTTTGCATAATAACAAAGAGCCATTCCGATGCAAATGCCACCGCGATCGTTTGCCATCAAAAAAAAAAAAAAAAAAAAAAACAAACAAACGAAGCAAAAAAATTAACGTTCGGTGTTGGTGACAGGTCGGTGAACAATCCATGGCCAAGGTGGACGGGCGTGATGCACGCAGACGAGATAAGTTACATATTCGGCGAGCCACTCGACCCTAAAAAAAAGTACACGCAAGACGAGGTGTACTTGTCCAAGAGGATGATGAGATACTGGGCTAACTTTGCGAAAACTGGGTAAGAAGCTCATTCACTAACTTTCATCCACCACCCACCCCTCCCTCTTTTTTTTTACTTCATCTTTATTATTACACGTCCTCATGAATAATGCTAAAAATATCGCACTCCTCGCGCTTTGCTTTTCCCTCTTGTAAGATTTGCATACGTACTGTAGGCACAAGTTTATTTTTGCGAGACAAGAGAAGCTTATTACCCAATACACCCAATTATAATAACGGGGTGATGGCATTATGAATATGCAGCGTCGCGTGTCGTAAACAGGAACTTTTTCCATCCGGGGAATCGAGATTTTCATAAAGCTCCGGCCTTTTATTCGCAAAGTATGGCGTGTCGTGAAAAAAGGAAGAAAAAGAAAAACAGGTAACCCTCGCGCGGGACGACCTTTGAGACTCTCGAATTTGCGTGTGCTTTCATGCGGGTCGAAGAAGTTTCGTTTTACAGGCAAAGTTTATGAAGTTGGCGCGCTGCATTGTACTTTCGGCGCTGTTGGTTTAATGGGACGCAATTGTGCAATGGGACAAAACGATTTGTCAGGGCGCCTCGAGGTTTTTATGCCCTGAAACGCGATCTCGTCTTATCGTCGTTTTATTAAAAACTTTAGAATTTAGGGCGCTACTGTGTTCAAGTGACGATACGATTTAGTATAGTGTGGTTGCAATCGAATATTGGAGCAATTTTTATTGCATCGATACTAAAAACGCTTTTTGACTCTGTCGGAAGCACTTTCGCAGCTGTCTTCAATTTTGAAGCGACCAAGAAACTAGTTAAATAGTTGGATCTATTGAAAGTAATTTCAGGAATCAAGTGTATTACGAGTCATTGATAATGATATTATGTGATAAGAAAAGACATTATCTTCCTACGTCGGAAAAAACTTTGTTTTTTTTAGATACCTTACCATACTGTAGACAAAGATACTGCAGATCAATGTTTTATTTTCTTCAATGTTTAACGCTTCAAATATAGCATCGATCGTTCATTAAAAATTAATGAAAATGTAAAAGTAAAAACGACTTGTCAATCGTTACCATCAATCTTTTCTTATCAGTTACGGTACATCGAATTTTCTCCGGGTATGTCCCTTCAGATATATCCTACAGAATAACATCAATGAAACGTAAAGGAAAAAAAAAAAAAGAAATCGAATAAAGGACAATTGATATTTTCTAGCGATCCAAACTCTGGCGACGACGGCTCGTCCTGGACAGAAACAGCCTGGCCGATACACACGGCCGACAAAAAGGAGTACCTGACCCTCGACATCAACACAACGGAGATCGGCTACGGTCCTCGGGCGAGGCAGTGCGCCTTCTGGAAGAAGTACCTGCCGCAGCTGCTCTCCTCCACTTGTAAGTCAAAATTAACGTCTTTTTTTTTTAACTCATATCCTCTCACTATCCCATTTTATGAGTTAGCTTTTCGACAGTTGACATTAAAAAATAAAAAGTTTTATGGCGCAATGGCACTCGTTTGGAAAAAAAAAATAATAATAATAATTGCAAGACACGAGTTTATTCTCCAAAACGTATCGTCATCTTCATCGAGTGTCCAACCGATACAAACACTCGCACGTATTTCTCAGCCTCTCCTCCTTGAACCCAAACTGAGAGTAATCCCAAGTATACCCCACACCGACGTACTCTCTCAACTCCAACGGTACATACAAGTACAGCAAGCGGCTCGTCAATTGTCTCTTTCCCCCCACCCCTGTTTCGTCACCCACACACTCACGCACACTTGAACCGACACCTGTTGAGTCGCAAGTGCATTCGGAATACCTCAGTTCTCACCCTTACTCGAGTCGAGGCGCGCCCCTCGGCTTTCCATTAATTGTCTCTCATCCTCACTATTGACACTTTGTAACTATACACCGAGTGATAGCTTTTTTCCAGCCTAATGAAATTTTCTTCCTCCAAACTTCTCTGAGTAAACGTCGGGGGGAGGGGGGGGTATGTTTATATTGACTAATTGGGGGACTTGAATGGATTAAGTGGTGTACCGTCAACTTTGGAACAAAAAATATGCCGAAAAGGTTTTTTATTTTTTAGACTAACATAAGCTCGACGATGTAGTCGCTTGATCTCGAAAGTAGCGAGAAACGAAGGGTTGAAATGTTTCTTTGGACAGTCCGGACGATAAGCCAAAAAAAAAAATTTCAAGTTTCACGGTATACGACGCGTATGAGGAGTAAGAGCGAGTGGAAAAGGAAGGAAGTCGTCGAGAGTTGTACGTGTGTGATTTATTCAGTCAGAGTCGACTACTGGCCCACTTGGACGGCAGAGCCAAAAGAGGGGGAGAGAAAATTGGCAGGGACGAAATAAACGTGCAAGGGTCGAAGGGAACGAGCTAGCGCGTCAGACGTATGAATTTTTCAAGCTCACCAACTGTGCGGACGTGAGATTTCAGGTGGATCGATGAGTTGAGAAAAGAGTCCAGCTTGTCTCTTTACGAGGTATCGATTTTATATGTATTTTTTTTTTTTCATTTCATTTTATTTAAGAAAGACGTGAATTTTTCCTGCATAGGAGTTAATGGACAAAGACGAGGTAGATAATCATCAACAGACCGGTTGGTTGTTACGAGTGAAAAATTACGCTCTGGGGTGCACTCGGGACAAATAGTTTCCAAGTTGCCGAGCGATAAATTGCTAAATAAAAACTTCCTCGACACTGCTGGTACTGTTGAAAAAATTACTTGGGGCGATTTAAAGAAAACGAGGCTCTGCTCCTACGAAATGTGGTATCAAATTGCCCTGTGTGTGTCAATCTTGGTAATACAGAAACGTCGGTGTCGAAAGCAAAACCACAAAGAAGAGAAAAAAAAATTCAGACACGCGAGAGCGAAACAGGCGAGATATCGGATACGTGCGATTATCCCTTACACGCGACACGTCACCACCTCGAGGGGTAAGGATGTCTACTTAATTAGGGACGACAAGTCTCTGATGTAAAGCGCGCCGGGCGATGCTTTTCATAATTAAACCCTTTGCTGGAGAAGCCGCATTGTCTGACGCTCGAGGCTATGTTATCGGCTCATCTTTCTCCCGCGCAAACGGGGACGTGTGATCGCTATACTTTTCGCGGTAATGAGACGGACGTGCTTGACGGCTTCGTTAAGGCCAGATAACATGTTGGTTGACGTTGTTCGTTTGGAATTTTAATAGATCTACATACAATCATTTATTCACGTATCGGGTACACAAGTAGGGTTCTTAAAGTGTACCAAGTTTATAAATTTTTGTTAAAAAAAAAAAAAAAACCATCACCTTCTATCTCTTTCTTTGGTACGAGTGTATACATTTACGCGTATAAGCTATCACAGCAACGAGGCAGATGCGCTGAAACAGCGTTTAAAATATTTAAACGTCGCTCTATTTTAAGATGCTTTTAGTCAAATTGCCGTGGGAGTGTTATTATTTTCCTTCCATCTCCTCTCGTCTGAGTATGTGTATTTTTGTAATCATGATTTTACCCGTTAAGTATGAAACAGTTTCTTATTTTTTTTCTTTTTTTTTTTTTTCAACTATAAACACTTTATTCCTCGTAATCCAGGCTTGTTGGGCCAAAAAACGAATGTCTGACTAAACGCTGATTTGTACTACTTTCGGATAACAGCGAGCGGCCCCGGAAGCCCAAAATAGACGGTCTATCTCGCGAAAAGTAAAACAAAAGCAAACGTACGTATTCTGGAGCGTGATATACTCTAATTCCTATTTAATTTCGCTTGGGCTGACTATGCGTACTCTTTACTACTTACCACGGGCAATTATAAGGTTATAAGGTTAGCAGCGCCCCGCTGAACCGGGGATTTTTCAGGTACGCCCAAACAACGACTTTGGAAAATGCAATGGTAAACAGAAGCCGTCTTCTGAGAAACTGCAGTATGGAAAAAAAATTCCAAACTCGGGTAGGAAAAAAAAAAAAAGAAAAAAGTGGGTAGTAGATTTCTCCTGCAATCTCATTTCTGTACGCTCGTCATTTGTATGCGATGAAAATAGCTTGCAGTGGATTATCATACCACGTATATATCACTTACCTCCCTTCTCGTGCGCCCTCGAGACTCCAAAGCTAGCGACACGAGACTTTATTTCTCTTCCTCGCAAATTCGCAATCTTTTCCACCCCCACCCTCAACTTTGAATCCTCTTTCTTCCGTGCAATATTGTATACCTCTCATTTTCGCCGAGTTGCTCTGCCGGAATGGAATTTCTCCTGCCGTCGCATCAGCCCGAGTGAATTTACCATTATTTATTTATTTTATTTTATTTTTTTCAAAAATCCACAATGCTGGTAGTGCTCATCCGTAATCTTGACTGTTTCCCCGTTTATTCGCACTCCAGCTCGAACAGGACACTTGTGCGATACCCCTTGTAGCAATCTGCAGAGAGCCAAGCAACCACTGTCACACCAGCTTTAAAGAGGAGGGGCCAGTGTCCTACAACTCGCACACACACCGGAGGGCTTGAAACAGTGGTGCACGGAGATGTAAAGCAGTGGAGCGACGCCGGCGTGGGCGGATGGGAGCTAAAAATAGCTGCCGCTCCCCGCCTCCCTTCTTCTCCTCCGGTCCCTTCACCTTTTTTTTTCTCTCTCTCTCTCTCGCTCTCCCCTTTTTTCACGTACCTACTCTACATTTGCAGTTGCGCGGTCCTTCTCCCCTACGCGCGTTCCTTCCCTTCTCTCTTTCCTTTTCTCCGGTTGTTTTTTCCCGTCACGTGGCACGGCGTGTGCTGACCTGAAACGAAGTCGAGGGTCCGCACGCGCCTGTGTATGCACACACACACGTACGTACAGACTTACTTACCCACAGAAATGAGGGGAAGGGGGAAAAGAGTCACGAGCAGCACGTGGCCGGCTGACTATTTCCGATTTGTACTACTTGATTTTCCGACTCGTAACCGTGTACATGACATCTCCATCGCTTATCATCCGAACGTGGGTTAAAAAAAAAAGGTCCAGCTTTACCGTTAACTACCCAAATTGCTCGCACGCGTTGACGAGGCAATTGGACAGCACTAATTTACTCTCTCATAATTAGTGTGAAAAAAAAACAAAAAGAATGAAGCTGAAATAAAGCACTTGATCCCGTCAAACCGAACCATCGACAGTTAAATAAAAAAGAAAAAAAAAAAACTCCAGGAGCCAAATAGAGGAGATTTATCTAACTGGGTTACAGGTCCTTATAACGGCGTATACATCACGTATGTGTACGTACAAGCGCGAGATGACCCGAGAGGACGTACGAAGGAAGCCTCGTAAAAAATAATACCGAGCCTTACCGGCGTCACATAAAAGCCGAGAGAGAGAGAGGGGGGTCGCATATATGTATACACGTATATATTTACGTACACGCCGTGTATTACACACCAAAGAAGGGGGGGAGGGGGGTAGCATTCGGTGAGCGCGAAATAACTAGGTTATGACGTCGATGCCAGGGGATAAAAAGAGAGAGAGAGGACCAGTCAGCAGGGCTTTTGGTATATAATACGCAGCAGCCCGACTACTCCCTCTCGGCGGACAATAGGCTCCCCCTGGCTCAGCGGATATGACTCGGGGGCTATATGCTCTGACGTCACGCGCCGGGACGACGAACGCCACCCCCCCCCCCATGCTGGGACGACTGGGTTGTGTGTACGTGTGGATATGACCGCAGAATGCAGGCTGCGCGTACATTACGCATCCGCGGATGGGGAACTCTCTTCGTGCGGGCGTGTGTACGTGTATAAACTTGGGCTGCAAGTGTGAATCGACTGCTGATGATGCAACGACTCCAGCTGCTGGCACTTTGGCGTGACGTAGGTAAAGTGCTGCTGGCCGATGGGGGTATTTTAGGGGTGTACACAACGTTGTCGTGCGTTGTGGTGTATTTTTGATGAAGATTATTATGTGTTGTTGGCTCCTGAATGGGAGGAAGAAAGAAAAAAAAACCCAATAAAGTGTATGCGTTCGAGGGGGATTGGCTCGTGAATTACGAAATCCGTGCGCGTTTACGTGCGGAGTGGTGCGGTTAAAGAGTAACGAGTGGAAGCCAATCGCTCGAGCACCTCTTCTCAATTTTTCAGTCTGACGCAGTAGCCCCTCCTCCCCCTATTTTTTTCTTTGACTTTACGGAGGATTCTTTGTTCTACTCTGCGGTTAGATTTCCTTTTTTTTTTTTTTTTTTGAGGAATGAGTGCAGATGTGCTCCCACGGTATTCGGGGGACGGGTGGTTTCCAATTGTTTTTTTTTTTCTCCCCTACGGAGGTATATGCGTATATATACATGCATGAATCTAAAATTACGTCGCTGATAGCGAGTGCTATTTCGAGTCGGAGGGGCTTGAATGCTGATTACAGAAAATATATACCGTACATTTCGATCGAGTGGAGTGGAAATTCGATGAATAATCTTGTCGATTCGTCCGAGCGCCGAGGACGGGGTACATTTAATTCATTTCCTCCCATCTATCGGATCGAGGATCGACCGCTGTAGCGCAATGGTGCGGGAAAACTTAAAAACAAAGCCCCCATTCGACGACAGGGGAATACGCACGTGTTTACCGAGGTCCTTTTCCCCGGAAGGAAAATAAAAATAAAAACCGCTCGTCCGCGTCCGTGTGTTTGTACGTATGCGATAGGAGCGCCGAAGCAAATTCGATTTCCTCGCATCCTTGTCTCTCCTTTCGGAGGATGTCTTACGCGCTTGTGTGTACACACGGCAAGGGGACACGTATGCCTCGAGGGATAAGTGTTGCGGTGGAAGGACGTCCCTGGTAAACAGCACGTTTTTTCGAGGGGGACGTCGCTCGGGGAGGGGAAAAAAACAATTTGAAATGGAAGGATCGCGAGCGTGTGTTTGTCTTCGAATGCGTGGGTGGTGGTGAAATTTTCCTATTTACCTTCGATCCTGCCTCCCTACCCCCCCACATCTTGGTTTTCCACCGTTCGAAGGCTGTGCTGGTAAGTGGTACTGACGTGGACGGATGGACGACTAATTTTCTTGACTTTTTTTAGGGCAGGGGGAACTTTCCTAGTTTCCCCAATTACTCCGTGAGCCCGTGATGCGATGAAAGTAAGATTTTTCCGGGGATTTTCCGAGTTGAAAATTCAAAGCAAAACCAAGAACAGGAGAAAAAATGTTCCGAAAATTCCAACGAAAGCCCCGACGTCCGCTCCTTTCGGCCAAATTGTCCTTCGCGTCCTCCTATTGGTACCGAAACATGGTCCAGATGACGATGATGATATCTCGTTACCGCGTACATTGTCCACTGCCGTAAAGGGGCCTCTTGTCGCGTGCCAAAAACCATTTCCAGTTCCTTTCGGTCCGTGGCTCTCTACTTTTGTTGTATCTTCCTTCTTTTTTGTGCGCTAGGGATATCGCGGAAGGATATCTAAGCGCCTACAGTTGCCAGAGGAGAAAACAACTTCCACTCGGACGAGTATTATGTGGGTCAGAAGGTGGATCGAAGATATATATATATTTTTTTTTTTTTACAATTGATCCGTAATTCGATTTGGGGAAAATTTATACTCGGGGTGCAACTCAGGTCTGATGGACAAAGTTTGAGAAAATACGTCCGAGCGGCAGATCCCGGGAGAATCGCACGTCGAGTTTTCTGCTTTCGTCGCAATATCACCGCAAAGAGATCGTAGAAAAAGTTTATCTGTTTTATATACCATCTCATTGAGAAAGTGTATGTGGTTGATGCTCACTCGTTTCAATTACCTAGGGAGTATATCTAAATTTTTTTATCAATTTTAAATAAAAAAAATAATCATAATACTCTCGCACAAAAAAAAAAAAAAGAAAAGTACAATCTACGTAAGTAGAAGGCAAGAAAAATAGGTGACGCGTACAGAGAAAAAATAGTCTTTGGAAACGTACTGTGCCAAAGAAAGCGAAAGAATTCAATGAGCCGTGGGTTTGTACGTGTAGCAGAGAATATAAAACTCTGGCAAGCCACCAGCTGACGGGAAACACGTTGGTGCAGAGGACGAAATGGGTGTATGTGTTTAAATGGGTTTGAGGAAAAAAAATGTACATTGCCATTCGCAGGGAGGGTTACAAAAGACCTTTTTTGGTATTTAGGTTGTTCTCCAAAGTTTTAGTGTGATAAGAGAAAAATGGTAACTTTTTAAAAAAGGTACTTTCGCGTTCAAGGATTTAAAGTTCGCATCATTATGAAAATAGTGCTTGCAACATGAAGTCCTTGGTACACGGAAAAAAAAAAGAAAATAACAAAAAAAAAAAAAAAAATCGAAAGTACTTTATCCTTCGGCCGTGCAAAAGCTTCTTTATTGCCTCGCCGCGTTCTTTGTTCCATAAAGACCATAGGCACATTGGCACACATCCAACGTACCCTCGGCAGCCCCACCCATCTAATCGGGCTTATCTCGACGAGTCTTAATTAGGTACGCTGCTTCGCCCTAGAATGGCATATTTCCTGCTCCTTATCTCTACTCTATTATTAGACTCTCAGTAGCGAAATTTTGCGCCTCATCTCTTCCATCTTGATGTATGTAATACCCTAGTCCATTATCACGTGAATAGGGCAACCGAATAACACGGAACCTTCTCGTACTATACTTTTCCTAAGTTATTCCCCGTATGTACGTGATGTATCGACAAGCTTATACTTTCGAAGATACATTGTCATGCATCGGATATGTGCGTGTTACTTGTCGATTTTTCACTCATCCGTAAAATAATCAAGCCAATTTATTTTGTTTTTTTTCGTAACTATGAGTAATCTTAAAGTATAATTTACTAAGTGGGAGCTCGCGTGCATTGACAAGACTGGAATATTATAATTTCATCGTATACAAGCGGTACACCCTCTAGAATGAATGTACAGCATATGATTTTAATCAAATTCTCTGAAAAGATAGTTTTTTTTTTATTGGTTGTTTATTTTAATGGTTTTATCAAGGATTGTTGTATTTATCATTTTCACATGAAAAATTATATTTTTCAACTCTATCTAATTTCTCCTTTTACTGTCACCTGGATTGGCTCAGTCGTTGAGACTCATTCTGTCACGAAGATATCAAGAGGTTCGGTACCCCTCGGTATGACTCGAAATCACTGAATACCTAGTAATTAAATAAAATGCTTCATATCTTTTTTTTTCATCGCTATAACAATATGCCTGAGTAACGTATCTCAATTTTTCAATGTCCTATATGATTTAGTATAAATGATTTTGAATAAATATTGTATCGATTTACAACGTCAACTTTGTGAAAACTGTTTACAATCTGCCATAAAAACTAACAATTTTGTGCTATTACGGACTCAAAGGGTATTTTTTTATAGCTCCATTGACAATGAAACTCCATACTAGCGCGTACGTATAAAAATATCTCCGAAAAATATCAGATTTGGGAACGCTGTTGGGATTTTTGGATGAGGTTTTCTTTGAGTAGTTGTACTCTTGAATTATTTTAATCTAAATGAATTCTGAGCGAACCATCAGTAAAAATGGAAAATAAAAACCATCACTTTTACCGAACATTTACTGTACATTTGTACATATTTACAGGATGAAAGTGATAAAATCAAAATTAGATATTTAAGTAATCAAAGCCAAAGATAATTACTATATTAATCAGGACAAAGTAAAGCCTTGCAAAAGCCTTTGATGCCAATTTTAAATATCCTATATCTCTTGTGCCAATTTTTTTCAACGTTTCATCGTACACGCGTACACCCCGCGTTGGTCCAAGTATCCACCTTTGCCGTGTCCACCCGTACCTGTATCTCCTCTGCTTTATCGGTAAAGGCCACTCGTGCACACACACACATACGCACGCTCGCTCTCGAGGCCAAGCAAAGCCAAGCCCGGATCTCGATAATTCACGACCGCTGCGGCAAACTCAGCCGCCGGAGTGTGGTATATATTGACACCAACCCCCCAGTCACGTATACACGTAGCGTAACAACTGTTTGTCCGTCTGTTGCTATCTCTTTGAACTTTACGTATACCTATGTAGTGAGTACGTCTGTTTTCTCGCGCCCGGGACAATTTTCTCTCTCTCGTATACAAAAACAATTCCGGCATAATAGACACTTAACCCTCTCCCCTCCCTCCCTCAGTCCTCCATCCGACGTTTCCCTTTTGTACTTTGCCCTCGCGCTCTCTCTCTCTCTCTCTCTCTAATAAAGGTGTGTATTTACTTACCTCTCTGCTCCGTCGTTCTCCGGGTAATGTTTACCATTTTCCGGGTCCCCCATCCGGAAAAGGGAATGCCTAATGTAGCGCCCGGAATCTCGTGCGATTTTTTCTATTGTTATTATTTATTTATTTATTTATTTTTTTTTGCCATACAAACCGAGTTTTCAGGGCTCAAAGGGGAGAGAGATTTTCACGCGTTGGAGGCGCAAAGGGGTGTGCAGCTTTTGACGCAGGGGCCATTCACGGCTGGTTGTGAATGGATGAGGGTTCGCAAAAGAACTTTCGACAAAGCTCCGGGAAAGGTAATCAGCCCTAATTGGAGTGGCGAGGGTTTTGTTGGAAAAATGAACGTTTTGCATTAGAGCAGAGGAAGCTTTGAGTTATACACAAAATGACGTTTTTTAATAACGCGTACACGAATGCGGGCTTTTTTCTTTTACGTTGAATTTTTTCGCCATTGACCAACTTGGTCTCCAATAAAAGCAGTATTTACAAAACGTTGTGGCACGTGAATTATCGTAGTACCCTTTTCTTGTTATTTGCAATGTCGTTTTCATTATCAACGAATGGACGACCTAGTTTTTTGCCAAGTATCATTCCCATTGAAATTCGTTTCCTATACATTATTATATCTTGTTTTGAAATTTACCAAATTTGGTGAAAAAAAAAAAAAAAAAAAAAAAAAAAAAAAAAAAAAAAAAAAAAAAAAAAAAAAAA